>OV702288.1:499303025-499903025 GCA_916181665.1 Avena sativa
ATGCAAGCCTCCGGTGTGATGCGTGAGTAGTTCATCTCTGGACTACGGGTCCATGTAGTAGCTAGATGGCTGGTTCTCCTCCTTTGTGCTATCATGTCTAGATCTTGTGAGCTCCGTTCATGATCAAGATCATCTATTTGTAATTCTGCATGTTGTGTTTGTGGGGATCCAATGGATATTGAGATGCTATTTCAGATTGATTATTGATTCTATCATGTCTTTGTTATTTGTGATCTTGCATGCTTTCCATTGTTAGTAGCTATCTTGGCCAAGTACATGCTACCAACTCCAAGAGTTAGTATTTATGCTCGATAGTGGGTTCATGCCTCTGGTAATCTGGGGAAGTGACAGAAATCTCTATGGTACTAGATGTGCTGTTGCTACTAGGGAGAAAACAACAATCCGTTGTTCATAGAACAATCATATTGTTTAATTTACACGCAATTCATAATGCAATTATCCGTTGCTTGCAACTTAATACTGGAGGGGGTTTGGATGATAACCTGAAGGTGGATTATTAGTCATAGATGCAGTTGGATGGCGGTCTATGTATAATGTTGTAATGCCCAATCGAATCTCAAAGGAGTCAAGATGATTAGTATTTGCTTGTATGCTTTCTCGATGTTTGTCAATTGCCCCGCTGTAATTTTTTCACCCAACATGTTATCTATCTTAAGGAGAGCCACCTCTAGTGAACTATGGACCCCTGTCCTTTCTTTTACAACCAATCTACAAACTGTTTGCTGCTTTGTGTTTACTTTCTGCAAACTATTACTTCCTTCCATTCGATACGTTTAATCCTTTGTTTTCAACAAAACCGGTGAGATTGACAATCTTGTCGCAAGTTGGGGACAGAGTTCTATGGTTGTGTTGTGCAGGTCTCCACGTTGTTGCTGGCACCGGTAGTGCGCCCTGCGAACGTTCAGCTAGCAACACCTTTGGGGTGTTTCTTTGCTCCTACTGGATTGATAACCTTGGTTTCATACTGAGGGAAAACTTGCTGTTGTGCTCATTATACCTTCCTCTTGGGGTTCCCCAACGAGCTCGATATATTTTGGGCCATCAAGGACTCGGTGAAAAACCATGCCTACTCCGATGATGATGACAACCTCGGGCACAGACGCGATCGCCGAGGGAAACGTCGAATTTGCGGGTACGAGGACCGTGAAGAGGTCGACATGGTCGCAGCTGGCTACGCCGACAAACACGATGACAACTGCAACAACGGATATCGCAGTGGTGGATAGCACGACGGCGGGAAAACCACACAAGTGTGGCAACGCCGCACTCGTGATGACGCACCCGTAACATCCTTCTAGGACAAATTGTCTGGACCGTGCAACATGCACTTCTACATCGATAAGCACGACAGCAAAAAAAAGTCCAGCCACCTCCTAAAGGACTACCATGAATTCCTCAAGCTCCAAGAAAGCCTGGCCAAGATGAATCACAACGTGATTAACCAAGGCTATGGAGTTGCCCTGGGCGCTGTGGCACATGGAGCTCCTCCACCACCACCAGGTCCGGGACCACCTGCGGCTGCACCAGTCCAGAATCATGGAGGAAACCCATACCCCCGACCACTGGGGAACATGGGAATGATCCAGAAGGGTTGCCCCTCAAATTGAGTGCAGAAATCGATCACTCGCCAAGTCAATCTGGCGATGAATTCTCTACCCTCTACCCCTGAGTACCTTAGTGGAAACGAGTCCCGCGTCACCTTCGACAAGAGCGATCACCCGCAACAAGTCCCTCGCCCAGGCCACTGTCCCCTGGTGCTCGAGGCACAAATTGGAGGCTTCGAGATGAGTCACGTCTTCATGGACGGCGGAAGCGGCATCAACCTCATGTTCGCGAGTACCTTGCGCGCAATGAGGATACCCCTGGCATGTCTAGAAGTTTCAGACACGACGTTCCACAACATCGTTCCAGGGAAGGGTGTGTACCCCTGGGCAAGATCAACCTCGACGTCATCTTCGGCATGCCGCAAAACTTTTAGCGAGAGCGCATCGACTTTGAAGTTGTCGACTGGCCCTCTCAATACGACTGCATCCTTGGACGTGTCGTGTTCGCAAGATTCATGGTGGTTCCACACTATGCCTACCTGTAGATGAAGGTGCCAGGCCCAAACGGCATTATCACAACAAAAGGAAGCTTCGAGAGGTCTGACAGCTGTGATAGGGAATTCAACAGAATCTCCCAGTCTTTCGGCATGCAAGAGGAACTCGCAAGGTTGAAGGAGTCGACAGACAACAGTCTGCCTCCCCTGAGCAAGCCAAGCTCACCCGACCAATCCTTCGACACGTCGGTGCTAACCAAGAAAGTCCAGGTCCACCCAACGGACCCGACAAAGACGACCCTCATCGCCAACAACTTGAGTCCCGCATAGGAACTCGCGCTCGTCGAATTCCTCCGTGAGCATTGGGAAATCTTTGCCTGGTGTCCAGCGAACATGCCAGGAGTTCCCAGGGAATTCGCTGAGCACTCACTCAACGTGAATCCAGACGCAAGGCCAGTCAAGCAAACAATACGGTGACTATCTAAACCAAGAGCAAAAGCAGTCGGTATGGAAGTCAACAGACTCCTCAACGCAAGATTCATACGCGAGATCAAGGAAAGCACCTGGCTCGCAAATCCAGTGCTTGTGCCTAAAAAAGACACGGATATCTTGCGGATGTCGTGAACTTCACCTCCTTGAACAAGCACTGCCCGGAAGATCACTTCCCGTTGCCACTAATCGATAAAATAATCGACTCCACTGCGTGATGCGAGCGCCTCTGCTTCCTCGACGCCTACTCAGGCTACAATCAGATTCGAATGAAGGAGGAAGACCAGGAGAAAACGGTGTTCACAACACCCTTTGGTGTGTTCTGCTACACGATGATGCCCTTCGGGCTGAAAAACGTAGGAGCCACCTATCAGCGGTGTATGCAGTCCTGCCTTAAGAACCAACTTGGTCGTAATATCCAAGTCTGCATCGACGACATCATCGTCAAAACCAAAGAGGAAGCCACGTTACTTAATGATCTTCGCGAGACCTTCGATAACCTCGGCTGTTACCGGATCGAGCTCAATCCGGACAAATGCGCCTTCGACGTACCATCTAGGCAACTGCTCGGGTATCTCATATCTGTGAGAGGTATCAAGGCAAACTCGAAGAAAATAAAGGCCATACTGGCCATGGAGAAGCCGAAGAACGTAAAAGGCATCCAGCAGTTGGCTGGGCGAATCGCGGCACTCAGTCGATTCATCAGACGAGTGGGTGAAAAGGCACTGCCCTTCTACCAACTTCTCCGCAAAGCTGACAAATTCAAGTGGACAGACGAATCACAAGAAGCATTCGAACACCTCAAGCGTCTATTGTCCACCTCGCCAGTATTGGTGACGCCTCGCGAAAAGGAGCCATTGTTGCTATACATCTCCGCCACCAACCAGGTGGTCAGCATTGCGCTCATGGTGGAGCGAGCCGAAGAAAATAAAGTCCATGGGATATAACGCCTAGTCTACTACCTCAGCGAGGTGCTCACGCCAACAAAACAGTGGTACCCATACTACCAGAAGCTAGCCTACGTCGTCTTCATGACCGCCAGGCGACTGTGCCACTACTTCCAGGAGCACCCAATCGTAGTGGTGAACGACGCCCCACTTGGGCACATACTCAATAGTCCCGATGCCACTGGACGAGCCTCGCTCTGGGGCATAGAACTGTCTCCACGAGACATCACATACGAGAAGCGCGACGCGATCAAATCGCAAGTTCTCCCGGACTTCCTCGTGAACTGGATGGAGAACCAGCACCCTGACAAGCCAAACATGTCCCACCTATGGACAATGCACTTCGACGGGTCCAAGCGCAAGGAAGGAGATGGCGCAGGTGTCATACTAACATCACCCCAAGGTGACAAGATGAGGTACGTTCTGCGAATGCAGTTCACAGCCTCCAACAATGAAGCGGAATATGAAGCCTTACTCGACGGGATGCGAATGGCAAAAGCCTACAGCGCCAAGCGACTCGTCATCTACGGCGACTCCAAACTGGTGGTCAAGCAAACAATGAATGAGTGCGACACTCTCAGTGACAACATGATCGCCTACTGCAACCTCTACGACACACTCGAAGGGGACTTCGATGGCTACGAGCTGCGACACGTCGGCTGCGAGAGCAATGAGGAGGCGGACATACTCGCCAACATTGGTTCCACCTGCGCCCAAGTGCCACCTGGCGTATTTTCTAGAGTGCATCTGTGAGCACTCCATCAAGCCAAAGGCTATAGAGCCTAAAGCTATCACGACAAAGGACTCGGGGGCTACGGCACCGAGCGAGCCCATGGCACTCGACAACATGGAGACAGACATAGGACTCGAAGGCCCCATGGAGGTCATGATGATCGAGCCATCCTGGACTTAGCCATACATTACATACCTACTCAGCAAAAGGCTGCTAGATGACCCGACTGATACGCATCACATAGCGCGACGATCCAAGGCATTCGCTCTCATCAACGGTGAACTATACAAGCGCATCATCACAAGATTCCTTCAGCGATGCGTCTCCAATAGGGACGGAAGAGACATCCTCCTAGGCATACACGAAGGCACTTGCGGGAACCACGCCAGCAGTCGCGCCCTCGTCGCCAAAGCTCTACGAGCTGGATTCTACTGGCCAACGGCCATGCGCGACGCCAAGGATATCATCTAGCGTTGCAATGCCTGCCAGCGATTCACGGACAAACCGCACACGCCTGGCGTGGAGCTCAGGCCAATACCTGTGGCCTGGCCCTTTGTGCAATGGGGACTCGACATGGTCGACAAGCTCCAAAAATCCTCACCTGGAGGATACATCTACCTCCTCGTCGTAGTTGATAAGTTCACCAAGTGGATTGAGGCCATGCCGGTGACAAAGCAATCAGGAGCTAGCACCATCAAATTCTTTGAGTCCATCGTCTTCCGGTTTGGGGTACCACTCAACATCATCACAGACAACGGAACAAACTTCACCTCGAAGGAGTTCCAGGATTTCTGCGAAAAACTGGGGATCAACATCAGCTACGCCTCCGTGGCACACCCTCAGACCAACGGTCAAGTCGAAAAGGCCAACAACCTCGTCTGCAGCGGAATCAAGAAAAGGCTCCTTCGGCCACTCGAAAGAGCTGTAGGGTGATGGCCCGACGAGCTGTAATCAGTACTATGGAGCCTGCGCACAACTCCAAACAGTGCCACAGGATACACTCCGTTCTTCATGGTGCACGGAGCTGAAGTGATGCTACCCGCAGAAGTACGCTACAAAGCCCCGCGGGTGGTAGCATACAGCGAGACAGAATCAACTCTTGTACTCGAAGACTCCGTCGACCTCCTAGATGAGGCACGCAAGATTGCAGTGGAGAGGTCCACGATCTACCAACAGAACCTCCGCAACTACCACAGCTGGCGGTTACGCTCTAGATCCTTCATCGAAGGAGACCTGGTCTTGCGACTGAAGCAGAAAGGGCACCTCAAACTCGAGTCCCCTTGGGAAGGACCTTACGTGATTACTGAAGTTATCCCAGGTGGCGCCTATCGCCTCAAAGACTTAGAAAGCAGAGTCGCATACTCCAATCCCTAGAACGTCGTGCAGCTGCACTGTTTCTACCCTTAGATGTTATACTTTAAAAATAAGGCTATTCAGCCAGGCTACTTAGCCACACATTGTACCCCGTGATATTCTGCGAATAAATAAAGCTAAGTGCCCTAAACCTTGTGTTTTTTCTGTTTTACTTGCAATTATATCACTCGGGGGCTGCGCCACCCTTTACATTTTCGTTCTACGAACAAACGCAGTATCCTGAGTAGCTGACACACTACCAATTGAACCCTTGATAACACCAACCCAGCTGCAACGCACCTGACAGGTTGACAAGGTGCTAAGATAAATACACATCAGGCTAACGAAAAGGAACTGCATAGTACAATACACTCAAACAAATATATACAAGCTAGCAAGCTCTCTACATTAACGAGTATCAAACACACCCGACACAATTGTATGAATTTTACAACACTTATACATCTATGTGTAGGCCTATTGTACACTACTGCCGCAAAAGGAGAACATTTGTTTGCTCTTTGAAGAAGTCAACAATATCCTCAGTTGGCCGGTCAACCGCCTGATAGTGCGGCACCATATTCCAAGTCATCCCTTCTGGCGGCGGCGGTGGCCCAGCGGCAACACCCACGACGTCCACATCTGGCTGATGCAGTCGAACAAGCGACAACGCAGCCTTGGCACTCGCGGCCAGCTATTGGCGCACGCACTCGTGGACCGCGCTGATATCCTGAAACTTTGCCAGAAGAGCCAATAGGCTTGAAGGCACCATGTCTAGCGGAAACATCATCTGAAAAGTATACCTCGGGCACGACTGTGCCTTCTTCAAACACTGAAGCACCCGCGACGCATGATCCTGCAACATCGCCAACACGACTGCACGATCGTGGTCCACCTAGAAGTACCCACTAGCCTGCAGCTGCTCCTAGGTTACGTCATTCATTTGAATGGCAACCCGGTCCTTCTCATCCTGCGGGTGATGAGCGCTAACAACTACAAAAGCAAGACCAACATAAGACAGGGCATCGCAATGAATGGCTAAAGAAACGGATAAGAAGATAGAGAGCTAACATTTGAATTGCTTGTTCAACTGCGCAACTTCATCTAGGAGATACTTCTCGTGAGCAGTGGCCTTCTCAGCCTTCGAATTCCACACGTCAGTGTTACCCGGATAATGGGCAGCTCTCGCTCCAACTGCTTTATACGATCACGCAATCGTGCAAGCAGCGATAGCTCCTCCACCTTTGAATGCGGTCGCGCCACAGTTTCATCAGTGGGAGGAGAGTCAGGAGGACCACTCGAAGGACCCTATTACAGCCAAAAAAAGAGGCAAAAAGACCAATTATACATTGATAAAAAGGGCGAAGTGCATTCAAATTCGACAAAGTATCAATAGGGGTACCCCTACACAATATCGTTCAAGAAAAGGAAAGCTAAACTATTACATATGGCAGCAAAGGCATGATCTGCTTCTTCGACTTCAACTTTGACTTCGGGGGCTTCCTCGAATCTATGGTAGTCTCTGACATCATAGACTTTCCAGTGGTAGCCCCAGACGCTGCAGCCTTCGCTCGCAGCAGCTCCGTAGAATATTTTGCGACTGTATCAATGAGCTGGTGCCCATACTTACCGAAACTACCGACAAAGGGAGCAAATACTACGTGTTGGCCATCTGCGCCGACATGCATCGCCTCAGAGATCGCACTGGGGTCCAGCTCCACACCATGGGCGCCATCGTGAGTGCAATTGTGGCGCCGACAGACTGCTGCGCATTCTTGAAGTCCATTGGGATGCCTTCAGCGAAGGATTCCACCAAGCCATCAATATTGTCGATTAAGCTGGACTTGGGAACCATATCCTCTTGAAGGCGGCTTAGCACGCCCTTGGCTTTCCCAACCGTATCCTGGAGGGAGGCACTGTGGTCTTCGACTATAGCCACGACACCAGCCAAGGCATCCGCGTGGATCAAGTCCTGGGCGTCGAAGCTCACGCCGACAACATCTAAAAAACACACGTATCAGCACAACAGCATGAATACGAAAACAGGGGAAAATGCAAAGATAAGCAACATAATACCTGAGAGTGCTTTCGTGATAGAGAAAAGTTGTTCTTTCCCTCTCAGAGGTGGAAGCACGCAGATCTTCCTCGTGCTTTTGCGACTCCTCTAGAGATGTGACTGCCTCAGCGCATTTCTTTTCCGCTGTGGCAAGTCCCTTCTCGAGGGAAGTAACATGACGGAGAAGCTCATTATTCTCACCTACAAAGGGTAGAACACGACAGCACCTGAGTTTACAAACCTCTACACAAGAAGAGCGAAGAGACAAGTTTAACACAAACCTTCGACTGCACGGTGGCGATTGTCCAGCATGGCATGCTGTCGACCCAAGGACATAATCTGTTCAGCGAGGCAAGCAAAATTCTTCAAAATAGGCTACACCAAAAGAAAAGAAGGATTGGTGTTAGCAAAAACGACCAAATGTGAACATCAATCAAAATTCGACTGCTAGTGGCAAAAGACACTTATATGCTCCTCCAGGGACTCCGAAGTTTTCTTCGAGTGGGGGGAACTCGAAGAATTGGCGCCGGAGTGGGCCGCCACCAAAGGAGAAGGAGATTTTGCCACAACTTCTTCATCTCTGGAGTCTACGACTCCATACTCCTTAACAAATTGGTAGTCGTTGGAGGACGACGACGCTGTTTTACTATCCAAATCAACACCAAATCAGAAGGAGAAGACTTTGAGAAATATCAGACGAACCCCCAAGGATATAAGACTTACCCGTCAAATTTGTCGAGGTCAAAGGAATCTCCCGATGACTCCTTCGGCAACCTCAGATTCTTCCGAGAGGGAGGATCCACGACGCGTATAGGTATGGCGGGGATTGGTTCCTCTGCAGCAGCTGGAGGACCCTCTGGCATCGATGGTGAGGAGGCATCCAAATCCTTGCTACGGGAACGCTTGCGAGTCCCGTGATCACTGGACTCGGGGGCTTCCTGCTCCTCATCAACAGGGACGGTGGAGCCTGACTCGTCCTCTTCTTCCACCTCGCGAGGAATAATTACTTCAGGTCGAGGAGGCAAGTTGGCGGCCACGACCCAGTCCTAGCAGCAGAAGAATCATCAGTATATAAAACAAAGTACCTACAGGCAATAAAAAATCAAGAAACTTTGAAGAGAAATCCACCTCAGGAAGAGGATTGCTAGCGCAGAATGGAGGCAGAACTGAGTCACCCAGGAGATCCTCCTTGGTGGTGTACTTAGTCAGCAGTCGAAACCTCCTGTCTACCTCGCCAGAAGATATGCCCTCTATAGAGATATGAGTGACATCACCAGTACCATTCCAGCGGAACATTGGGTGTACCCTGGCCTGCAGAGGCTACACACGGTGACACATCCAAGTGCGAATGAGCTCCACGCCGCCTACTTCTTTGCCTATGCATTTCTCGAGGTCACAGACATGCTGATACAGGGTCCCCGTTTCCTTGACTTCGGCGGGCATTACAACGTTCTTCTAGGACCTCCTCCGCTTGCAGAGCGCCACTGGATCGAAGGGTGCGAGTCCAAAGTGCTCTCCATCAGCTTTCTAATCACGGATGTGGAACCACTTCTCCCTCCATCCTTGAACAGATGTAGTGAGCTTGATGGCGAAGTAGGTGACGTTGGAATCGACGTGGATCCCGCAGCCTCCTATGTCGTAGACTACGGAACCTGACGCTGATTGACGTTTGAGATTAAAGAGCTTCTTGAAGAGGCCGAAGTGTGGCTCGATTCCGAGCCAGCACTCGCAAAGAGTAATGAAGCAGGCGATGTGGAGGATAGAATTTGGGGTCAGTTGGTGAAGCTAGAGCTCATAGAAAAAAAGAGACCCCTAACGAACGGATGCAGGGGGAGAGAAATACCGCGAATGATGAACACAAGGAACATCACTCGAAAACCCGCAGGGGACTAGGGATTACCTCGTCGTCAAGAACGTGAGAATCGTCCTCCACGGCAAAGAGCGCTCTGTCATGGTGCTGGGTGAACAAATCCGACGACTTGATGACGGATGGGCGCCATGACCCATTGGTGACGCGAGTCCCCGCGCCCTTCTTCTTCCTAGCTCCAGCGGCATTGGTGCCCGCGGTGGCGGCGCCCTTCTTCTTGGACGCGACATCAATGGTTGTAGATCCAGCGGTGGAACCTCCCTTCTTCTTGCCCATCTTGTGCTGGCGGTGTGAGCGCAAGAAGTAGCTGGGGAAGGTACGGAGTTGGTCTAGTGCCACAAAGGAGATGCGAGCAATGGAATAGCAAGAATAGCAATGGCGGAGGTGCGCGATCAAGACGAAGATGTGGGGAAATTACCGCACGGCGAGCCTCTACTTAACCTCCCCACAGATGCCATCCAACGGCCAGGAGAAAACCTACCAGACGCGTGGCACACATCAACGTCGATGCGTGGCCAGGGTAAACCACGAACCGTCGCGCCACTCCGCCCATTATGCCTGAAAATCGAGGAGACACAGTTAAAAACAGAAGATTATGCATGCCTGGTCAAGTCCAAGTCAGAAAGTGGGACCCACTACTTGTCACGTCCCGTCAAAGCCGCTCACGCGGGCAACCGAGGTCATCTCATCGTCAGCACTGACGTCATCAACTCTAGCAGGAGCACATTTTGACTACTCTAGTCCTTACTCGAGTCTTCGACTCAACCAAGCACTCGGGGGCTACTCCTAACAGGAGCGCTGGCCGCGCACCCGAAGAAATTTGTGAAGATATCCAAGCATCATGAAAACCCTTCACTCGAATCTACAATTCGATTGTGGACTTCGGGTTACTCCCATAGGGAGCGCTGAAAGCACATTCGACTGAAACAAGAAAAGATGACAGCAGTCGCAAAATACTTATAGTCCCCACTCGAGTCTACGACTCGAATAGGCACTCGAGGGATACTCCCATAGGGAGCGCTGGCCGCGCACCCTATGATTTTTCTTATACGTTACACCATGTGTTGATAACATCCACACTCGAATGCTATGGCCCCGCCTCATATTTTCCCTGCAAAGATACTACATCTCCTGGGTCACCCGAATCATCTCCACAATGACAAAATTCGGATGTCGTGCTTACAACATGAAGATAAGACCTGAATAAGGCCTGGAAATGCATCTGCTGCGCTCTACCAGAAATAATCCGTACCTGCAGGTACGATGAATAAGCCTTGACGGACGCGTCGAGTGCTCACACTTACACACTGGGATTTGACTCCTGTAAGACCTCTGCGGCCTGAGTTGAATTACACCAGCACTTTTCTGAATTCGAGTTCAGGGACTCGAGTTTGAGTAGATTGCGTTGTTTTACCCTAAGGCAGTTAACTGATCCCGATACATCGAATAAATCAGGCATGTATATCAACAATCTCTATGATGCAAAACAAAGCACTCGAAAATATGCTCCGATACGCACCCGGAAGATTTCATCAAGTCTCCACTCGATTCTGCGATTACACTGGACACTCGGGGGCTACTGACGTGGGCATACCTTACAGGTACTCGAGTTTGGTACATACGGTCTAATCTGGCAGAAGCCCACGGCGTTACCAGGTCCCAATCCAGGATTTGGGTGACCTACGGAGACTCTAACTGCTTGCAGCACAAGGCAAAGCTTAAGATAGAAAGTTTAAAAGGGCGAACCCTAACTTGTAATCGACTCGACCTGCTACCTGAGACCTAGACTATCTATATAAAGGCTAGGAGGGGGCAGCGAGGAGGACAATCATAACCCTAGTTTCCACAACCTTGCCAGATTGCATCTACACATCCCCTATAACTTTCGACTCCTCAATAATTCCAAGAGCAGACAAGCAGGAGTAGGGACCTCTATGAGGCCTGAACCTGGGTAAACCTTGCGTCCATGTGTGCTTGTTTGCTAGCCAATTGATGCCTCTAGCGCTCCCTCCTTCTCCAAAACCCAAGTCCATAACAATGGGCATTGATGAGTTTAACCCTCATTAGAGAGATTAACGGCTTCGCCAATTTCTTCAAGAATCTGGCGTAAGTCATGGATCAAATCTTCGACTACATCAAGTCGGTATGTGCGGGACTGAAACAAGGAGACATCCTTGATGTTGAGGGGCTCTACGAAAAGACAAAGTTAGAAAATTTGATGAAATAGTCAGAAAAAATTACAAAGAGAAAAAGGTATGGCATTGGCAAACTACCAAAGATAGTTTGATCTACTTTGGCCTTTACCTCCTTCAAGCTTTAGAGTTGTTCGTGGAGTGCCTAGGTAATGACGCCTTGCCTACTCAGTTTTGATTTGAGATCTTCAATCTCTTTATCATAGAGGGCCAAGGTCTTGCCGAGTTTCTCAATGGCGTGGTCATTGGACTCCAGAAGGTTCTTGACGCTTTCCTCGTGCTCCTTCTTGAGCTTCTCAAGTTCCTCGCAGAGTCCGGCATTCTCCAGCTCCAAGACCTTGAAGTTCCTCGCCTCCTCAACAAGCTTGCATGACTGCTTCAGCAATTTTGTAACAACAAAAAGAAAACAATCGAATTACAATTTTTGAGTGCCTTGTGATCTTGTGGTCCTATGTGCATGGATTTGGCAATCTGGGGCATTCCGCTGATTTTTGGTTTTCATTACTTGTTACAAATTTTATTGTCTCTATATATCATCTACGCCTAGAAAGTGCACCGGACCCACATCACAATAGTTTGAATGTTGTTTTAGTTTTACATGTACACTCATGAACTTATATTCAAATAAAAAAGGAAAGTACTAGTCCCCTGGGGAATGGAAACTTTGCATACCCGGTTTCCCACCCGTCCGGCTAGAACGAATCGGCGGTTAGATCTCTTTCTCCTGCCTTTCATCCTAGTTTTGTTACAACTAGTCCGGTTTTGAACACTAATTTCCGACTTGGAGGAAACATTCGCTAATTTATGAAAATAAAACATAATGCTTAACCCCCAAAAGTGTTTCTTTGGAATCCCTGTCGGAAAATTGTTAGGTTTCATTGTGTCTCAAAGAGGCATAGAAGTGAATCGGAACAAAATACAGGCTATACTCAACATAGACTGGCCCACTCACCTGAAGGATGTACAACATCTTAGTGGTTGCATAGTAGCAGTGAGTCGGTTCATTAGCCGATTTGACAAAAGAGTCGCACCATTATACAAGCTCTTGAAGAAAACTGACAAATTTGTCTAGACTAAATAAGTTGAAGCTGCCCTCCAAAACCTGAAAGCAGTACTCCCATATGGTCCTATCCTTGCAGCATCGGAGCCTCGAGAGCCCATGTTGCTGCGACAAATAAAGTCGTCAGCATTATTACAGTGGTGTAACAAAAAGAGGAAAAACAGGAACATCTGGTGCAGTGTCGTACTTACTATCTCAGCGAGGTCCTAATAGAGTCGAAGCAACGATATCCACATTATCCAAAGCTAGCCTATGGCGTATTTTTTGCCACCAGAAAGCTAAGACACTACTTCCAAGAGCACAAGATCATAGTGGTGAGCACAACTCTCATGAGAGCTATAATCAATAACAACGACGCCATGGGACGTGTCGCCAAGTGGAAAATCGAGCTAGCAGCTTTTGACATTGAGTACAAGCAACGAACAACAATTAAGTCCCAGATCCTTACCGATTTTGTTCCTGATTGGACAGAGATGGCAGAAAAACACTAATACCCCAAAGTTAGAATATTGAACCCTTTATTTTGACAGGTCGGAAGCACTCGGGGGCTCGGGGGCTGGCGTGATGCTCAAATCACCCCAAGGAGATAAGATGTTTTATGTGTTACATATTCACTTCACGACAACCAATAATATTGCCGAATATGAAGCATAGTTGCATGGACTTCAGATCACTAAATACATCGGCGTTCATAGAATCATGTGCTACGGAGACCCGGTTTAATTACACAACAAGTATCCAATCATTGTAGGGCAAATAAGCACATGGCAGCTTATCTAGCTATCGTGGAGGAACTATCTAAATCGTTGATGCATGTAAAATGCATACATGAACTTTGTAGTTTGTAAACATGTTTTCCCACGCATATATAATGTTATATCCCTGTTTTATATTAATTTTTGGGGATTTACCAATGATCCCCTTTATTTTGGTTATAGCCATGTAGGGCAGAAAAACCCTGTTTTCAATGATTTTTTATGTTTCGGGACCTAAATGAAGTCAAATGGATATGTACTTTTGGGAATGCCAATATTTATCCACGAGAAGCTTCTGGAGTACTAGAATCTCACCAGGAGGCCCAGGAGGGCCAAAAGAGCTTGGGTGGCGCGCCTAGGCCTGGTGGGCGCGCCACCCATGCTCTTTCCCTCCTCGACTGTCTGATCGCCTTGATTCTTTCGCCCATGGAATCCTCTTGACCTAAAAACCCCTATATAAGGACCCCCGGGGTGTCCGCAGAGAGAGAGCCACTAGATACAAAAACACCACCAAACAGAGTCAGATCTAGCAAAGATTGGAGGGGAAAACTCCGTCGAAGCCACCTCCAGGGAGATCTCCACCCTCTCCAACATCTCCAGCTTCATCACCATGATGAAGACGGAGTAGTCCACCTCCGGGATATGGGTTTGTGGTAGTATCTTGATCTATTTCTCTCTTGTTCTTCATAGATCTAGTACCATATGAGCTTCCCAACATATTATGGTCATATTTGTAATACCTATGTGGTGGATCTTTGTTCTATGATTTGGTATTTGAGATTGGAATCTATTTTGTGTAAGATGTTTTAATAGATGCATATCATGCACCACGTTCTTCATTGATTGTTTTGATCTAACTTGTATGCAAGAACTTGTACGGGGAGAAGTGTGTGTTAGATGGAGTAGCATGGGGGTAGAGATTGAATTGTGACACATATTATTCAAGATCTACTTTGGTTCATACCTTTGTTTTGCTGCCTCACTAGGGGTAATGTGAAATCATGTGTTATAGTTATCACGTGACAGTGTGATGACTTTGACTAGATCAAGGTAGCATATTTTGTATTTCAAACATCATATAATATTGCTTAAAGCTATACTCTGATCTATACTTAAATCAAGATTGCATGGAGATATCCCTTTCTTGAGGAGTATAAGACAGAGCTGTATTCCATCTCAGTATTACAATGTGATGCCCATATTAATTCCTTTTATCAAGCACTTATAGAATTTCCATGAATCTTTATCATTGATGAATTGTTTTGTGATCATTACAACCTAAAAAGAGAGTAGACAAGTGAACCCATGAACCTTGGTCTGATTTTTATCATAAGAAACACCTTTCCATTGCATCTACTATCCTTTACAATTTCTGCAATTTATTATCTCGAAAATACAAAAATACTTTCTCTACTTGCAATCACTTATAAAACCCCCAAAACAACTCAATTATCTTCCATATCATTTAGTTTGCATTACTTTACTTTCTTTACTTTAATTTGTTTTATATTTTATTTCGTATTACTAATACGAAACTTGTGCTTGACAACCACTTGGTGGAGTTAGGGACACAAGAAAAATTACTTTACTTTACAAGTTTCTTGAATAGGAGAAGACAAACATCCTTCCATAATCAAATCCCCGAGAGTTCCATATAAACCCTCGAGTCACCCTTGTGGGGAAACGAAGCTTGCTACAACACTCTGCACCTGGAGTCTCAACGAAAAGTGGCTGCATTTGTTGCAATCAATCGTTTGAAGGGTTTGAGGTTCAACACATCCCTAGAGCATAAAATGAGGAACCAGATGCATTATCAAGAATAGGCTCTGCGCTGAAACAAGTTCTAGATGGTGCTTTCCTGGAGTACCTAAAAGTTCCCTCTATCACAAGAGTTGATGAGGAGTATCCGACAAAATTCAACTCACCACTTATAGTTGTGCTACCTGTTATTTCCAGCTAGACAAAACCCTACATTGATTTCTTAGTAGACGGAAAATTACCCAAAGACGAGATTCTAAGCCGGCAGATCGTTCGATGAGTAAAATCCTATACGATAATCAATGATGAGCTCTTTAAGCGGAGTGTTTCTGGGGGTTTCATAGTTGTGTTTCTCTGAAAGAAGGAGTGGAAATCCTAAGGGAAATCCACGAAGGCGAATGCGTCCATCATGCTACAGCTAGATCCTTAGTGGCAAAATCTTTTCGACACAGATTTTTTTGGCTAACAGCTAAGGCAAATGCCGAGAAACTAGTCAAGACATGCAAAGGCTGCAAAAAGTACGCCAATCAAGCCCATGTTCTGGTTAATCAACTGTGAACAATTCCGATTACATGTATTTTTGTGGTGTGGGGCTTGATATTGTAGGGATGTTTAGACGGGCAAAGTGTGGATTTACCCACTTACTAGTGACGGTGGGTAAATTTCCCAAATAGATTAAGGTCAAACCCATAACAAGTTGCGATGGGGCCACAACCAAAAAGTTCATCGAGGATGTTATCATTAGATCCGGCTATCCGCATAGCATTATCATAGACAATAGGAGTAACTTTTCAATGGGAGAACTTGTCGAGTTTTGTGAAGAACAAGGGATCCGACTCGACATGACATCAGCTGCACGTCCACAAGCCAATGGACAAGTCGAAGGGGCAAATGGCTCAATCTTACAAGGCCTTCGACCTTGTCCTGAAGCATCACTTCATCATGCTACGGGGGCTTGGGCGGAAGAATTACCGTATGTTATCTGGAACTTACGAACTACTCCAAACAGGTCAACTAGATACTGATGGCTCGGTGTTGATGTAGAGCTTGTTGGGAACCCCAAGAGGAAGGTATGATGAGCACAGCAGCAAGTTTCCCTCAGTTATGAAACCAAGGTTTAATCGAACCATTAGGAGCAAGGAAACACCCCAAGGGTGTTGCTAGCTGAGCCTTGGCAGGGCACACTACCGGTGCTAGTAGCAACGTGGAGACCTACACAACACAACCACAGAACTTTGTCCCCAACTTGCGATGAGGTTGTCAATCTCACCGTGTTTTGCTGAAAACAAAGGATTAAACGTATCGAATGGAAGGAAGTAATAGTTTGCAGAAAGTAAACACAAAGTAGTAAACAATTTGTAGATTGTATGTAAAAGAAAGGACCGGGATCCATAGTTCACTAGAGGTGGCTCTCCTTAAGATAGATAACATGCTGGGTGAACAAATTACAGCGGGGCAATTGACAAACATCAAGAAAGCAATACATGCATATACTAATCATCTTGACTCCTTTGAGACTTGATTGGGCATTACAACATTATACATAGACCGCCATCCAACTGCATCTATGACTAGTAATCCACCTTCAGGTTATCATCCTAACCCCCTCCAGTATTAAGTTGCAAGCAACAGATTATTGCTTTACGGACTGCGTGTAAAGTAAACAATACGATTGTTCTATGAACAAAGGATTGTTGTTTTCTCCCTAGTAGCAACAACACATCTAGTACCTTAGAGATTTCTGTCACTTCCCCAGATTACCAGAGGCATGAACCCACTATCGAGCATAAATACTAACTCTTGGAGTTGCTAGCATCTACTTGGCCAAGATAGCTACTAACAACGAAAAGCATGCAAGATCACAAATAACAAAGACATGATAGAATCAATAATCAATCTGAAATAGCATCTCAATATCCATCGGATCCCCACAAACACAACATGCAGAATTACAAATAGATGATCTTGATCATGAACGAAGCTCGCAAGATCTAGACATGAAAGCACAAAGGAGGAGAATCAGCCATCTAGCTACTACATGTATCCGTAGTCCAAGGATGCACGCATCACACCGGAGGCTTGCATGGTGATGAAGAAGGCCTCCAGGGTAAATTCCCCTCTCCGGTAGGGTGCCGGGAAGAGCTTCAGATCCCTCCGATCTAGGGATGGAGATGACGGCGGCTATAGACTCTTTCGTGGATTTTTGATCGGGTCCTTAGGGTTTTCGTCCCGAGAGCATCTTATAGGCGGAAGGAGGGGCCGAGGGGGTGCTGGGGTCGGCCAGACCACCCCCTGGCGCGGGCCAGGCCTAGCCGCGTGGCCAGGTGGTGTGGCCGCCCCCCAGCCCTTCTCCGTCTCGTATTCTGGCATTTGATGACTTCCGGAAAATAGGCACTTTGGCTTTTGTCCCGTCGAATTCCGAGAATATTCATTTTCTGATTTTCCTGGAACAAAAAACAGCAGAAAACAGGTAGCTAGAACTGTGTCTCTTGTTAATAGGTTAGTCCAAGAAATCATATGAAAAGTACTCCAAAGTGTGGACAAAACACAAGAAAGTGGATAAAACCAAGCCTGGAACATCAAAAATTATAGTTACATTTGCAATGTATCAGATATAGACATTTTTCTTGGTTTACAGCATAGATGCAATCCTTCTGAGTGATCTAATACATGTTTCTCCCCGAGTCACCACGTATATTGAAGAGGATGCCGAAGTTTCTCGACAAGATGATATCGATATACTCGAGGAAGTGCGTGTTGTTGGTAAACAGAGATCTACATCCTATCAGCAGAAGTTACGCAAGTATCATAGTCAGAGAGTCAAAAATCATTCCTTCAGAAAGGGCGACCTGGTTCTCCGACTTGTGCAACAAAGAAAACACAAACTTTCCCTAACTAGGGAAGGACCTTTTGTGATCAGCAAAGTACTGCATAATTGGTCATATTATTTAACCAATATGAAACCAGTCAAGGAAAGACCAGATACTCGAAGAGAAAGAGATCTAGTGGTAGTAAAAGTCTGGATGAACTAGATCATCCATGGAACATTGCACAGCTATGTACCTTCTATTCTTAAGTTTCTTTTCTTGTAATCATACAATTGTACATATTCAAAGTGAATAAAGTATTGGTTACCTCAATATTTTCTTAGGTGCTTTTAGTACCATCTTTTTCTGAATGATCACGATCAAACTCGAAAATTTTAGAATGCTTGAAAGTACTTTATGCTCATTTTCTTTCTGATTAGATTTCCGATTCTATAAAAATGCTAACTTCGGGTGTAAGTCTATTTTCTTTTTAGACTTTGGTTATTTGTCTGATTGCTTGGACGCTAGCATTTTTCGAGTAGTGAATTGTTGGTACTAGAATTAGGATATGTTTCCGAGTTTAAACTGGTTTAGGAATTAAGTTATTTTCTCGACAGTGTTTCTATGTTGAAAGTTAGTCAGCTCACAAAAGAGACGAAGTGGAAAATCCACATAAACAAAAAGTATAAACAAAAACTGCTTAAGAAATTTTCGAGCACCACAAATCAAAACAAGTGCTAGATTAAATGCATATGTTCTCACAACATAACTAAATAAATTGTTTACATTAAACCACTTGGTTCAAAATAATGCATAGTTTGTTTTCCGACTCTATGGTATAAGTGGTGGAGACGGAGATCTTACTGCTACGCTGGTGCCACCATCAACACCGGCTTGATCCTTTTTTGAGCCGATGATGTTAGACTCGGTCTTCTCATCATAATTGTCGAAAACTTTAGTCTCTTCGGAAGGGAGTCTTGGTGGCACGGCGATGGACTAAAAGAATGGCTTAGAGTAATTGGTCATCTCAACCACACGATAAGCATATCCGGCACAAGACTCCAAAATGGTTGCGACGTCTTAATCTTTGTCATCTTTGTCAACAGTCAAAATACCTTTGGTTACTTGCCAGATTTCCATACTACCATGGTGACTATCGCCATGGTAAGGGTCTGGGTAGCTGTTGACGCATTTAACATCTTACAGTTGTCAATCAGCTTCGAAAACTCTTTGGCCTTGTCCCTCATCTCAAAAGCAGATACTTTATCTAGGTCAGAGAGATTAAAGGTTTCACCAGTTTTTCAAGAATCTGGCATACGTCATGGATCAAATCTCCGACTGCGACAAGTAGGTATGTGCAGGACTGAAACTAGGAGGCATCCTTAATGTTGAGGGTATCTACGAAAAGACAAAGTTAGACACTATTGCCTTTTCCTCCCTCAAGCTTCGGAGTTCTTTCCGGAGTGCCTGGGTAATGTCACCTTGCTTGCTCACTTCCGATTTGATATCTTCAATCTCTTTATCACGGAGGGCCAAGGTCTTGCCGAGTTGCTCGGTGGCATGTTCATTGGACTCTAGAAGGTTCTTGATGCTTTCCTCGTGGTCCTTCTTGAGCTTCTCAAGTTCCTCGCAGAGTCCGACATTCTCTAGCTCCAAGACCTTGAAGTTCTCCGCATCCTCCACAAGCTTGCATGATTGCTTCAACAATTATGTAACAGCAAAAAGAAAACAATCAAATTTCAATTTGGTAGGCAAAAACCAAAAGGAAATAGGAGAGTCAGAAATATTTACCTTCTTCCTCGTCCTTCTCTATCTTCAACTGAGCATTTTCAAGACAGAGAGATTTAATCTCTTTCCGCTTGGTGCAAATATTCTTCAAAAATTCTTGATTATAACAATTAACTTTTTGTAAGTCAGAATAGTAACCAGAGTCAGAAAGCTACTAAGACTCAGGCTGATCTTTTAACTATTCTAGCATGAGTCTTGGGGGCTACACTACTTCGTTCTTTGGCATCCTAAAAGCATCAACTCAGATTATACACTCCTAGTTTCTATTAGACCAAGTGCTTGGGGGCTAGAGGATACGATATAAAGATAGTAAAAAGAGTCGAAAAAGACTTACAATGTGTTCGTGATGCAGCTTCTTGAAGCTGGTATGCATTTCATCAAAGTCCTTCTTGGGAAACGTTAAGGGATGTACAAGTGGAGGCGGAACTCCACTAGCCATTATCTTTTGTTACCGGATCTTGATCTGCCCTAGCAAGCTCTCAAGCTTCACATCCTAAATTTTTTGAGCTGCCTCATCGGCGGATAGTTCTCTAGCCTCTAGGCATGAAATGACAAGCTTACGAATATCTCCCGCCTTCTTCCTAGTGTGGACAAGGCTGGCAGCACCGAAAACTTTCAGCAGTTTGTCGACAAAAGAATTAGTTGTGGGATCATTACTCTTAGAGGGTTCATCCGTATCAATTCCCGAGCCACTAGTTGTGGCTAAAGTTTGTGAACTGGTGTTCACATGCTCTTCAACATGAGCCTCAACATCTCTAGCGCGCAGAGACGAAATATCCTCCGACACTAATGAAGTGTTGGGGGCATGAGTTGGAGGAGTCATCACCGGAGAAGTCAGATTGAGCTTTTGTTGGCGCAACATCTTTCCCGATTTTCCCTTAGCCTTCACCAATCGTTTAGCTCTTAGGCACAAAAATGGAAATCGTTATGACTCAAAAAGATTACAAACAAAATATAGATTATGATAAAAGAACTTACTCCTTGATGACTTACAACACTTGTGCGCCAGCCGAAACAACTGGAGCCTTGCGATTCTTGGAAGGCATCTCCAGTTTCTCTTCCATCTCCTCATCCTTGATCAATTCCATCTCTTCTAGAGGAAAACCCTCGATCGGAGTAAAGCTCCGACTCGGGGAGGTTCGCAAGATGAAAGGTCAAACATATATCTCAATATAAGCATAATAAAGGATGAAAATGATGATAAATAAAATGGCTAAGTCGAAAAGTTTACCCAAGTCAGAGGTATCTCTACAGTGTACATATGCATGGAGATCTCCGGGACTTTTTGTTCACATGTTCCTTGATCAGCCACTGCATCCGGGATTTGTAATCCCTCACGGGGATCTGATTTTGACTGACCTTCAAGCTATCCTTATTATTGAGGGTAACCGAATGCATCAGTCGGTCACCATGGTGTTGCATGGGATGGATTCGATGTTCCATCCAATAGTGCACCAGGTCAGATGCCCTCAAGCCCTTGTTCTTTATCGAGGACTCAATTTGCCTTTTGGCATGGATCAAGTTGTCAGATAGTGCCAACACTTCTGTGTCCCACGAATCTTTGTGGGTGGTAGCGCCATAAAAAAACAGACAACTTTCCTCTTTGCCAGGAGCCGACAAGTACTTGTGATAAAAGAACGTTGCCGTACATCTCTTCGCCAACTCGCTAGCTAAAATCTTAGGGTAGACTCGGTCTCTCCTAAGGACTAAGCTAAGATTTCCGGTATTGTAAGGAATACCAACAGTAATAGAGTTCTTTCTGGTACCAAAATAGTACCATAAAAGAATAAGACTCGGTTTGATTCCGAGAAAACTCTCCCTAATAGCCGCGTGTGCACTAAGCTCTAATAGCAAGTTTGGGGAGAGATTATGAAGTTGGATGCCGTAGTGATTTATTACCTCGGAGAAGAAATCCGACGGCGGGAAACTCGGCCCACGATCGACGTGCACCGTGAAGTGGACGCGCTCGCCGGTGGAACCAGAGTTTCTTTGCCAAGGCCACTCCGCCATGCGCCGCTAGGAAGATATCCTTCCTCCTCCATCTTCTGCAACTTCTCATTGTCGATGCGGCATAGGATCCAAATCCCGCGCCACTTCTTCTCCTTCACTGTGGTCGATGTCGATGTCGCGCCTGCTGCAGAAGAGGAATCAGCCATCTCGCCGGAGATGCCAAGAACTGGTGGCGCTGTGGCTTTGTAGTGGAGTGAAGAGAGCAAGGGAGCACGGAGGGACGCGAGGAAGAAGGCACTATGGGGTAGAAGTGAGGAAAAAATGAGGATTTCCCCTATTTATAACCTAATCCGCACCAAGATTAGTGTTAAACGCGCCGGATTTCCACCACACGTCGTGGAATGGATGGGGTAACTTATCTCCGAAGACTCCGCCTCCTTGAGCTCCATGCACGCATTGAAACGGCGCCTCGGTCGGGACAAGGCCTAAAAAGTTGTCGGGTTACATCACCAGATAAAATTCCCGCCCATTTTGAAATGAGCGTATGATGAATCAACAAGTCCGACTCAGCAATGACTCGGATACTACAATTTTATTTTGAGTTTCAGGAACCCTTCAAGATTCTGCAGCCAAAGAACGTTGAAGCTAAACGAAGAAATCCGACTTTGAAACTTGGAGGCTTCACTTTCCGGGTATACCCACTGCTACTCACTAACCAGGGTGGTCCACTTCCTGGTTAGAGCTTTTCTCCACGGGCGGCCCAGTCGGGGAAAGAAGATGGAGGCACATCCGGCTACGGGAAGACCCAGAAGACTTACCGACTTAGGCCTATAGATAGACATGTAGTCCAAGATGTACTCTGAACTGACTCTGTATCGTAGCCGGATAGGTTTCTCCTACAAACCCTAGGTCGGATGACTATATAAGACGACCCAGGGGCTAGCCTTTAGGGCACAACCAATCTCAACTCGCATAAGCGATACCGATCATTGTAATCCTCTGTAACCTCCGGCTTTGCTGAGATTGCTAGCAGGAGTAGGATCCGGTCACCGCAGTTGGATCTGAACCTGGGTAATGTTGTGTGCTCCTCACCTTTTCCCACGCCTCGAGGACCCCCTCATACTATACTTGTCTTTAATTTGGCGACAAGAGGTACAATGATAAAAGTTGGTCCACTAGTCCAGACTTGTATTTTTGTCCAACGGGAGCAATCTAGATGAGTAGGACACATCTAGTATAAATTTTTATATATTTTAAATATTTTCCTTCAAGTATTAACATATATCACTAAAATGCAAAAACTGAGTGGGGTCCCACTAAATGGATCCCCCACCGAGTCCATGGAGGTATGGGTGAGGTAGGAGATGGGCCATAGTCCATAGTGGACTAGCCTAACTAGTCCTCCACCTAATGAGTTATGTGCTTCATGGCTAATTTTTTTAAAATAATACTTTTTTAAAATAATTTTCACAAATAATACATGAATTGAAAGATTTGCAATTTTAGCGTGGTGTCGTTATTTGAATAGTCGATCAGTCCTTATCAGGTTTTGAATAGCCGACCAGTCCTGTCTGCGTTTGAAATACCGACATGTTATAGGGATAGTGTGAAGATTAGGGGACTAGTCAGCTTTTCAAAAACAGACAAGGGATTAGTCAGCTTTTCAGAAGCAGACAAGACTGATCGGCTATTCAAATGCCACCGAGCTAGAATTGCAAATCTTTTAATTCGTGTATTATTCGTGAAAATTATTAAAAAATGTATTATTTAAAAAGAAGTTATCTGCTTCATGAGCTTCACCTTTGACCTTCTTTTTTCTCTTTCATCTTAATCTTTAATTTTTTTATCATGGCATGGCCATTGAATTTTGTTGAGTAGTCTTGCTTGAATTTTCTTGACTTTTGTCCACGTAGGCGTCTAGTATGTTTGGTGGTCCACTTAGGTAGGCAATATGCATTCTTACAACAATATATGCACGTACAAATATAGTAAATATTCTGAAATCCTCTTATACAATAGTGATAATGCATGTCCAGTAAATATAGAAGATATATACGACTCTAATAGTATCGAGTAATATTGCCGACCTATCAAAATATCCGAATACTAATTAAATGCACAAATTCATAATTATTCCAACAAATTCCCTACATATTAATGGATTGTGTGAATAATTAAGTTGACTGAATTTAGAAGCCATCGCGATTTTCAAGGTTAAAAGTATTTTATACCTAACGATTTTTTAAATTTGGTCAAAGTTTTAACTCTGTACGACTATCCAATTGACCTATGTTTCAACTTTCAAGCAATATTTATGACACAAAACTAGTACCAGTAGATTCCTTTTAAAATGTATTTTTATAATATGTAAATTTGATGTTATATATGTTGTTAGATTAGTTTAAAAAGTTAGTCAAATTCTAAAAACTTTGACTTAAACTAAAAGGTAGAAGTACATTTATTTGTGGACAGAGGGAGTACTGGCTGTTATCTACCATATCATGATTTTCCACATTTAAAAAGTGGCCATCATTACAGAAGCAGTAGAAGCCAGATACTAGCTCCTATGAACCTCACGTTTCTTCTCCCAGTCTCTTACCACAGGGGAATATATTCTAAAAAGACAAGCACACAATCAGATAGGACTTTGATAATTACTCTATGCACGAGCTATGCCTCACGAAAACCTGGCTTGTGCAGGGCTAAAGGCATGTACTTCCAACAAAAATGCACGAAAAAGTCCTCATTATATAGCCACTTGATCGCCGTGGCTAGTAGCCTGATATTCCCCAACTGCTATACTTTCTTGGCATCATCTGGGCATGATGGGTCCGTCCTGTCAAGCTTATCCTAATTAATAATTCCATCTGTGGTTTGAACTACTAGATCCTGCATTGACAACTTTGACAATACTTAGTATATTAATGCCTTACCCAGATGCCTATGGCATGTTTGCTCCCTACTTGCATGTGCACATCATCAGTTCATTCACACCTGTTTTCAAATGATCTCGGTACATATTTCAAACGGAAGCAGGTCATGAGTGACAAAGGGTTTGGTGTCTCAAAAAGAGAAAGGGAATCGGTTTCACTCAAAAGAGAGGACATCATGCAAAAAAAGGATTTTAAAAGGAGCATCTACCCTGCTATGAGCATGTTGAGAACAGAATCTTCAGATTTGAACAAGCCATCAGCTTTACCCCAACTCGTACTCACTGTCAGTGGTAAACAAGGCCATCAATTACATGCGTGGTCAGTTAGAGAAAACAGGGCAAAAGCTAATTTGAAAGCTTTCAGCTTATCTGTCCTCCCTGTCTCATCAAATCTGACATTTATGGATAAGCACTTTTTTCAGGGAGGGTAAGCACTAGTATGTGCTAGACCAAGTTGCTAATTTATGGACAGTGATGGTTTTCCAGGGAGCATGTTCAGCAGGGCAGGCGAATGCGTACGATGGGATCTGGGTTTTGATGGTGGGCTCCAGGCGTTTGAAATGCTGAGTAGGGGCTGGATATATCGCTTCAATTCATTAAATGGATTGGCGCGATATTTGAACTTCAAAGGAGCTCATGCTTTCGGCTACCGTACGATGATTAGCCTTTTCTTAAGCGAGAGAACGTACCGTCGTACCTGATTTTTTTTTCAACGGCAGGCGAAGAGCGGGGCTGGGACTGAGGGCATGTACAATGCGGTGACGTCAGCCTTCCCTTTTGCTTGTCACGTAGGACTTTTGTTAGTTGGAGGAGAGAGAAATAAGAAAGAGAAGGTTGTCTTCCGTTAGCTAAGGGATGATGTCTTAGAAATAAGAGAAGACTATTTTCTCCATTGTACCATATGTCTTCTCTTAGCCAACCAATTTTTTACTAAAAATAATTAATTCTCATTAATTACTAGAGGTAGCAATAAGAGATAATACATTGTACAAGTTCTATATTGTGTCTTCACTAAATAATGTGGAGAGCTAAGAGAAGACATGCCTTCCTAGTATTATACATGGCGAGAAGCAACACACACAGCAGTCAGCTGGTGCGGCGTGATCTAAAAAAAGAAGCAGGTGCGGCGCAATAGGAGCAGCGCGGGCGCAATATGTCGTTTTGTTTTTCAAGGACGCGGCATCTCCCTGCCGCTCCAAAATGGGCCACATTTGGTGTAGCCTATTAGCAATGCTAGTTTTAATTTGGAGGCTGCTAGGCGTCCTCGGGACAATGGGACTCGTGCTGCCACGTGTCTAATCCTAGATTTGCTGCAAAATACTTATTTTTTTAAAAAAAAATCGCTTTTGCTTCTGAAGCAAAAAACGGTTCGTTTCAGAAAATAGAACGGGCCGCCGAAGACCTCGCTGGAGACCTTGTAGCAAAAAAAATATACTAATATAGCAAAACCGACTTCGCCGGAAACATCGTCGGAAAAAATTCGCTTGTGACTCTCGTCGGAGACCTTGTAGCAAAAAGTTGACACTATTGTAGCAAAAGCACAAGACGGTTGTAGCAAAAAAGTTCTTCTAATGTAGCAAAAACTAACTTCGCCGGAGACATCGCCGGAGACTTTCGCTGGGACCTCGCCGGAGACCTTGTAGCAAAAACTTTGTGCTGTTGTAGCAAAACCACCGAACAAAAGTAGCAAAAAAATTATTCTATGGTAGCAAAAACTAATTTCGCCGGAGACATCGTCGGAGACTTTCGCTGCGAAACCTCGTCGGAGAACTTGTAGCAAAAATTTTACGATATTGTAGCAAAACCAAGAAACGAAGATAGCAAAAAAAAAATATCGATGTAGCAAAATCGGAGGCCAGCCTTTGTAGCATCGTCCGCCTTAGTCTGCAGCTCCGACGAGCACCGCCATCCTTAGTCTATAGCTCCGGCGACCACTACTCGCAGCAACACTGACCCGTCTCCGGTGACCAACGAGGGGCGAGTGCATGGCGGCGGTGCTCAATGGCCGGAGATGAGAAGTGACAACCGAAGGTAGAGGGCAAGGTCGGAGATCGAGGAGGCATACACGGGTATGTATGCTAGGCCGCAGAGGAGAGCTTGGGGCGCGGAATCCGGCGGCGGCGGGGAAGCTTGAGCGGAGGCCGAGGATGTAGAGCAAGGGCGCTGGGAAGCTTGCGCTGGTGGCGGTTGGAGCTGGGGATGGGGCGGTGGAAGGCAGGGGAACGAGCGGCGGCAGGCAGGGGAGCGAGCGGCAGCGCATTGGGCAGCCACGGCGGAGCGTTGCCTTCCATCGGCGACGGAAGCTCTCCGTTGAAAAAGAGATACAGGCAGAGGAATCGGTCCTGAAAAGATAAGGCATAAGGGTGGGTCGTTGTTTTCTCTTAATTAACGGGACACATGTTGCTAGCTGGAGCCGGGGGACGCGAGACGTGCGATCCGCCGGGTTAACTGTATCGTTTTCCTTTTAATTTTCTTCTCATTTTAAGCATATTTAGGTACCACTAGTAAAAGGCCGATCTTGCACTGTAGAGCGATCTCGTGGTCGCACGTGTCATAGAAAGTTCACGCGCGGACGTACTTCCGACTTGTAGTGCGTACTTCTGAAATGTAGCACGAACGGCGACGTACTTCCAAGTACGGAGCAGTGCGGGTGAACTTCCATGTACAACAGGAGGGCGAATTTCCATGTGCAACGAGGAAGTACTTTCAAAATGCACAACAACGTACTTTCAAAAGCAATGCATACATGCTTTCAAATTGCAGACCGGCGTACATCCAAAATTTTATCATAGATGTATCTAAGGGCATACTTTCAAATGCATCGCGAAGGTGCTTCTATGTTCCGAAGTAAAGTACACTTACACCGCAAGTACGGAGCCGGAGCGTACTAGTTCTGGAAGTAAAAAACCCGTCAAGTCGTCCACTGTGTGAAACGTCGTAGAGTTCTGCAAAATTTCCGTCCAAGTTGTGCACTCGCAATTCCACCACATTTCTCCAGCCACCACCATACGGCGTCCGACGGTGGCGTCAAATGGGCCGTACGGAGGGGCTGACAGGTGCCCCATATGATATTTGTGGCCATTTCCCTCACTTTCAAACATGCAAACACATAGAAATAGGCATAATTTGGCGTATCTGCACCAAAATGCCACAAAATTCAATGTTTCAGCGAACAAAAGAGTTGCAAGTCTCACCACATATTAGAAGCGCCACGATATTCAAATGAAAAGTGTGGGATCATCCTTCGGCGTAGCCGACGTGCCGATGGTACTCTCATCTCTTGCAAGATGAGGTCTCTTTGCGCCTAATGCCACTTCTTCACCTCCTCGTCCATCATAGATGTGTGGGCCATCAAGAAGATGTAGCCCTCTTTCCTCTTCTTCACCGCTTTATCTTTTGAAGTTCGATCTTGACATCTTGCTTCTCCAACATGATCGCACACATTGCATCATAATTTTGGTCTCTCAAGATGACATTTGACGTGGCGTCGGAAATGCAACTTCTCAATCGATGCTTGACGCCTCTCCGACGATGGCCCAACATCCTTTGTCATCTTTCCTTCTTATTCCCTATGAGATGCCCTTATAAGGCTGCCACTTTAGGGTCTAAGGGGACGTCTTTGGAAAGAGCCAAGTGAGTTTCGGCCCACCTGTCGCACTTCTCGATACTTTTGAAGACATGGATGACGTTGAATTTGACATCCTTGTTGTGATCTCGATAGGCTTGAAGCACATCAATCACCTATAATAAAATGGGCACATATTGAACAAGGGGAACAACAAATAGCATACCAACTGACATGGACATACCTTACAGGTACTCGAGTTTGGTATATACGACCTGATCTGGTAGAAGCTCACGACGTTACTAGGGCCCAATCCAGGATTCGGGTGACCTACGAAGACTCCGACTGCTTGCGGCACAAGGCAAAGCTTAAGATAGAAAGTTTAAAGGGGTAAACCCTAACTTGTAACCGACTCGACCTGCTACGCGAGACCTAGCCTATCTATATAAAGGCTGGGAGGGGGCGGCGAGGAGGATAATCACAACCCTACTTTCCACAACCTCGCCAGAAAGCATCTGCGCACCCCCTGTAACTTTCGACTCCCTCAATAATTCCAAGAGCAAACAAGTAGGAGTAGGGACCTCTACGAGGCCTGAACCTGGGTAAACCTTGCATCCCTGTGTGCTTATTTGCTAGCCGATTGATGCCTCCAACGCTCCCTCCTTCTCCAAAACCCAAATCCATAACAATGGGCATTGATGAGTTTAACCCTCGTCAATTGGCGCCGTCTGTGGGAACTGGGAGTGCTGATGTCGCGGCTTCTTTGGCCCCGTCAACCGTGATCTACAACTCTGCAACAACAGAGATTTGCCTCCTCTTCGGTGCCTTCGACTTCACCGTCCACACGCCAGCCACTCGCCCAGCTTTCGAGTCCGTGGGCGAAGGAATCAGCCTGGCGATCGGGAGCTTACGCTTCCAAGTTGGTCATCTGAGCACACTTCGCCTCCCCGACCAGCCCACGGCTTCCGCGATTGCTCCAGCATCGTGGTTTCCACCGTCGATCGGCACCCTGAGCGAGCTCAACGCCCTGACAACAGTCGGGAACGCAATCAGCGACAGCAGTTGCGGATTTGATCTAGGCGATCTAGCCACTGAAGACAGAGTTACGGCTCTAGATCTGAAAGCTGCGGAAGCAACAACTTCCCCAATCACTACATGTGCGCTGTCATCAACGCATGCGACACTGGCGCTAGTCGTGAAAACACTGGCACTGGTCCGTCCAACGGCGGCATCCCAGTAGCGAACGGTGGTCCCGCCAACGGTGCACCCACCAACAACGGGGCGGAAGGAGACCCGCATCTCATGGCGAATGAGTGCACAGAAGAGCGTGTGCTGATTAAGCTCAACGACAATGAGTGGGCTGGCTGTCGAGAAGCTTTGCGGGGTAATCCCCTGCCCCCAAACTCATTGAAAGACATGCTGATGGGTTACCATTGGCTGCTGAAGGAAGAATAAGAGCGCCAACAACAAGTAATCGCGCAACTCAATGCTTGAAGAAAGGCGACGGATGAGTCGAGCCTTCGGCGGGCTCAGCTCTCTTCCATGGGAGGATCTTCCTCCAAGGGCAATGACTACATGGCCGCCAAAAGGCGCTCCTAACTAGCCCACCTCACCGACAAGGAGCGAGAAGAGGTAGCACGAGTCCTCGACTTCTCATCTATGATGGTGGATACGCGGGGCAACGTGCTCCCAAAGACACCATAGGTGGCAGTGACAGCATCCACCATGTACCTCCTCAATAACCAGCCTCCTGTCGGGGATCCGCGAGCTGCCATGCACCAATCTATGATCGCAGGCTTGGGGCTAGTCGAAGCTGCCCTCACCAAGGATCCAACGCCGGAGCCGAAGAAGAACAAGGCTCTGGCCAAACGCTACTTTCGCCCTCCTCCAGCGATGATAGCCACGACTTGTCTCGACCTCACCGCTCACGACGACATGACCGTGACTACGACGCGTGTGATGACATTACGCAACGTAAGGTCGACAAGATGCATGCAAGACGTGCACGTTCGACTGACTCGGAGGATGACGGGATCGAGCTCTACGACGCCAGCTGCTTCAGCAGAGCCATCAGGCAGAAGCGAATGCCTAAGGGGTTCAAACTCCCATCGGAGAACCCGAAATTCGATGGCCTGCAGGACCCAAAGATCTGGCTAGAGGACCACATCTCCTCCGTCATGCTACATGGTGGAACCACAAGCATGACAATACAATGCCTCCAGCTACAGCTGCAAGGCACCGCCCGTGCGTGGCTCAACAATCTCCCACGCGGATCCATTTGTAGCTGGGAAGAGCTGGTTTACAGCTTCGTGCGCAACTTCAAGGGCACTTACAAAAAGCCCGCATCAATCGAAGAATTGCATGGCTGCTACCAGAAGACGGGCGAGTCGTCGCGCTCGTACATCCAGAGATGGTCCATCATAAAAAATTCTGCGGAAGACATCTCCGAGGATCACATAATCGACGTGTTCAATGGCGGCGTACGCTGCAAAGAGCTCAGGGAGGGGCCGCTCGAAGCCCAAGACAATCGACCACCTGATGGAGATCGTGAATAGGTGGGTCGATGGAGAGGACTCGGAGAAAAATCGTGTCCACTCTGATGATGATGATGATAACCTCAGCCGCAGACATGATCGTCGACTAAAACATCAAATGCGCGGTTACGATGACCACGAAGAGGTCGACATGGTCGCAGCCGGCTACACCGACAAATGCGACACAACCGCAACAGCGGATACCGCAACGGTGGATACCGTGACAGTGGAAAGACCACGCAAGTATGGCAACGCCAAACTCGTGATGAGGCACCCGCAACATCCATCCAAGATAAACTGTCCGGACCGTGCAACGTGCACTTCTACATCGACAAGCACGACAACAAGAAAAATTCCAGTCACCTCCTAAAGGACTACCGCGAGTTCCTCAAGCTCCATGAAGGGCTAGTCTAGATGAATCGCGACACGATTAACTAGGGCTATGGAGCTGCCCCAGGCGCTGTGGCACATGGAGCTCCTTGATACGTCATAAACGTATCTATAATTTTTGATGTTCCATGCTTGTTTTATATAAACTATCTTATTTTTTGTCTACATTTTGAGATACTTTTATGCATTTTCTGGAACTAACCTATTAACAAGATGCCATAGTGCCAGTTGCCTGTTTTCTGCTGTTTTTGGTTTCAAAAAAGCTGGAAAAGAAATATTCTTGGAATTGGACCAGACAAAAGCCAAAGTCGATATTTTATCGGAAGACTCACGGAGCTAGAAGACGAGACGGAGAGGGGTCAGGGGCTGGCCATACCATGTGGTGGCGCGGGTCCCCCTGGCCACGCCAACAGGTGGTGTGGGCCCCTGGTCCACCCTCTGACATCGCCCCTTCACCTATAAAATCCCCCCGAGACAAAAACCCTAAGTACCAGATCAGATTTCCATGAAAAGTTCCACATCGCCGCCGCCACCGAAGAGGAGATTCAGGGGATAGAGGTCTATGTTCCGACACCCTGCCGGGATGGGGAATTGCCCCCGGAGCCATCTCCATCGTTGTCCACCACCATCTCCATCGTCGTTGCTGATTTCCATGATGATGAGGGAGTAGTTCTTCCTCGAGGCTAAGGGCTCTACCGATAGATATGTGTTCATCTATCATAAGCTTTGTAATCTATAGATCTATTCTGCTACTCAAGTGCTTTAATGAATCTCTGCTTATCCCCACGTGTGTGAAGTTGACAGTGTGCACACCATGTGGCACTTTGGCTAAGATTACATACATACTTATCATGAGTATAATTTGAGTTGGATGTCTCTATGAGATTGTGGTGTTTGTTGGAACCATCTAGCGCTCAAGGTGGTAGTGAGGGGTTATATAGATGGGGGAAACGAACTTTGAGGTGTGATGTTATAGCCCTACCGTGGATTAGAGTTATCCAACCAGAGAGTAGTTCAGAGTAGTATCATAAAGAGATGGTATTTATATGAGAGTGTTCACTAGTGAAAGTATGATCCCTAGGCCTTGTTTCTAAGCATTGAAATACTGTTTGCAACTAGATCTGTTACATGTATGCTTGCTTCCATCTTTATTTCAGATTGCTTTAGTCTCTTCCTACCCGTCAAGCTCTTTTCAGGCACCGTTACCACTTATAATTATCTATACCACTTGTATTTCACTATCTCTTCGCCGAACTAGTGCACCTATACACCTAACAAGTGTATTGGGTGTGTTGGGGACACAAGATACTTCTTGTATCTTGATTGCAGGGTTGCTTGAGAGGGATACCTTTGACCACTTCCTCCCTGAGTTCGATAAACCTTGGTTAATCCACTTAAGGGAAACTTGCTGCTGTTCTACAAACCTCTGCACTTGGAGGCCCAACAACTATCTACAAGAATAGAAGTGCGTAGACATCAAGCTATTTTCTGGCGCCGTTGCCGGGGAGGTAAGGTAAAAGGTACTCATATCCTCTGGCTACTAATCTATCTTCTTGTATTGTTGCTGGTGTGTGAGTGCTCGAAGTTATTTCCTTTAGATTCTGCAATCATATCTTTTTGTTTCTTGTTTTTATTTTTACTAGTTAGGCTTAATGGAAAACAACAACAAAATTAGAGAGCTTTATAGTATTTATCTTGAGTTAGGACATGAAGTGTTTGAAGAGAAAATTAAAAAACCTATGGAACTTTATTTGCATGCTAATAGCAATGTTATTAGTATGAATTCTTTGAACACCATTATTGCTAATGCTATGGAAAAGTCTAAGCTTGGGGAAGCTGGTTTTGATGATCATGATATTTTTAGTCCCCCAAGCACGGAGGAGAATATTTACTTTGATGATACTAAGCCTCCAATATATGATGATTACAATGATGAATATGATATTTTCAGTCCACCTACTATTGAGGAGAAAATTAATTATGATTATAATATGCCTCCTATATTTGATGATTATGGTGATGAGAATAATAATGATAGCTATTTTGTTGAATTTGCTCCCACTATAATTAATAAGAATGACTATGCTTATGTGGAGAGTAATAATTATTATATGCATGTGGCTCATGATAAGAATGTTTTATGTGATAGTTATATTGTTAATTTTATTCATGATGCTACTGAAAGTTATTATGAGAGAGCGAAACATGGTTTTATGTATCTCAACAATATTAAGTTGCCCCTCTTTATGTTGAAAATTTTGAAGTTGCACTTGTTTTGCTTTCCTATGCTTGTTGCTCTCTGCTTTTATGACTTGTTTCTTTACAAGATTATTTTTCAAAGGAAGTGGGTTAGACTTAAATGTGTTTTATATTTGCTTCTTGATGCTCTCTTTTACTCTAAATTCATATTTCTTATGTGAGCATCATTGAAATTCTTATGCCTAGCTCAAAGGCATTAAATAAAAGCATTTCTTGGGAGATAATCCAATAGTTTTCTTGAGTCTTGGAATTTATTACTTCTGTAATAACCTCTCCTTATATTTTTCTAATTTGATTTTTGTGCCAAGAATAACCTCTAATAAGAGGGAAGTAAGATTTGGGGAAGTGCTGTCCCAAAACAGATTTTTGTGCTTCACTGTAAAAATTCGTGAATAATCTATGTATGTCGGATTGAGATGTAATTTTCTAAATAAATCCCCCAGGTTGTTATCTAACTTTCGTTAGTTCAACACTTTGTGATTTGAGCAATATAAGGTCTTCTAAAAAATCGGTTTTCACCTGCTGATCTGTTTTGTCAGATTTCTGCCATTATTTGCATTTGCCTCTTTATCGATTTCTTTTTGGTTTCTTTTTGGTGAATTGAGATTTTTGAGAGAATTGCTACAGTAGCTTGTGTTTTTAATTGAAGTTTTTCTGTTTTAAAACTAAACCCCAAAGGTTTATTATCTTTTCAATGCACTAATGTTGCTAATGAAGATTGTGTGAAGTTTTGTATGAAGGAAATTTTCAAGTATAGGGAAAGAATGATGTAATGAGATGAAGAATGGACAAAAGCTCAAGCTTGGGGATGCCACCACGTCTTTCCCAAGCTTGGGGATGCCACCATGTCTTTCCCAAGTCTTTCTCGTCGCCAAAGCTCAAGCCTAAGGCATCCCTTTTTTCATCAATAAAAATCCCAAGTCTTTCTAGACACTTTGTTTTTATTGTTTCATGCACTGTTGTGTTGTTTTTGGAGCGTCTTTGTTTTCGTTTTTAGTTTTATTTTGCTTAGTTTGCTTGAATAAATTGGTTGGTGATACGTTGCTAACGTATCTATAATTTTTTATGTTCCATGCTTGTTTTATATCTACTTTCTTATATTTTGTCCACACTTTGGAGTATTTTTATACACTTTCTTGGACTAACCTATTAACAAGATGCCACGGTGCCAGCTGCCTATCTTCTGCTGTTTTTGGTTCCAGGAAATTCAGAAAATGAATATTCTCGGAATTGAACGGGAGAAAAGCCAAAGTTAATATATAACCGAGGGGGACACGGAGCTAGAAGACGAGACGAAGAGGGGTCAGAGGCCGAACACACCACCTGGTCGCGCGGCTAGGCCTGGCCCACGCTAGGGGGTGGTGTGGCCGCCTAGGGCACCCCCTCGGCCTCCCCTTTCGCCTATAAGATGCCTCTGATACAGAAACCCTAATCACCCGATCAAAATTCCACGAAAGAGTCTATAGCCGCTGTCATCTCCATCCCTAGATCGGGATGGATCTGAAACTCTTCTCGGCACCCTGCCGGAGGGGAGAATTCACCCTGGAGGCCTTCTTCATCACCATGCAAGCCTCCGGTGTGATGTGTGAGTAGTTCATCCTTGGACTACTGCTCCATGTAGTGGCTAGATGGTTGGTTCTTCTCCTTTGTGCTACCATGTCTAGATCTTGTGAGCTCCGTTCATGATCAAGATCATCTATTTGTAATCCTACTTGTTGTGTTTCCGGGGATTCGATGGATATTGAGATGCTATTTCAGATTGATTATTGATTCTATCATGTCTTTGTTATTTGTGATCTTGCATGCTCTCCATTGTTAGTAGCTATCTTAGCCGAGTAGATGCTAGCAACTCCAAGAGGGATTATTTATGCTCGATAGTGGGTTCATGCCTCTAGTAATCTGGGGAAGTGACATAAATCTCTAAGGTACTAGATGTGATGTTGCTACTAGGGAGAAAACAACATCCTTTGTTCATAGAGCAATCATATTGTTTACTTTATACGCAATGCTTGATGCAATTATCTGTTGCTTGCAACTTAATACTGGTGGGGGTTCGGATGATAACCTGAAGGTGGATTATTAGTCATAGATGCAGTTGGATTATGGTCTATGTATAATGTTGTAATACCCAATCAAATCTCATAGGAGTCAAGATGATTAGTATATGCATGTATGCTTTCTCGATGTTTGTCAATTGCCCCGCTGTAATTTTTTCAACCAACTTGTCATCTATCTTAAGGAGAATCACCACTAGTGAACTATGGACCCCAGTCCTTTCTTTACCATCAATCTACAAGCTATTTACTGTTTTCTATTTACTTTCTGCAAGCAATTACTATCTTCCACACAATACGTTTAATCCTTTGTTTTCAGCAAAACCGGTGAGGTTGACAACCTCACTGTAAGTTGGGGGCAAAGTTCTGTGATTGTGTTGTGCTAGACTACAAGTTGGAAATAACACCTTGGAGGTGTTTCCTTGCTCCTACTGGTTCGATAACTTTGGTTTCATAACCGAGGGAAAACTTGTTGTCGTGCTCATCATACCTTCCTCTTGGGGTTCCCCAACGAGCTCGATATATTTTGGGCCATTAGTTGGACCCCCTCATTCATGCATTAGTTTTCAAATAGAGTTGATTTGGATTGGAAAAGAGTAGGAAAGTTCATGCTTAAGTGGTATAAAATTTTAAAGGAGCTTATTTTTTACTGTGACTTAGACCTTATCATGTCATGCTTGGTATTATTTTGGCTTTATGCTTAGTGATTATTGTTGTAGCATGACTTGTTACAAACAATTGAGATTGCTTAATGTGCCTTGAAAGAATCATGCGTTGTTTTAGCATATAAAAGCATAATATGGTGGTATTCTCCTTTAAATGCTTTATTTGGGTTGACTTGGCGCATGCTCACACCATGTTAAGACTATACCAAGTCACCATAGCCTCTATGATCATTTAGTTTTCGACTTGTAATATCACTTTATGCTTTAATTAATGATGTTTTGTCGCTTTGCATGATTATGGCCATTATTGCTCTCTTAGTTGGTCGCTCCCAGTCTTTTGCTAGCCTCCACATGTACCAAGTATGAGTTCCACTCATGCATCCAACTCCAAATAAAACCAAGTTATTCCAAAGAGTCCACCATACCTACCTATTAGCATTATTGCTATTCCAAGTATATTCATGTTTTTATCTACCTTTTGAATTAAACTTGTTATGTGAAAATTAGTGATTAAAGCTCTCACGAACTTTATGGCACACTTTACTTTTATTGCCCCTAATAAACTTGAACCATTGTGTCATCTATGTTGTATATGCTTGCACTTATACATTGGGATTAGCAGAACCATGTTGTTATGGGCAACGCTTTCAACATTGTACCCAGTTGATATCATGCTATTTTGTTTATGGATGTCGTCGGTGTGAAATGAAAGGGGAGCTTGTAAGTCCATGGAGTTATGTATGTGTGTTAGAGAAACGCCTGGGCCGCTAGCCTAAGCCATGCCTAATCATGGTGGAAACTTGCAACATCACCATAGTGAGCAATCTATGAAGCATTCTTCTTATAAAAAAAGAGATAGAGATTGAGAAAAAGAAAAAAGAAGATGAGAAAAGAGGAAAGAGAGAAAAAGGCACCATTTTCCCATGGTAAATAAGAAGATTGCTGAGATGCTCATTGTCTGCTTGCCTTGTCATTTTGATTATGGGATAGCTCCTGTATCATGTGCAAGGGTACCCCGTTGGTGGTTCTCTATGATACACATGTACTTACTATGACAAGAACTTACCGGTAACTAAACTTGAGTAGCATGAGGAGCGACCCTCGTATTCAAGGGACATGAGATTGCCAACTTATACTTTGTCAAGCATATGCTCCATAGTTTGTTCACTTTAACCTTAATCACTTCAAGATGCTTATGATAGGGGAAATGAGAGCTGAAAGCTAATAAGAACCATAATTTGTGGAAGCTCTTTATGAGACTTGAATCCCTGCTTCCTTCTATGAAGGCCTTTCTTTTACTTTTATGTTGAGTCTCCATCTTCTATCTTTATGCACCTATTGAGAGAGCATAGTTGTCATTCTTAGTTCTATGTGCGTTGTCCCAAAACTTATTGATTGGTTCATAATGTTGATATTGCTTGTTCTTGAACTATTTGTATCTAGTCACCCTTATGAACTTTGAAGGTGTCCTATGCATTTATGTTTTGCTTCTCCATGAGGGATGAGCTGAAGGCCACTATGTTATGTTTTGTTTATGTGAAACAAACAAACGTCTTTCAAAGCATTGTTATTCATGAATCTTTTGTTTATACCTTTTCATGTTACAACATAGTTGCTATGTCTTATTGTTAGAACTATATCTTTCATGCTATGTTAAAGTACTATGATCCCAGCTATCAATATTCTACAAATACTTTGATCAAGATTATGATGGTGCATGTCACCTCAAAAAATTCTTATTTTTATCACTTACCTACTCGAGGATGAGCAGGATTTAAGCTTGGGGATGTTGATACGTCGTAAACGTATCTATAATTTTTGATGTTCCATGCTTGTTTTATATCAACTATGTTATGTTTTATCTACATTTTGAGATACTTTTATGCATTTTCTGGAACTAACCTATTAACAAGATGCCACGGTGCAAGTTGCATGTTTTCTGTTGTTTTTGGTTTCAGAAAAGCTAGAAAAGAAATATTCTCGGAATTGGACCGGACAAAAGTCAAAGTCGATATTTTACCGGAAGACTCACGGAGCCAGAAGACGAGACGGAGAGGGGCCAGGGGCTGGCCACACCATGTGGTGGCGCGGGTCCCCCTAGCCATGCCACCAGGTGGTGTGGGCCCCTAGTCCACCCTCTGACATCGCCCCTTCGCCTATAAAGGCCCCCCGTGACGAAAACCCTAAGTACCAAATCATATTTCCACGAAACGTTCCGCAGCGCCGCCGCCACCGAAGAGGAGATTCGGGGGACAGAAGTCTCTATTCTGGCACCCTACCGGGATGGAGAATTTCCCCCGGAGCCATCTCCATCGATCTCCACCACCATCTCCATCTCCGTTGCTGATTCCCATGATGATGAGGGAGTAGTTCTTCCTCGAGGCTAAGGGCTCTACCGGTAGCTATGTGTTCATCTCTCTCTCTCTATGTGTGATCTTATGAGATCATGAGCTTTGTAATCTATAGATCTATTCTGCTACTCAAGTGCTTTAATGAATCTCTGCTTATCCCCATGTGTGTGAAGTTGACAGTGTGCACACCGTGTGACACTTTGGCTAAGATTACATACATACTTATCATGAGTATAATTTGAGTTGGATGTCTCTATGAGATTGTGGTGTTTGTTGGAACCATCTAGCGCTCAAGGTGATACTGAGGGGTTATCTAGATGGGGAAAGCGAACTTTGAGGTGTGCTGTTATAGCCCTACCGTGGATTAGAGTTATCCAACCGGAGAGTAGTTTAGAGTAGTATCATAAAGAGATGATATTTATATGAGAGTGTTCACTAGTGAAAGTATGATCCCTAGGCCTTGTTTCTAAGCATTGAAACACCGTTGCAACTAGATCTATAACATGTTTGCTTGCTTCCATCTTTATTTCAGATTGCCTTTAGTCTCTTCCTACCCGTCAAGCTCTTTTCTGGCACCGTTACCACTTGTATTTCACTATCTCTTCGCTGAACTAGTGCATCTATACACCTGACAAGTGTATTGGGTGTGTTGGGGACACAAGAGACTTCTTGTATCTTGATTGCAGGTTACTTGAGAGGGATACCTTTGACCACTTCCTCCCTGAGTTCGATAAACCTTGGGTAATCCACTTAAGGAAAACTTGTTGTTGTTCTACAAACCTCTGCACTTGGAGCCCCAACAACTGTCTACAAGAATAGAAGTGCGTAGACATCAGTCCTCCACCACCACCAGGTCCACCCCCATATGCGGTTGTGCCAGTCCAGAACCATGGAGGCGAGCCATACCCCCGACCACTAGGGAACATGGGGATGATCCAGAAGGGTCACCTCTCAAATCGAATGCAAAAATCAATCACTCACCAAGTCAATCTAGCGATGAACTCTCCGCCCTCCACCACTGAGTACCTCAGTGGCAGCGAGTCATGCATCACCTTCGACAAGAGCGACAACCCGCGTTAAGTTCCTCGCCCAGGCCACTGTCCCCTGGTGCTCGAGGCACAAATTGGAGGCTTTGAGATGATTCGCGTCTTCATGGATGGCGGAAGCGGCATCAACCTCATGTTCGTGAGTACCTTGCGCGCAATGAGGATCCCTTTGACATGTCTGGAAGTTTCAGACACGACGTTCCACGGCATCGTCCCAGGGAAGGGCGTGTACCCCTGGGCAAGATCAACCTCGATGTCATCTTTGGCATGCTACAAAACTTCCGACGAGAGCGCATCAACTTTGAAGTTGTCGACTGACCCTCTTAGTACCACTACATCCACGGACGTGTCGCATTCGCGAGATTCATGGCGGTGCCACACTACGCCTACTTGCAGATGAAGATCTCGGGCCCAAATGGCATTATCACAATCAACGGAAGCTTCGAAAGGTCCGACAGTTGTGATAGGGAATTCAATAGAATCTCCAAGTATTTCGGCATGGAAGAGGAGCTGGCGAGGTTAAAGGAGTCGACAGACAACAGTCTGCCTCCCCTGAGCAAGCCAAGCTCCCGACCAATCCTTCGACATGTCGGTACACACCAAGAAAGTCTAGGTCCACCCAACGGACCCGACCAAGACGGCCCTGATCGCCAACAACTTGAGTCCCGCATAGGAACTCACGCTCGTCGAATTCTTCCGTGAGCGCTGGGAAATCTTCGCCTGGTGTCCAGCGGACATGCCAGGAGTTCCCAGGGAATTCGCCGAGCACTCACTCAACGTGAATCCTGACGCACGACCAGTCAAACAAACAATACGGCGACTGTTCGAACCAAGGGCAAAAGCAGTCAGTATGGAAATCAACAGACTCCTCGACGCAAAATTCATACGCGAAATCAAGGAAAGCACTTGGCTCGCAAATCCAGTGCTTGTGCCTAAAAAAGACACGGATATCCTGCAGATGTGCATGGACTTCACCTCCTTGAAGAAGCATTGCCCGAAAGATCACTTCCCATTGCCACAGATCGATCAAATAATCGACTCCATTGCGGGATGCGAGCGCCTCTGCTTCCTCGATGCCTACTCAGACTATAATTAGATTCAAATGAAGGAGGAAGACCAGGAGAAAACGGTGTTCGTAACTCCCTTTGGTGTGTTCTGCTATAGAACGATGACCTTCGGGCTGAAGAACGCAGGAGCCACCTATTAGCGGTGCATGCAGGCCTGCCTCAAGGACCAGCTTGGTCGCGATATCCAAGTCTATGTCGACGACATCATCGTCAAAACCAAGGAGGAAGCCGCGTTACTCGATGATCTCCGCGAGACCTTCGATAACCTCAACCACTACTAGATCAAGCTAAATCCGGGCAAATGCGCCTTTGGCGTACCATCTGGGCAACTACTCGGGTACCTCATCTCCACGAGAGGGATTGAGGCAAACCCGAAGAAAATAAAGTCCATACTGGCCATGGAGAAGCCGAAGAACGTAAAAGGCGTCCAGTAGCTGGTTGGGCGAATCGCGGCTCTCATTCGATTCATTAGTTGAATGGGCGAAAAGGCACTGCCCTTCTACCAACTTCTCCGCAAAGATGACAAATTCGAGTGGATAGATGAAGCATAAGAAGCATCTGAAGACCTCAAGCATCTACTGTCCACCTCGCCAGTATTGGTAATGCCTCGCGAAAAGGAGCCGTTGTTTCTATACATCTCCGCCACCAACCAGGTGGTCAACACTGTGCTCGTGGTGGAGCAAGCTGAAGAAAATAAAGTCCACGGGGTACAACGCCCAGTCTACTACCTCAGCGAGGTGCTCACACCAACAAAACAGGGGTACCCGCATTATCGGAAGGCGTACGGTGTCTTCATGACAGCCAGGCGACTGCGCCATTACTTCTAGGAGCACCCAATCGTAGTGGTGAACAACGCGCCACTTGGGCACATACTCAATAATCCCGACACCACCGGACGAGTCGCCCTCTAGGGAATAGAGCTGTCTTGACGAGACATCACATACGAGAAGCACGACACGATAAAGTCGCAAGTTCTCTCGGACTTCCTCGTGCACTGGATGGAGAACCAGCTCCCCGACAAGCCAGATATGTCCTACCTATGGACAATGCACTTCGACGGGTCCAAGCGCAAGGAAGGAGCTGGTGCAGGCGTCATCCTGACATCACCTCAAGGCGACAAGATGAGGTACGTTCTGCGAATGCAATTCACAGCCTCCAACAACAAAGATGAATATGAAGCCCTGCTCCACGGGATGTGTATGGCAAAAGCTTATGGCGCCAAGAGACTCGTCATCTACGGCGACTCCAAACTGGTGGTCAACCAAACAATGAACGAGTATGACACTCTTAACAACAACATGATCGCCTACCGCTACCTCTATGACGCACTCGAGGGGGACTTCGAAGGCTGCGAGCTGCGACACGTCGGCCGCGAGAGCAATGAGGAGGTGGACATACTCGCCAATATTGGTTCCACATGTGCCCAAGTGCCACCTGGAGTATTTCTAGAGTGCATCTGTGAGCGCTCCATCAAGCCAAAGGCTACAGAGCCTAAAGCTAGCACGACAAAGGACTCAGGGGCTACGCCACCGAGCGAGTCCATGGCACTCGACAACATGGAGCCAGACACAGGACTCGAAGACCCCATGGAGGTCATGATGATTGAGCCATCCTAGACACAGCCATACATTACATACCTGCTCAGCAAAAGGCTGCCAGATGACCTGACTGATGCGTGTCACATAGCGTGACGATCCAAGGCATTCACCCTCATCAATGGCGAACTATACAAGCGTAGCATCACAGGAGTCCTTTAGCGATGCGTCTCCAACGAGGACGGAAGAGCCATCCTGCTCGACATACACGAAGGCACTTGTGGGCACCACGCTGGCAGTCGCGCCCTCGTCGCCAAAGCTCTACGAGCTGGATTCTACTGGCCAACGGCCATACGCGATGCCAAGGACATCGTCCAGCGTTGCAATGCCTGCCAGCGATTCACAAACAAACCGCATTCACCTGGCGCAGAGCTCAGGCCAATACCTGTGGCCTGGCCCTTTGCGCAATGGGGACTCGACATGGTCGGCAAGCTCCAGAAGTCCTCACCAGGAGGATACGTGTACCTCCTCATCGAAGTCGACAAGTTCACCAAGTGGATTGAGGCCATGCCGGTTACAAACCAGTCATGAGCCAGCGCTGTCAAATTCTTCGAGTCCATCGTATTTCGGTTCGGAGTGCCACACAACATCATCACGGACAACAGGACAAACTTCACCTCGAAGGAATTCTAGGGTTTTTGCAAAAAGCTGGGGATCAACATCATCTATGCCTCCATGGCGCACCCACAGACCAACGGTCAAAACGAAAAGGCCAACGGCCTCGTTTGCAGCGGAATCAAGAAAAGGCTCCTTCGGCCACTCGAAAGAGCTGCAGAATGCTGGCCCGACGAGCTACAATCATTACTATGGAGGCTGCACAGAACCCCAAATAGCGCCACAGGCTACACTCCGTTCTTCATGGTGCACGGAGTTGAAGCAGTGATACCCGCAGAAGTACGCTACAGAGCCCCGCGGGTGGTAGCATACAGCGAGACAGAATCAACTCTCGCACTTGAAGACTCCATCGACGTCCTCGATGAAGCTCGCGAGATTGCAGCGGAGTGATCCATGATCTACCAACAGAACCTCCGGAACTACCACGGTAGAAGGCTATGCCCCAGATCCTTCGTCGAAGGAGACCTGGTCCTGCGACTGAAGCAGCAAGGGCACCTCAAACTCGAGTCCCCTTGGGAAGGACCTTATGTGATTACCAAAGTAATCCCAGGTGGCGCCTATTGCCTTAAAGACATAGAGAGTGGAGTCGCATACTCCAATCCCTGGAACGTCGCGCAGCTGTGCCATTTCTACCCTTAGATGTTTTTACTCTAAAAATAAGGCTATTCAGCCAGACTACTTAGCCACACATTGTACCTTGTGATATTCTGCGAATAAATAAAGCTAAGTGTCCCAAACCTTGTGTTCTTTCTGTTTTACTCACAATTATATCACTCGGGGGCTGCGCCACCCTTTACACTTTGTTCTACAAACAATGCAGTATCCTGAGTAGCTGACGCACTACCAATCGAACCCTTGATAAAACCAACCCAGCTGCAACGCACCTGACACGTTGGCAACATGATGAGATAAATACACGTCAGGCTAACGAAAAGGAGCTACAAATTACAATACAATCGAAAAATATACAAGCTAGCAAGCTCCATACATATTAACGGGTATCAAACACACATGCCACAATTGTATAAATTTTACAACACTTGTACATCTCTGTGCAGGCCTATATTACACTACTGCCATAGAAGGAGAATGTTTGTTTGCTCTTCAAAGAAATCTACAATATCCTCGGCTGGCCGGTAAACCGCCTGATAGTGCGGCACCATATTCCAGGTCATCCCTTCTAGCGGCGGCGGTGGTCCAGCGGGAAATAGCCATGATATCCAGATCTGGCCGATGCAGCCGAACAAGCACCAGTGCAGCCTTGGCACCTGCGACCAGCTGTTGGCGCACGCACTCGCGGGCTGCACTGATATCTTGAAACTTCGCCAGCAAAGCTAACAAGCTCGAAGGCACCACGTCCAAGGGGAACATCGCCTGAAAAATATATTTGAGGCATGACTATGACTCCTTCAAACACCAAAGCGCGCACGATGCATGATCCTGCAGGGTTGCCAGCGCGACTGCACGATCATGGTCCACCCAGAAGTATCCGCTAGCCTGCAGCTGCTCCTGGGTCAGGTCATTCATTCGAATGGCAACCTGATCCATCTCATCCTGCGGATGACGAGCGCTAACAACTACAAGAAGCAAAACTAGAGCATAAGACAGAGCATCACCGCGAATGGCTAAGGAAAAAGATAAGGAGACAGAGAGCTAACACTTAAATTGGTCATTCAACTGCGCCACTTCGTCTAGGAGATACTTCTCGTGAGCACTGGCCTTCTCAGCCCTCGACTTCCACACCTCCATGTTACCACGGATCATGGACAGCTCTCGTTCCAACTGCTTTATGCGATTGCGCAGTCGTGCAAGCAGCAACAGCTCCTCCACCTTTGAACGCGGTCGCAGTTTCATCGGTGGGAGGAGAGTCAGGAGGACCACTCGAAGGACCCTATTACATCCAAACAAGAGGCAAATAAGACCAACTATACATCGATACAAGATGGAGTGCATTCAGATTCAGCAAAGTATCAACAGGGGTACCCCCACAAAATATGGTCCAGCAAAAGGAAAGCTAAACTATTACATAAGGCAGCTAAGGCATGCTCTGCCTTTTCGACTTTGACTTCGACTTCGGGGCTTCCTCAAATCTGTGGCGGTCTCTGACACCACAGATTTTCCAGTTGTAGCCCTAGATGCCGCAGCCTTCACTCGCCGCAGCTCCACAGAATATTTGGCGACTATATCGATGAGCTAGTTCCCATATTTACTGCAACTACTGGCGAAGGGAGCGAACACTACCTGCTAGCCATCCGCATTGACATGCATCGCCTCGATATCGCGCTGGGGTCCATCTCCACACCATGGGCTTGCTCCATCGCGAGTGCCATTGTGGTGCCGACAGAGCGCTGTGCATTTTTGAAGTCTATTGGGATGCCTTCTATGAAGGATTCCACCAAGCCATCAAGATTTTCGATTAAGCTGGCCTTGGGAACCATATCCTCTCGGAGGCGGCTCAGCACACCCTTGGCTTTCCCAAGCGTGTCTTGGAGGGAGGCACTGCGGTCTTCGACTACAGCCACGGCTCTAGCCAAGGCATCCAAGCGGGTCAAGGCCTGGGCGTCAAAGCTCACGCCAGCAGCATATGAAAAACACACGTATCAGCACAACAACATGAATACAAAAACATGGGAAATGTAAGAGAAGCAGCATAATACCTGAGAGCGCTTTCGCGATAGAGAAAAGCTGTTCCGCTAACAACTTTTCCCTCTCAACAGTGGAAGCACGCAGATCTTCCTCGCATGTTTGCGACTCCTCTAGAGCCGCGACTGCCTCGGCGCGTTTCTTCTTCGCTACGGCAAGTCCCTTCTTGAGGGAAGTGAAGCAACGGAGAAGCTCATTATGCTCACCTACAAGAGGCAGAACACGACAACACCTGAGTTATTAAACCTCTACACAAGAAGAGAGAAGAGACAAGTTTAATACAAACCTTTGACTGCACTGTGGCGATTGTCCAGCATGGCATGCTGCCGACCCAAGGAAATAATTTGTTTGGCGAGGCGAGCAGAGTTCTTCAAGATAGGTTACATCAAAAGAAAAGAAGCATCACCATTAGCAAAAATGAACAAAGTGTGAACATCAACCAAAATTCGACTGCCAGCAGCAAACGACACTTACATGCTCCTCCATGGACTCCGAAGGTTCCTGTCGAGTGGGTGTCCATGCAACCATCTAGTGCCCCCCAGTGTGGGGGGAACTGAAAGAGTTGGCGCCGGAGTGGGCCACCACCAGAGGAGAAGGAGATTGTACTGCCACTTCTTCATCTCTGAAGTCTACGACTCCAGAATCCTTGACAATTTGGCAGTCATCGGAAGACGATGACGCCGTTTGACTATCAAAATCAACACCAAATCATAAGGAGAAGACTTTGAGAAATATAATACGAACCCGCAAGGATATAAAAACTTACCCGTCAAATTTGTCGAGGTCGAAGGAATCTCCCGACGACTCCTTCGGCAACCACAGATTCTTTAGAGAGGGAGGAGCCATGGAGCGTACAGGCACGGCAGGGATTGGCTTCTCTGCAGCAGCAGGAGGACCCTCCGGCATCGTCGGTGAGGAGGCATCTGAATCCTCGCTACGGGAGCACTTGCGAGTCTTGTGATCGCTGGACTCGGGGGCTTCCTCATCTTCCCCAACAGGGACGGTGGAGCCCGACTTATCCTCTTCTTCCACCTCACGAGGAATAATTCATTCGGTCTGAGGAGGCAAGTTGGCAGCCACGGTCCAGTCCTACCAACAGAAAAGGCATTAGTATACAAAAACAAAACACCTAACAGGCAATCGAAAATCAAGAAAAGTCAAAGAGAAATCCACCTCAGGTGGGGGATTGCTAGCGCAGAATGGAGGCACGACTAAGTCATCCAGGAGATCCTCCTTGGTGGTGTACTTGGTAAGTAGTCGAAACTTCCTATCTACCTCACCAGAAGAGATGCCCTCTGCAGAGATACGAGTGACATCACCAGTACCAATCCAGCGGAACATCGGGTGCGCCCTGGCCTGTAGAGGCTGCACCCGGCGACGCATCCAAGTGCGAATGAGCTCTGCGCCGCCTACTTCTTTGCCTATGCGCTTTTCGAGGTTGCAGACACGCTGATACAGGGCCTCTGTCTCTTCGACTTTAGCGGGCATCACAATGTTCTTCCAGGACCTCCTCCTTTTGCAGGCCGCCACTAGATCGAAGGGTGTGAGTCCAAAGTGTTCTCCATCGGCCTTCTGATCGCGGATGTATAACCACTTCTCCCTACATCCTTGGACGGACATAGTGAGCTTGATGGATAAATAGGTGATGTTGGAGTCGACATGGATCCCACAACCTCCTATATCATAGACTACCGAACCCGACGCCAACTGACGTTTGAGATTAAAGAGGTTTTTGAAGAGATCGAAGTGTGGCTCAATGCCGAGCAAGCACTCGCAAAGAGTGATAAAGCGGGTGATATGGAGGATAGAATTTGGGGTCAGCTGGTGCAGCTGGAGCCCATAGAAACAAAGAATACCCCTAACAAATGGATGCAGGGGAGAGAAAGACCGCGAATGATGAACGCAAGGAACATCACTCGACAACCCACAGGACGACTATGATTACCTCATCGCCGGGAACACGAGAGTCATCCTCCATGGCAGAGAGCGCCCCCATCCCGGCGCTGGGTGAATAGCTCAGACGGCTTGATGATGGATGGGCGCCATGACCCATTGGTGACGCGAGTCCCCGCGCCCTTCTTCTTCCTAGATCCAGCGGCGCTGGTGCCCGTGGTGGCGGTGCCCTTCTTGGCCGCCACAGCGGCAGCCGCAAATCCAGCAGCGGAAGGTCCCTTCTTCTTGCCCATCTTGCACTGGCGGTGCGAGCGCAGGAAGTAGCTAGGTAAGGTACGGAGTTGGTCCAGTGCCACAAAGGGAGATGCGAGCAATGGAACAACATGAATAGTAAGAACAACAATGGAGGAGGGGCACGAGCAAGAAGAGAGATGTGGGGGAAATTACCGCATGGTGTGCCTCTACTTAACCTCTTCGAAAATGCAATCCAATGGCCAAGAGAAAACCTATCAGATGCATGGCACACATCAACGTCGACGCGTGGCCATGGTAAACCACGAACCATCGCCCCACTCCTCCCATTACACGCGAGAATCGAGGAGACATAGTTAAACCAGAAGATTACGCACGCCCGGTCAAGTCCAAGTCAGAAAGTGGGACCCACTACTTGTCACGTCCCGTCAAAGCCACTCACGCGGGTAACTAAGGTCATCTCATTGTCAGCACTGACGTCATCAACTCCAGCAGGGGCAAATTTTGACTACTTTAGTCCTTACTTGAGTCTTCGACTCAACCAAGCACTCGGAGGCTACTCCTAACAGGAGCATTGGTCGCGCACTCGAAGAAATTTGTGAAGATATCCAAGCATCATGAAAAACCCTTCACTCGAATCTACAATTCGATTGTAGACTTCGGGTTACTCCCATAGGGAGCGCTGAAAGCATATTCAACTGAAACAAGCAAAAGACGATAGCAGTCGCAAAATACTTATAGTCCTCACTCGAGTCTACGACTCGAATAGGCACTCGGGGGCTACTCCCATAGGGAGCGGTGGCCACGCACCCTATGATTTTTCCTTATACATTACACTGTGTGTTGATAGCATCCACACTCGAATGCTACGGCGACTCCGCCTCATATTTTCCCTACAAAGATACTGTGTCTCCTGGGTCACCTGAATCATCTCCGCGATGACAAAATTCGGATGTCGCGCTTACATCGTGAAGATAAGACCTGAATAAGGCCTGGCAACACATGTGATGTGCTCTACCAGAAATAATCCATACCTATAGGTACGATGAACAAGCTTTGACGGACGCGTCGAGTGCTCACACTTACACACTGTTATTCGACTCTATAAGACCTCCGCGGCCTGAGTCGAATTACACCAGCACTTTTCCAAATTCAAGTCCGGGGACTCGAGTTTGAGTAGATTGCGCTGTTTTACCCTAAGGTAGTTAACTGATTCCAATACTTCGGATAAATCATGCATGTATATCAACAATCCCTATGATACAAAACAGAGCACTCGAAAATATGCTCAAGTATGCACTCGAAAGATTTCATAAAGTCTCCACTCGAATATACGATTCCACCGAACACTCGGGGGCTACTGATGTGGGCATACCTTACAGGTACTCGAGTTTGGTATATACGGCCTGATCTGGCAGAAGCCCATGACGTTACCAGGGCCCAATCCAGGATTCGGGTGACCTACAGAGACTCTTACTGCTTGCGGCACAAGGCCAAGCTTAAGATAGAAAGTTTGAAGGGGAAAACCCTAACTTGTAATCGACTCGACCTGCTACCCGAGATCTAGCCTATCTATATAAAGGCTGGGAGGGGGCAGCGAGGAGGACAATCACAACCCTAGTTTCCACAACCTCGCCAGATTGCATCTGCGCACCCCCTGTAACTTTCGACTCCCTCGATAATTCCAAGAGCAGACAAGCAGGGGTAGGGACCTCTATGAGGCCTGAACCTGGGTAAACCTTGCATCCCTATGTGCTTGTTTGCTAGCCGATTGATGCCTCCAGCGCTCCCTCCTTCTCCAAAACCCAAGTCCGTAACAATTGGCATTGATGAGTTTAACCCTTGTCACCAACCGGCAACGAAATGGGCACATATTGAATAAATGGATTACTTGTTCAATGATGTTCTTGCCACTACTCGGCTAGTTGGTGATTTCGCCCTTCACTCCATGAAACTTGTTGCAAGCATGTTGGATAATATCCCAAAGGTATGACATGTTCAAATCCTCGCGCTCCATCTGCATCATGTTGAAGTCAGGATCCATAAGTTTGCGCTCATCAAATGCCACCTTCACTCTCGCCCAATAGGGGTCAGAATTTTGATTCGCACCAGTGTTGACAAATGTACCACCTTCCAAGCTTCACGAGACACTCGTCCTCCTTCGACCTCCATTTGGGACCTCAGGTTCCTCCACCAATTCAGCGTGGCTTTGATTTCTTCTTGATTGTGGTGGCGCCGATCGACCATGAGCGCCTCCTCCACTTGATCGTCCTCCTCCCATTCCTCTTCTTGGTCATCATCGACGTAGGCCTGGGATTCCTCTTGTGTGTAGGTGCCGGTGATGGCATGGAAGCCAGTTTGTATGAGCGCATGCATGGCGCAATCAACCATGCGTTATCCCGTGGAACATGCTATGGGCGTCCTAGCTTCCACCGCCAAACTACTGCATGCTGGCTCCTTGAGTGTCTGTGGCCTGGACGAACGAGAGTGGCCCATGCCACATGGTCAGAGAGGCGATGTAGGGGTGGTTGAGGTCGGTGTTGAACCCAGCACGAGCGTGCTCGGTGACGATGGTTGGCGAGAAGAGGGATGGGTTGAAGCTGTTGTACGGCTCACTGTTAGGGTTTTTAGGAGAGAACCTTGAAACCGGTGTTACCTGATCGGAGCCCTCGTGGAACAATGCAGTGGAGGCCAATGAGAGGTTTGTCGCTGAGGCAATGCTCGCTTGGATCGCCTAGTTGTCGAGGCAGTACTGGTCGGGTGATGTGAATGCACTCTCTATTAGCTAAACAACGCCACATTCTCCACGTCCACCATCGCCTTCTTGGCAGCAGCAGACTTCTGTGCCCTTGTTGTGTGGTCAATCAAAAGTACTACCGGAGTTGGACGTCCGCCCACTCGGTGTTGGTCATGCCAGTCAGGTGCTAGTTCGGTTGCATTAGCCTTCTTCACCATCGACATCGGCGTCTCTATCGAACGAGGGTCAACAAACAACTTCTTTGGTGGCATGGTGGTGAGGAGGCGTCAGATCGAGTGTGTGGAGGTAAAATGGCACTTGGTAGAGGGAAATGAGGAAAATGGAGGGGACAAATGGTGGGAAACATGAAATGAGGGAGAATTTTCTTTGTCTCAATGGCAGCACCGAGCCACCCACTTCTCAGCTCTATCTGCTGCCCTCGCTCGCCCATGTGGGTTGGGCGCTGAATGAAAAATTGATATGAGGGGGTGGTTGCATTAGCGGACGCAGGGGACGGGTCGCACGGGCCGCGGCCCACCCAGACTTTTGGGGATTTTTTTGACCCTGAATTTTCATCACAAGACACAAGCGGAGCGGAGCGAGCGCAGCTCCCTGTCTCCTCTCAGCGCAAACAAGCAGGGGAGGGGACTGCTGCCTCGACGGGGGTCGTGGGGACTAGGGCGGCCACCGCCCACCGGCCAGATGCAGACCAACCTCCGGCCGTTCGGCGGCCAGGATTGGACCGCCTCCTCGGCTCCTCCTCGACGCACCGCTCCTCGACCGGCCGCCCGCCGCCTCCTCAACACTCAACGACCGACCGCCTCCTCTAATCACCATTAACGCTGCTCGCTCCTCCGGCCGCTGCCGCCGCTGACCTCTGCGGCTCCTTCAAGGCCGCCGCTGGGAGTGGGCGCTGGCCGGCCGCCTCCTGTTCCAAGCTTCTAGTCATTGGCCACTGGCCAGACCCGCTCCCAGGCAGCCTCGGTATAAATTGGGGATTAATATTTTTTGATTCAATCCCTAATTTAATTGATTTGATGCTCTAAATTTGTATGATGTAAGGTCTAAATTGTCTCTAAATTTGTCTGATCTGAATATCTGATGCACTAAATTGTCTAATTTGATGCCTAAAGCTACAAATTTGTGTTTATGCTCTTTTAGCATATTGTTTATATGTTTTATTTGGTAATTGTAGAATTGGATATGAAGAGGAAAAACAACATTGCGACACTTTTTGAGAAACATGAAGCAAAGAAGATTGCACCTTCTTCATCACCGTTGGTGGTAGATGATGAACAAATTGAAGATGTTGGACTTTGGTTGACATGTCTTGATCCCGCACCTCTGGTCCAATCCGATACCGAGATTGAGGAAGATGGAATACCACGTCCACCATCACCCCAACAACCTTCTACAAGGTCATAGGATTCTCATTTCCTTCCATATGATCCAGGAGAAAGATTCCTATTTCAAGATATAATGCTAATGATCAAGATGATGTTCGGAGAGGATATATCTTAAAAGGTGCATACCAACCATATGTTCATTCCCAACTAGAAAAATACAGGGTAAAAACCGACACTTCAACCCCATTTGGTTTCTTAGGTACAATTGGCTTGAATATAGTATTGGAAAGGATGCCGCATTTTGCTTTGTATGTTACTTGTTCAAAGCAAGATCCAATGGAGGGCCTAGGGGTGATCCCTTTGTTAGAGATGGGTTTAGAGATTGGAAAAGACCCGAAGTATTTAGGAAACATGTGGGTGGTATTAATAGCATTTACATCGAAGCTTATGAGAAGTATAACTTATTTTTTGCACCCAACACCAAAATTGATAATGTTCTTGTGAGGGTGTCTAACAAGGATCTACTTCTTTACAAGACAAGGCTAACTCATTCTATTAGATGCTTGAGGTTTCTTTTGAATCAAGGATTGGCATTCCGTGGACATGATGAGAGTGAAGAATCAAGCAACCGGGGGAATTTTATTGAACTTCTCAAATGGCTTGCTAAAAATAATGAAGAAGTTGATAATGTTGTTTTAAAGAATGCTTCGAGAAATTGTATCTTGAATAGTCCTAGGATACAACATGACATTATTGAATGTTGTGCGGCGGAAACTACAAGACTAATTATTGAAGATCTTGATTGTGACCATTATGCAATTCTAGCCGACGAGTCTAGGGATGTTTCCCACAAAGAACAGCTTGCTATTTGCTTGCGTTATGTTGATAAATTGGGAAGAATATGTGAGAGGTTCCTTGGAGTTATTCATGTTTTGGATACTACTTCATTGTCTCTTAAGGTTGCAATTTTATCCTTGCTAAAAGATCATCATTTGAGTCCCACTCAAATTCGTGGACAAGGATATGATGGGGCTAGCAACATGAAGGGTGAGATTAAGGGGTTGAAAACATTGATCATGAAAGATTCACCATCTTCTTATTATATCCATTGCTTTGCACATCAACTCCAATTAGTTCTTATTGCGGTGGAAAAATACAATGAAGCATGTGTGTGGTTTTTTGATCTTGTTTCTTACTTGCTCAATATTATTGGAGTTTCTTGCAAGCGTCATGACATGCTTCGAGATGTTAGAGCTCAAAAAGTTTTGGAAGCACTTGAAATTGGTGAAATTGAAAGTGGATTAAATCAAGAAATGGGTTTGTCTAGACCTGGTGATACTCGATGGGGCTCTCATTTTAAAACCATTCTACATATTGTTGACATGTATCCCACAATTCTTGAAGTGCTTGTAAGGATTGGGAAAGATCCTTCACAAAAGAGTGAGTGGACAAGAATACGTGGAGTTGCCGCGACCTTTGAATCATTTGACTTTGTTTTCAATCTTCACTTGATGCTTGTTATTCTTGGATATACAAATGACTTGTCTCAATCCTTGCAAAAGAGGGATCAAGATATTGTTAATGCAATGGCACTTGTTAGATTAGCAGAGGATCAAATGCAACGTATGAGGTCTTAAGGATGGGACGAATTTCTTGCAAAGGTGACATTGTTTTGCAACAAACATGACATTGAAATTCCTTCACCGGAAGATAATTATGTGGATCATGGAAGATCACGTCGGTATTATGAAGTACAAACAAATGATGATCGCTATAGAAGAGAAGTGTATCTTGGTGTTGTTGACCAAAATATTCAAGAGCTTGACAACTGGTTTGATGAGGTTAACATGGAGTTGCTTATTTGCATGTCGGATTTGAATCCCGTGAATTCATTTGCTTCTTTTGATAAAGAAAAGGTAATTAAACTTGCTAAATTTTACCCCGATGACATAACAAGTATTGATTTGATGAGACTTGAATTTCAACTTGATACTTTTATCGAAGATATGAGAAGAGATGATAGGTTCAAATGTGTAAATCATCTTAGTGAGCTCTCTATTAAGCTTGTTGAAACAAAAGGCATCTTATTTATGATTTAGTTTACTTGCTTCTCAAATTGATATTGATCTTACCCGTGGCAACCGCTAGTGTTGAAAGGGTATTTTCTACAATGAGTCTTGTGATGAACAAGTTGAGAAATATCATGGATGATGATCTTTTTAACCATTGCTTAGTGACATTTATTAAGCGAGATGTGTTCTTGAAGGTAAGTAAAGAAGACATAGTTGATACTTTCATGACAATGCGAGAACGTAGAGTTCCTAAATAGCTATCTTGATGTCATGTAAGACTATTATGTTATATTTTGACTTGTAAGAGTCACTTGATATTTTAGACTATTTGTATTGGAATGATGAACATTTTAAACATTTGTATTGAACTAGAATGTTGTGGAAAAAAAAACGTGCCCACCCTGCACTTCTTTGCTGTGTCCGCCACTGGGTGGTTGGGCATTGTTTTCATGTCCAACGCCCGCATAGCATGTTTGTCTCGCAAATATTTGATATAAAACTAAACTTGGGTTAATTTAAAAAAGTGGTGTTATCGTCGGAGATGTAAGTAGATTGTACAAGGACAATCAATCACAACATGATACCGAGATTTGGTAACGCGGTACAGTGATAAAGCCTACATCAACGGGTGCTCCTCCCATGTACTAATCAACATCGTACCACGGACAAAGCCCTTGCCATGGGCGCCAGACTGTCCTCGAAAATTAATCTTATGTCTAACTTACAACATGTGTAGTCTATTTAACTACTCCCGGTGCCTTTATATATGGAGGTCAAGTTACATGTATCCGACTGGAAACACCTAATATTTCCTTAATTTTCGTTAACTATAAGTCCAACCGTAGCCAAATTCTTACTACTCTCTCCGACCCATATTAGTTGACTCCAATTTGTTTAGATTCGGATGTATCTAAACATGTTTTAGTATTAGATACATCCGAATTTAGAAAACTCCAAGTCAAGTAATATGGGTCGGAGGGAGTAACATATTGTACGGATATCTTAAGAGAGGGGGTATATAAACCTTGCATACATTTCCCACCCTAGTTATCCACACCTCGCAGCCAGCGTTGATGACTTTGATGAGCATGCAGAACAATGCCGCTCAACTTGAGAGCACTCATATCCAATGAACAGCACGTGCATATTACGAGCATATATACAGAGTGATCTTTCTTCTTTTCTTCAAGGAGAAATAGGAAATGAAGGCCGAGTGTTCAGTACTACCAAATGAGCTGAACTGTACTAGCCGATCTCGTACTCGGTCAAATTTGTCAACGCCGCCATGCATACAGACTTTGTTCTCCTCACATTAGGTGGCGATCGATGCCGAACAGGGTCGCCTCTCGAACGCCGCTGCTCGCCGTGCAGACATCGATGGCATGGCCACGGAGTCATGGGTCGAAGACGGCGTCGCCGCACTTGCACTTCCACCTCACGGGCTCGTAGTTTGCGCACAGGGGTCGCAGGATGCCGACTCCGGCGCGCACCTGCACGGCCTTGCACGGCGCGCACCCGCCGCAGCTGCTCCGGCACACGCAGCACGGCGGCCTGGACCCCACCCTGCTCAGCCGCTGCTGCTCCTCCCCTCCTCGTCTCATCGACGCGTCTACCGGCGGCCGGCGCGAGCCATCCTCGGCACGCACCAGCCGCTCCTGGCCGCCTGCGTGTGCCATGCAGATCTTTAACTTTCAGAGATCGATCAAAAATCGATCGCAGCTTCCGGGAAGCGAAGTGGAAAGAACAAACAACAGATTACATGCACAGCGCCTCACCTCTGGACATGACAAGCAGGAGCATGTGCGATAGGAAGAAGAGCCAAGCAGCCACGCTCCACCGCCCTCCCCGCCGCCGAGCTCCACGCATTGGATCGATCCCGCGACGCGATTCCGGCAGTAAAACGGCAGGTGGCCGGAGACCTCGCTGCCCTCGGTTCTTCAGCGATCTTCCTCTCGTGCCCGGTGATGGACCAGAGCGTCTCCGACCTCTGTCCGCTCTGCTCTGCACTGCACTCCTCGGAGATCCTGGACCAGGACCGCTGGAGCTGGCGCTCTTGTACTCCTCCAGTCCTTTCCCCCTCTGTTTCTCGGATAAGATTTTCGCAGCCTAGCTAGACGCGTGCATGCAACGCAAGGGAGATGCCATTGTCAGGTCAGCGAGATGCCATGACCAGCTGCAGCAGCCCGTGAGAGTTATGGCCACTCCAATCCGCCATTCCTCTGGGGCCGTGCACACATTGGGTAGCTGCCGTCTCACAGAGTTCGGCCGTGCCCGTCGTAGCATCAAAAGGCAGTGCTAGGAGTAGAGCGAATTTAGGAAAAGTGCGCAGGCTTTTGGCCCAGGCTACCTAGGCTGCCTGCAGCGCTGCTGCTGATCGCAGCAAGGACTTTGCCTCGCATTAACGGCACATGGTTTTCTGGTGGTGCAGTTTGCTCTGCGTCTGCAGTCTGCCTCTGTGGTTCAGTCCTGGTGTCCAACAAGACATTTTTTACGTCGGCCGGAAGCGGCAGTAAAAATAGGGCCGTTCTGCTGTGTGCCGGATTTTTTTACAAATATATCCTTCTGCCCATTGACATTATCAAAAATACCCATCTCTAAAACCGATTGTCAAAACTACATGGCGCGAGGCGGACAAGGTGAAACGTGTCACGTTACGCCACCGCAGCTGGCGGTGCAAAGATCCCGCCACGGTGAATGGCGGACAGGCCTTCTCGTCTTTGTCTTGGGCGGAAGGGAGTGTGTGCCACGTCGACGAGCTGGCGGGAGGAACATTGGAACAATCGGTTAGACGGAAGGAACGTTTCTGGCGTCGTTGCTTGCCGGAAAGCGTGGGACAGGCCCTGCCACACCTGCAAGATTCCTTTATAGCGAAGAGGCAGAGCTCCCTCTCTCTCTCCCATTGCATGCATGAGTAATTGATTTAGGAGCTGAACTAGCCGAAGAAAAGATAAATCAAGGTTAGCATTCTCTGATGTTTGCCTTCTTCCGTGCATGCGAGTTCTAACTGCTCTGTTTAATCAACTAAAAAGTACTATGCCTATATGTTGTTTTAGAAAAATAATAACGATATAGTTGTTCAACGATTTTTTTTCGTGTGTTTATGTTTTGCAGAAACATGTTGGAATGGTTGTGAGAGTCTGAGACGGACCCAAGAAATTGTCGAAACCCTGGCCGCGCCGTAAGGCAACTAATTTTTTTTCTCGGCGTCCTCCTTCGTCGCGCAGGAGTCGAGCTCCGCTTGCACCTCTTCCTTATGTGCCTCAGCCATCCTTCTCACGTCGGCTCCGTATGATGCGGTCTACTGCAACGCCCACTGGTGCTCCCTCCCCTCCTCGGCGTTGGCGTAACGCACCTCCAGCGCTAGCAGCTTAGCCTCGACAAGTGTTTGGCACTCACGGAAGTTCGTCAGCCGAAACGACCGGCCGAACCGCCACGTAGGAGACCTCAAAGGCGCGTGCCGCGAGCTCGGGCATGTCGAACATGCCGAGCCAAAGGCACGTTCCTCGGCGGGGCCAAAATCGGGCAGAAAAATCGCCAGCGGGAGAAGGAAGGAATGGGACCAATCTACAAGGTGGAATAGGTGGGGATATTTCAGCGGTAGTTGGCGGCCACGCGGAGCCGAAAATTTTATAGCGGAGCCAAAAATTTTACAGCGTGCTCGCGGGACGCGTATATGCAGCTGGGTGTGTGTGTTACAGCGTGCCAAAAAATATTTACGGCACATTGTTTTTTCGGCGTCGGGGCCATTTTACGGTAACTGCTGGAGACTCTCTACTTGCTCCAGTTTCCTAATCTACCGCTAGGCAGCTAACATTGAGAAACTGCAACCAAAAGTCTAGCGGCACTTTCACTTATGCCTGTATTCAACCAGAATTAGCGACACTTTTTCTAATCGCCGGTAATTAGATCATTATTAGTGACACTATCTCAATCCGGTGTCTAAACCTAACCATTAACGGCAAATTAGAGAAATGGCGACAGCAAACTGCCGCGATTAAGGCTACGTGACATAGTGGGCATGCGGAATCTGCGGGCAATAGCTAGGTGCGGCCAGGTTTCTGCATGCGGTTTGGGGGGTTTGCCGGTTTGGGGAATTTGAATGAGAAGAGGCAGATTTTTTGCAGATTGATCGATGGTTGGGGTCGCTAATCGATGTGGTGGAGTCAGACATCCCCGTGCGTGCGCTTGCTCGACTCGCGGTCCAAACCAAAGCAGGCCCACCACCGTCAACTGGTTTTTGCCCATCGATCGCTGCTATTTTCGTCGCTGAGATCGATCGCTCCAGCAGGCGCGCGGATGTGAAGCCCGGACGAGCGCCGGGTGACAGGGACGCTGCGTCCGCCCGTGACTCAGAGTCAAGGATCAGCTAAGAGTTCAGCTAGTCCCGAGGAGGCAGTACGTGGACATAATCTATCTATCTATCTATCTATCTATCTACTAATTTACAGAACGGTAGGTTCGTTCTTCCAGTTTCGTTCCGATTTTTCGTTGGTCGATTTTGCCCCTGACGGTTTGGGATAATTACCTAATCTGCCACCGCCAAGTGATAAGATGAAAACAACGCCTCCATCCCGAGTTCCCGACCCGTTGACCCGCAGGCCGCAGCGCTCCCCTCCCGTCCCAAGCTCCACGATCCAGGACGCCGCCGCCCTTGCTCCTACTGTCTCCTGTGCCCCGCCGCTTCCTCTCTCTCGCCGCGCTTGCGATCCTCCCGCAACAGAGCGCTGCCGCCTCGACTCCCCATCTCGCTGCTACTCCCTTCCCCGCTCACCCCCTACCGAGGAGAGCAACGACCAGAGCCGAGACTCGATGCCGGGACGGGTCGATGCGGTGAGGCCGAGGGATGTGCGGATGGAGCCTACCGCGAGGGTCGGCGGTGGCCTGGGGTATTGGAGGACGATGACGGACGTTGAACTGGTGCTCGAGCTACATGGTGTGTCCAGCGTCGTGCGTTCGTAGAGGGAGAGGCGGGGTCATGGACGAGCAGCAGAGACAAGCTAATGCAGCGTTGGTGCTTGGGATAATGGCGTAGAGGGAGAGGCGGGGTCGAGGATGCAAGGAGGTGGCTCACGTGCGTGGCCACAGTTTCTTGCTGGGACAGGGCCGCGGAGGCCTAGGATGGAGACCGGGCCGGGGGAGGGGGGGGGGCGACGGGGGGAGCTTGGCGACCGGAAGCTCCAGGACGAAGGTGCTGGTCTTGGCAGCAGGGGAGCAGGAGGACATTAAGGTCGACGCCAGCCTTGAACTCGGGGACGGGTCGGCGCGGCTCGGCGCTGGACGGAGATAGGCAGCGCAGCCGGGAGATGAGGAGGAAGACGATGTGAGATGACGGCGATGTAGGAGCCCGAGGTGGACGAGGGGGCTGGCGGCGCGCGGCAAGGAAGTGGATCTCGCGAGGGCGTCGATGGTTAGTTGGGGATGGTTCTCGTCGGGCAAGTGTGTCGCGTGTGCGTGTCATGTGTGGACTGCGGTGCGTCTCCAACATGCGTGCGTGAACGTGTCGGTGTGGTGCGGGAGTTCTGTGCGTGTGTTCTGTTGGGTGTCCACCAAATGGTCAGTTGCGACGCGTGCGTGCGTGCGTGGTGCGTAACCGAGTGCGTGCGTCAGTGTGTTGCATCGTGTGTGGGTCAGGTGCGTGCGACTGCTGGTGTGCATGCTGTGTTGATTTCCTAGGTCGGGGTGTGCGTGTTTCTTTTAAATAACTTCACATGGTTTCTTCTTGCCAAAATTGCACTCGCATGAATATCCTCTGCTAAAATATGAAGGGCATATTGGAAAGGTAGAAGGATAGCGGTTGATGCTATCATACCATTTTCTTAGGGTCTCAAATAATTATGCAAGACACGTAATAAATGTTTTTATATATAGATTATTTATCTCCGTAGCAACGCACGGGCACTCAGCTAGTTTAATTAACATATACTCCATCCGTTTTCGGAAGATAAGACGTTTTAGTTTTGTAAATCGAATTTATCTAGACATCTTTTAGTGTATAGGTTCGTAAAAGTTTGGAGTGAACCTATACACTAAAAGTTATCTAGATACATTCGTTTCACAAAAGTAGAATGTCTTATATTTCCGAACGGAGGGAGTATACGCTGGTTGATGGACTGCTCGTAGGCATGCACCCATGGATTCAAGAGTGAAATTGCATCCGTGGTCCTGTTACTCTGTGGCTACGATCAAGACAGTCCCTTAACTCACAAGGTGTATCATAACGGTCCTGAAACCATTTGTGGATGCCACCTACGGTTCTGGCTACGTATTCTGATGACGTGGCGATGATGGTGGAATCGCGATGACGCTCCACGCTGGCCTACGACGCGCGTGACCCTTCGGGTCGCAAGGAATATTTGCAGTAAGCCCCCTGCTACTCTATTGACCCATCTAGAACAATCCAAAATCCCATGTTTCCCTTGTTTCTCTGTCCCGAGCGCTCGAGGTGAACGACGACGGCGGCGGCGGAAGTAGGTGATCTGCGGCGGAAGCAAGTGATTAACGACGGAAGACGACGTTGTCGACCACGGTGAAGAAGGTGACAATGGTGGCGCGTCAAGGCAAACAACAGGGTGGCCGCAGATGCCGCCCGTTCATCGTCCAGAAGATGACACAAGCAGAGAAGAAGAAAAGGGCTGAGAGGAGAAGCTTACAGCTGCAGAGAACAAGAAACTTGCTCAAGAAGCAAGGAAGAAGCAAGCTAAGGCAGCAAAGCAAGCTGAGGCAGAGAAGAAGAGACTGGATCAAGAAGCTAAGAAGAAGGAAGCACAGGATGCAAAAAATAAATAAGAAGAGGCAAGAAAGAGAATCCAGAGTAAGAACAAGAGACAAGCTGAATTTGACAGCAGCACAATGATGCATGCTCCTTTCAAGATTCCAAGAAAATCTATCTCCATGTTTGACTATCTGAAAGGGCCTCCACCTGGTCTTTAGTTCTATAACATGTTATTCCTTTTGGTAGTCCAATATGAACCGTAATGCCAGTGATAATTACTTTCATATTCCTTTTGTAGTGTCAGTGAGAATCATACAATGTTGCCATCTTCTATATCTCCATGTTGTATCAGACAATATTGTTATCTTATATATTTCCATGCTCTGTTATGTTGCATCATATAACCACTTGCATATTTCATATTTCAAAATATTTCATCAGAGTACAACCAAAGCTAACATCATTACACTTGCACATTACACCTGCTACAGCTTACATTACACATGCTACAGCTTACAAACAACCATAATCATCAAGCACACTAAAACAAAAAGACAACAAATAATAACTTTGAGTAGCACCACAATATCTCTCAGCTCCCTTTCATTTTCAATTCTTCCACCATTTATCATCTTCTTCTTTGGTAATCCACTGTTACTTCTTACATATAACAAATTCAATGAGCTGCTGGCCTCTGTCTGATTTTGGCAGATCAATCCGAGCTTCTCTAGGTACTCCTCATACACATCCTCCCACTTCCAGAAATTGCAACCACCTATGTGTGTCTGAATTTAAGCAAAAGGAACAACCAAATCAGCTTCTGAATTCAAATCGCACAAAAAAAGGGGAAAAGACGGAGAACACACCCCATGATTCGGGCATTTATAAAAATGCCTAAGGTAGTTGTCCTCAGTCTTGGAGACGTAGTGCTTCACTCTCCGGACATTGCAGCTATCGCACACAACCAACGGGAAGCGCGGTTGCATGCCCTCCGACGAGCTCCCACCATTGCTGCCACCCATGGCGAAAAGCAGAGGTGGAAGAAGAGAAGGGGAAAGCTTGCCTACGAGTGGACAAGAGGTTGAAGGTTGCAGACGATAGGGGTCAGCTACACCGACGAGCTCCGGCGATTTCTGGTGGCTCTGTCGATCTAGGGTTTCGAGAGGGGAATTTCGTCCTCATTAACGTTTCACTCCGTCATCGCGGTTCCACCATCATCGCCACGTCATCAGAATACGTAGCCAGGACCGTAGGTGGCCATCCACAAATGGTTTCAGGACCGTTATGATACACTTTGTGGGTTACGGGACTGTCTCGGCCGTAGCCACAGAGTAACGGGACCACGGATGCATTTCACTCATGGATTCAACGTTCGGCTGGCCGGCCGGGAGAAGACCAACAAGCGGACATGTACCAATTGCCTAGCTGATCGATGAACTGATGGATTTTTACACGTACATGAGGATAGTTCATTTACTGAATCCTACGCGCGCTCGATCGATCAGACAGGAGCAGACCCACGCCGAGACGTGACAGGGAAGAGTCCTGTACCGTTTGAACCTGCCGGGAGTTCATCACGTATTAACCTCAACGTGCAGTTAACGGAAAGCACGGCCGTGTACTTATCTGGACGCCATGCAACTGCCTATATAAAGAGAGACACTTCTCAATTTCCAGGAGCAAAAAACGAGATTGGATCTGCAGTACATGGAGGTGGAGGTAGTTCCAGAAGACCTGGAAGAAGAAGATCGCAAGCAGAAACAAGAGGCTGGAGGCGGATATCGAGCTCTGATCTGGGAGGCAGACGTGGAGCTAGGACCATGGAGGCGAAGTGGATCCTTCCTAATGGTGAGAAGCATGATTGATAAAATCAAGTTGATCCTTCCTAATGGTGAGAATCATGATTGATAAAATCAGCCAATCTCTTTATTCCTATCTACAGCACACGTGCCGCAGCCGAGCTGCCGGCAGGGGCGGAGCCAGGAAAATAGGTCGCCGGTGTCAAAATACAAGTACCACTAATAGGGGTCTGTCTAACGCTCAGCTGACTGAGAATTAAGCTAATTCTTAGTCGGCTGACGTCATCATGTCTACTCAAAGCGATATCCGGTTAGCCGCGCAGTTAGCGATGATTGCACGTGGAACTGGACCTCGTACGCGGGGGCGTGTGTGGCGTTTCATGTTAAATTTAAAGCAGGACCAGGTACAGTGCTCCCCTGGCTTTGTACGCAAAAGGTAAACAGCATTTTAATATGGCCACATCGTGGCTTTTTCTTTCCTTGTTTGCTGGCTGGGTTGGTTAATAGAACTTTTTGATTGTCCGTGTAAATTAACTATGCTCATTGTTTAACTTACAGAGCTAAAATCCTTCGCTCTCTTGCTTACATACCAAGCAGCAGTTGCAACTGCTGGATAAATAAGGTCTCCGTCCCTAGTTGCAAGCGCAGTTCTAACTCATAGGTCAATTTAAAAAGAACAAAAAAAGTAGGATTTCATGTTAAATTCAAAACTCAATTACAGAGCGTTGATGCAACTAGATGATTAAAACAGGTTCACAAATCCTAGTTGCATGTCCAATTGCAACTCAAAGGTTATTTTTTAAATGTCGATTTTAGGTCAACTTTAAAATCTTAGTTGCGAACGCAGTTGCAACTAGATGATTAAAAGGTCCCGGGCCCCAGTTGCGAGCGCAGTTGCAACTCAAAGGTCAATTTAAATAAATTAAAAATTCAAAATAAAAAAGTCTATTCTACGAGGACTTCAAAATTTTAGTTGCGAGCGTAGTTGCAACTGATGGTAAATAATTTCCCGCCCATCGAATTGTGACATTTGCAACTCATAGGTCCTGCCACCTGAGTTACATGTCCAATTGCAACGCATAGGTACTGCCACCTTAGTTCCATATCCAATTGCAACTCTTAGATCCCGTCACTTGAGTTGCATGTCTATTTGCAACTAATGTATCAAGTTAAAAAAATGAATAATTCAAGATAAAAGGTTAATTCAATGTCAATTTCAAACTCATTTGCGAGTGCAGTTGCAACTAGGTGGTAATTAAAAAGGTTTTGCCTCCCCAGTTACATGTCCAGTTGCAACTCACGGATTAATTTAAAAAATGGAAAATTCAAAAATAAAAGGTCAAGTTTATGTCAACTTCAAAAACATAATTGCGATCTCAATTGCAACTAGGTGATAAACGTGTTTCGCATCTCCAGTTACATGTCCAGTTACAACTCACAGATAAATTTAAAAAAATTAAAATTCAAAAATAAAAGGTCAAGTTTATGTCAACTTCAAAACTTAAATTGCGACCACATATGCAGCTGGATGATTATAAAAGATCCCGCGACCTAGTTGCATGTCACGTTCAAAACTCGGATGCAACCATAGTTCAATTGAATGATCAAAATGATACAGTTACATGTCCATTTGCGATCTCAGTTGCAACTAGGTGATAAATATGTTTCGCTTCTCCAGTTACATGTCTAGTTGCAACTTACAGATTAATTTTTTAAAAAAAATCAAAAATAAAAGGTCAAGTTTATGTCAACTTTAAAACTTAAATTGCGACCACATATGCAACTGGATGATTATAAAAGATCCCGCGACGTAGTTGCATGTCACCTTCAAAACTCCGATGCAACCACCGTTCAATTGAATGATCAAAATGATACAATTATATGTCCATTTGCAACTCTGAGATCACGCACTGAGTTGCAACTCATACCCCCTCCCCCCAAGTTGCAACTCATAGGTCCCACATCACATGAGTTACATGTCTAGTTGCAACCGATAGGTCCCACCGTCCGAGTTTTATGTTCTATGTGATCTGGACCAGTATGTAGAAAAGGATACACGAAGCAACACAAGCCGAGACAACATGGGCCGCCACAGAGATAGGACTAGTTACAACTCAAACTGCAACTGATAGAAAAAATCACGACTAGCCAAATTCTTGCTAAAATTGATTTGAATTAAACTGTCTCAGTTGCAAGTTCAATTGCGACTCGTAGATGAGCATCTACCCTCAAAAATATAGGCAAACTCAAACTATTATGCATGCTATCTCTCTCTCTAAAAATAGTGACATAACATAGCAGTAGCAACTTACAGACATTTATAAACCACAATTTAACAAAACAACAACTCTCTAACAAAAATAACCCTTTCTCTCCTACACGTTGACACCAGATATGAAGAGAAAAAATGAAGAAAAAAATTAATAAATAATAAATGTTAGGCCATCCATGTATATTTAGTACTCTCTCCGACCTAAATTTTTTGACTCAAATTTGCCTATATTTAGATGTATATAGACATATTTTAATGCTAAATATATTTGAATCTAGACAAAACCAAGTCAATTAATTTGAGTCAAAGAAAGTATAAAAAAGTCTTGCAAAAACTTGAATAATAATAATAATTAAAAGTAACGGGTGAGGGTCAAAAAGAAAATAAATTCAAAAAACAATAGATAAAATGGGAAAAGAAAAAAAAACAAGTCAACAACCCACGGAACCCCAACCAACTAAAACAGACCAAAAAATAACACACGTCTAGGGAAGCAAAAACAGGCCCCGCCCCTGCTCAACAGCCTAGAACAATAGAAAAGGCTGTGGACCGGACAACTAACGCAGCCGAGCAAACTCAAAACAGGCAAGCACGGATCTTGACGCTGGTACGGACGGTGATCGAGTTGACTGTGCTGTAAACAATTTCTTAGCTAGCTGAGAATTAGCAAATCCCCACTAATAGAGATGACTATAATACATATTATAAAATCTGCCATAAATAGAAATAATAATTGTCAATGTATTATAATAAATTAATCTCGTTTACAACAACAATTACCTTTATTTTTCTTGGCCTCTACAATCTTTCATCTTCAAGAAGCGGTCTATGATTTCCTTGATTGGAATTGCATATAGTAGTCTTTGCTCTAGGAAGCAAATGATGCAGTCATTCATGAAATCATCACCTATACGATTACGTAGCACGGTCTTCACTATTTTCATTGCCGAAAAGCACCTCTCGATTGATGTAGTGGCGATGGGTAGTACTAACACCAATTTGAGGAGCCGATAGACCAAAGGAAAAGCTAGATGTTTGTTTGTACTGACCATCAGCTTGGCAAGTTCAAAAATAGTTTTTAGTCCCTCAAATCTTCCATCTACTCGCATATTATCAATGTAAAAGACAAGCTCATGAGCAAGATCCTTCAGTTGGACGGAATCAAAATCATCTAGATAATACTTAGCCAAATCGACTAAGCTCTCAGCTTTGAAAGCTTGGAAGGAATCCTTGGGACTGAATGCAGCCATATGAGTAAACAAATCTGAGTTTACCTCATTAAAACGATCACTGAACTCTCCAAGCAGCAAATCAATAACAGGGTTTAAGCAATCATATCTATAATGTTCATAGTTAGTGCGATTTGTCTTTTTCCCTGGCCTATGCCTGTCTATATACTCTTCTTTCATGTCCAACTTTGGAATACCATGCTCTTCACAAAATGAGTAAGATCTCTCCAATAGAGATTGCCAGCCATCATCTCTTATTTGCTGAAATTTCTTCTTAGTTAACTTCACTTCTACCATAGCCTCTAAAATGTCTTTATCTTTCCTCTGTAGAGCTTGAGATAAAGCATTTGCATGTCCTAAGATGAGCAACATGAAATGGAGATGAAACACAAAGTCAAAATCATTGACATAGTTTAAGAGACCATGAGCTTGCCGTTTCTTTGCATCACTTGGGCCATCTCTTGCAACATAGTCGAGCACTCCAATAACATCTGGGAACAAAATTTTAATGCCAAGAAGAGTTTTATAGTGAGAGCCCCAACGTGTGTCACCTGCTCTTTGAAGCGATTGCTCTTGATTTAACCCTGTTCCAGTGCTAAGTTGACCACAACTAATGGCTTTCTTCACTCTTTCCTGTTGACTCTCTCTGATCATATCTTTTCTTTTACAAGAAGCTCCACCAACATTAAGAAGAACAGATATCATGTCAAAAAAGTCACTAATATCATCATTCGTTTTAGCTACTGCCACAATGACTAATTGAAGTTGGTGAGCAAAGCAGTGGACATAATATGCTGAACTATTCTCCTGCGAGTTAGATACGATCCATTATAGCTTTACTACCTGCGAGTTAGCAAGAATTTTTAGTTCTAAAATTTACATCAAAATACACGTGAGAAAGTACATATACCAGGGGCTGTTTTCTTACTTGACATCAGGGGTGTAGGACAGTTGACACACCGAGACCAAGGCAGTAGTCGGCAGATGATTTGACGCCTAATCCACGACACTGCAGCACGCCGGAACTACTCCAATGTTACAAACAATTCAATTGTAAAAAATAACAGGTTCTCAAACCCTAATTTTTTGGAAGAATAGGTAGTCTAGATCAGGGCGATGGGACTTACGGATCAAATCCACGCAACAGTTTGTAGACTAGAAGAGTGGATGAACTCGATGAAGAGACGGACGAAAATCGTCTCGCAGCCGGTGCCGGCGGCGTTCCCCTTCCCATGCCTTGGCTGTTCGCCCGTTCCGATTTCTAAACAGAAGTCGAGGGAGCGGACGAGTGGGCGTGTTTTCCTAGCGATCGAGGTACGATCGATCAGGATATGTGTTGCCAGCAATACACGTCGCTGGATGAGCTTTTTGGTTGTTGTCATGCTAACTATTCACGTTGGGCTAATAAAAAGCTGAAGTGGGCTGTCTTTGCACATATACACTGGGGTCAAATTAGATTTCCACCGGAGACATTTTTTAATTTGGGCTTTGAGCTTAAGGGACGAGCCAAAAGTCATCAGTGTCATTTGACCCCGGCCCAACACTGTAGCTCCGCCCCTGGCTGTCGGCAAGCAGCCCAAAGCTGGCTCCGCCTACATGAACTGGGGCCAAGACGATGACGCCAAGGTGTTGTGGGCGTGCAGCTCGTCGCCACAGGCTTTATCATCAGAGCCTACGCGGTTGTCGCGGTCATGGAGTTCAGTGTTAGAATATATATCCTACACGTATTTGTATAGATGTAGGATACGTATGCGTGTGTATTTCTTGTATATATGTTCGTGTTGTAAGCAACCAGGACTCCTTATAATCCTCTTATATAATGAGCAATATAAGGCCATCTAACGTGTGGTTTCTCCTATCTTACATGGTATCAGACGTAAAATCCTAACTGGACCTACGCCTCCTCCCGCTTACACCGCCGCCGCAGCAGCCGATCTCGGCGCCCGGCCTCTGCAAATCACCCACCTCTCCCCTTCTAGCCTCGCCGCCCCTCTGCAATGGGTGACGACGCCGCACGGATCGCGCAAGCCGCGAAGGAAAAAGAAGACCGCGAGGCCAAAGAAGCTGCTGACGCCCAGTCGAAGCTCGCCCTCGCCACCACCCCCTCCTCCAGCACGGGGGCCTTCTCGCTCACCTCGTTGCATGCACAAGCCATCGGCCTCCACTCCATCAAGGGGCACGTCCCCGTCGAGCTGGCCCTTGACACCGGCGTTCATCGCTAATGGCGCACCTTCTTCCGCGCCGCCCTCCGCAAGTATGCGCTGCTCGACCACGTCGACGCCCCTGCTCCATCCGTTCCGACTCCGGAGTGGGCTCTCTTGGATGCCACGGTCATCTCCTAGCTCTATGGGTCCGTGTCCCTCGGCCTTCTCGATGCCGTCATGACACCGGGCGAAGACCCCCTCGCCGTCGAGCTGTGGACAAGCATCAACTGGCTCTTCAACGACCACAAGACCAACCGCCAACTCCACTTCTCCACCGAGCTAGGCGAGATCAAGATGGGCGAGATGAACATGACCGAGTACTTGAAGAAGATCAAGGCCCTCGCCGACGGTCTCGCGGATCTTGGCTCCCCGGAAGACGACGCCAAGCTGGTGATCCACTGCCTCAACGGACTTTCCGAGCAATACGAGGGCGCCGCTGATCTCATCTCCCTCATGCCCGACATCTCGTTTGAGAAGTGCCGTTCTGTTCTCGCGCTTCAAGACATGAAGTGCAAGAATCATCGCTCGCGCAATAGCAACGGCGACATGGCCCTCTACTCCAACACCGCCACCGCCCCCAACTCCGGACAGGGCAACGGTGTCAAGGGCAAGAAAAAGAAGAAGGCCTCAACAGACGCTACCAAGGACACCACCATCATCCAAGCTGGCCCCATCGTCAAACCTCTGATGGGTTCGTAGCATGGAAAACAAAAAAATTCTACCACAAGAACGAACAAAACCCAGATCTAATCTAGATAAAAGCCAAGATCTAATCTATTAGACATGTGCAACGAGATAGATCTGTACTAACCCTCGTAGAACCGAAAGCGTTATGAGATTAGATCTCGGGGTTGATGTAGTCGATCACTTGCCGATCTCAAGATCGTGTGGATGATCCTTCCGGCGCCGCGTTTCGGCAGCGCTTCCGCAGTCGGTCACACGTGCGGAGTCGAAGCAGACCTTCCTCTCCCCGTTCCAGCGAGCAGCGGAGGTAGTAGATCTTCTCCATGGAATCCCAGCAGCACGATGGTGTGGTGGTGGTGGTGGAGTAGAGATTTCTGCAGGGCTTCGCCTAATCCAGAGCAGAGCGAAGGAGGAGGAGAGAGGCAGCGGCTAGGGTTTGTTATGGGAGAGGTCTAGGGGGTGCGCGCCCCATCCCCTCTATTTAAAGGAGGGAGGCGCCATGGGAGGGGGAGTCCTAGTAGGACTCCCCTCCCTCCTTGGCCGGCGGATTGGGAGGGGAGGAGGAATCCCCACGAATCCGTGTCTTGCCCCACAAAGACTCCTTGATCCTTTCTTGGTTTTCAAGCAAACTCCAAGAAATCTTCTAGAACCTTCCAGAACATTCCGAAACCTTCTAGAATCTCCATACAAACACTCCGGAACATTTCCTAACTTAGAAAATGATCCCCAATATATGAATCTTATTCTCCGGACAATTTCGGATCTCCTCGTGATGTCCCGGATCCAATCCGAGACTCCGAACAACATTCGGTCTCCAACGCATATTCCATATCTACTTAAAACAACTTCGAACCTTAAGTGTGTCACCCTACGGTTCGTGAATATGCAGACATGATGGAGACACCTCTCCGATCAATAACCATCAGCGGGATCTGGAGATCCATAACGGCTCCCACATACTCAACGATGACTTTGTGATCGATAGAACCATTAACATACGAAACCAATTCCCTTTGTCACGCGATATTCTACTTATCCGAGGTTTGATCGTCGGTATCTCCATACCTAGTTCTACCTCGTTACTGATAAGTACTCTTTACTCGTTCCATGTTATGTCATCCCTTGTGACCTAGTCACATGCTTGCAAGCTAACTAGATGACATTCCACCGAGAGGGCCCAGAGCATATCTATCCGTCATATGGATGGACAAATCCCAATCTTGGTCCATGCGCTTCAACACATACTTTCAGAATACCCAATGACACCTTTATAACCACCCAGTTACGAAGCGGTGTTTGATGTCATCAAAGTACCCATCCGGTGATGGTGATTAACATAACCTCATGGTCGAAGGATTAGGTTACTATGCATTTGAAAGCTTATAGCAATACGAACTTAATGACTTGATCTTATGCTACGCTTACTATGGGTGTGTGTCCATCACATCATTCTCCTAATGATATAACCTTGTTATTAATGACATCCAATGTCCATGATCAGGAAACCATGATCATCATTTAATCAACAAGCTAGTTCCACAAGAGGCTTACTAGGGACTCTTTTATGTTTACAAAACACACAAGTATTAATGTTTCCGGTTAATACAATTATAGCATGGGATGTAAACATTTATCATAAACATAAAGATATAATAATAACCACTTTATTATTGCCTCTTGGGCATATCTCCAACAGTCTCCCACTTGCACTAGAGTCAATAATCTAGTTAAAAAACTTGTGCATTCAACACCTATGGCTTTCTGGTGTTGTATAGACACTATTGCTAGTGGTAAACATAATCTTCGGATCTGACACTTCCAGGTCCGTGTGTATTTGCATGTCCTTGCGTTTCTACGCATTACTCATTCTCCAATGAGATGGCATTGTATAAATTTGGTCCTTTGGTGAGACCTTTAGTTCCTTGGGATTAAATCATGTTGATACAATTGTCATACAATGTATCTTCATAGTATTATCCCGCTATGAACCACACCTAGTTTGATAACAAACTACTTGACGCAAATGCCCTCATTTGCTGCTACAATAGCAGTCATATACTTAGCCTTTTGTTGTAGTATATGTCATAATGTTTTAACTTTGGTACTCAACCAAATCCGTTATGGAACTTCCTTTCCATTACATTGTGCCACCCATAGTTTAAATTGAGATAAACTTAATTTGTGACAAAACTAGTATCAATGCAACAATTTGCAATGAACTATTTGTCACCACTATATAAATAATATATTCTTAGTTCTTCCAAAGATCATAGGAATATCCCTACTATTGTCCAATGATCATCTTATGAGTCATTCTGGTATATGCTCATAACATTTAGAGCATAGGACATATCTGGATGTGTACATCTCAAAGAATGATTGATCAAAATATTCTTGTGATTTCACCAAGTGTCAAAACACTTGAATCTCGTGTCAACACACTTGAATCTTGATTCAGTCCTTTCCGTGCGTCAAGAACCTTTCTTGTTGTTTCCATATTGAACTTATTCAACATCTTATTTATGTACATTTGGCAAAACCATATTAGCGCCTCAATCTATCCATATAGACATTGATGCCTAATTCTTGGGTTATGCCTAAGTCTTTCATCGAAATGAAATTCTTAACCTGTGTCAATAAAAGATATATCATTTTTAATCAACGATATGTCTTTCACATAATGTATTAGAAATATGTCTTAGCGCTCCCACTTAATTTCTTGCAAAAATGCAAGCATCTTCATCGTCTCTGATGAAATTAAACCTTTTAACGGTTTCATCACAGTGAAGATTCCAACTCTGCAATGCTCACTTCAACCATTGAAGCTTTGCATACTCTTTTAGCATCCTTTAAATTAACAAAACCCTTTGGATCGTGTCATGGACACATCCTAGGTAACCATTCTATTAGAAGAACTTGTTTTGTTTGTTCAACTACCATATACCAAAATATATGTAGTGGTTGCTACATTAATCCGTCCAGACTAAATATCGCTATGAAAGATCAAATCTTATCATAGTCAATTCCTTGAACATTGTCGTAAACTCTTTCCGACATGTCGACTATTTCATAGATGTGAAACATCCATGTCTATTTCTTTATAGATCCATATACGCCTGTAAGGTCTTGCACCTTTCCAGAGGGTCTTTCAAATTCAAAGCTTGATTTCTCGTGTATGGAATTATCACGGATTTTATGGCTTCAAGCCACTTAACGAAGTCAGGGCCCATCATTGCTTCTTTGCATGTAGTCGGTTCATCATTGTCAAACAACAATGATTTAACTCTCAAATCTTGGCATTTGATTACTTACCCGACCTACTTGGTTCAATAGTAACTTAGATCTCCGTGACCACAACATTTGAGGCACGTGAGCCATGAGCATTGTTGCTGCCTCCAGGACATTTTCCGACGCTGCGCAACTCAGCACATATTAGCCAAGGTTCAACGACCTTGTCAAAGTTCTATTGTCCTCCCACTTAACTTTTCACCAAAATTCCTTCTCAAGAAACTCGACATTCTAAGCGACAAACACTTTTGTCTTCGGTGTTATGGAGGAATACCCAATGGTTATTCGGAATAACCTACAAAGACATGCTCATCCGACTTTGGTTGTAAACACTTTACTTATGCCTAGTATACCAAAAATTTAAGAAAGGACAACCTGGGTTTTATCCCAAACCATGACTTATATGGTGTCATTTCAGCGGATCACGATGGAGCTCTTTTCAGTGTAAAAGCGGTAGTCACTAAAGCTTTAATCTTTAAAATATATTGGCAGTTTTATAAATGACACCTTTGATCTTACCATGTCAAACAAGGTTTCATTACATATCTCGAACACTCCATACTCCTATGGTGTTTTGGGAAATGCAAATCTATGGAACGATTCCTCAAATCTTAGGTGTTTTGCTAAACTTGTAACTCAAATATCTTTCTTTATGATCCTATCATAAACTTTTTATTTTCTTGTTACAATGATTTTCCACTTCATCTTGAAAGTCTTTGAACATTTTCAAATGTTTCATACTTCTTCCTTATTGAGTAAGTATATACATATACTCACTCAAATCTTCGGAGAAAGCATATGAAGTTGAAATCCATCGCCCACGACTACACATAATGAACTATATACATCAATATGTACAAATTCCAATCAGTTAGTCGTCTGTTCCTCTTTTGGCCTATGAACGGAGTTTTAATTATCGCCAGGAAAGTATCACAAGCGTCATTTGATCAAAATCAAAGACTCCAAAAATCCATAAACATGGAGTTTCTTCATGTATCCCTTTCAATATAATTTAAACGGCGATGTCACTTTGCAAGTGATCTTTCAATCATTTGTCTTGCGACATTTTAGCATTAGTTTTATGGTCGTTATTTCTCCAACCAGACTTGTATATCATCCATCTATTATGGAATGCGGTAATTATTTGAACAACCTTTTGTGGTCATAATACCTGATCAAAATAACAATTATTGAAACAAATTTTGAAGGCAAGCTTTGATGTTAACGAGCAACACAAAACCCCTTTGTTTGTTTTCGATGAACATCATCACATATTCTCTTGCTAGTTGCTTAGGCCATTGCAGTTCATGAATTGTGTTGTCCTGTATGACACTTCATACCAACCAATTCAGTATCCAATACCGCAGAACCACATTGTTTAACAACCAAGGAATACAGCCATAACATGTATCTTCTATATACCTAAGTTGGATATCTCCAATCTTTTCTTTTCTGCCAAATATTTTATAGATTCTCTTTCAACAATTCCTTTTCTTTTAAAAGACTCTATCAACATCAATAGTGGTGTCATTCACATGACACATAGTACAAAGTGTGTATAGTCAAATACTAATACCTTTGGACTTGCACTTTGAAGTGGATCACCTTCATCAAATGTTTGGCATTCTTTCAAAATTCCATTCTTCAGTAATCTTTTAGTGTAGTAAACATTTTACTTACATCTTCTATTCATCCTTATCATGACAACTTTCATGATCAAGCTGCTATAGCTTATAAAGGTGAATTGCGAGTATAATGTTTCTTTTCCAAAACCTTTTGGAGGATTAGGACGACCAACGTCTCCAACCTTCACAAATTCTCATCAAATATGAGGACATATACTCTATCATGTTGTAACCAACACATTGTTTTAGATATCGCAATACCTTTCACATATGATGGTTTCTGAAACATTGCTTTCAGCTCTTAGATAAACTTGATATTAAAAACAATCTTTTGAGTATCAAGAATCATGGAGGCAAACATGATACATTAGATACTAACACTGGAATTGTTACTCTTGATTTAATACTGTTTATTAAACTTCACAGAGTAAATGGAGTTTGCTGAAAGTTTGCAACAGGACTTTCAAACTTTAGATTGACACTCAAAAAAATACGATACCAGTTCGTAAAGAAAATATCTAGAATTTCTATAGTTCCACTATCTCAACTATAACTAAGCGTAAGGTGGTGAACGGATGCCAATGACTACAACAAACTATGCAAATTCACTTTGATTGTGTTTATGATAAATTGAGTTCGACTAATCCAAATTACAAATAAAATCCCACTCAAAACAACAGCCCTCCAGTTGTTTTAGTGATTACACGAACCAAATCCACTACACCAAGTCCGATCATCACGTGAGATGATGTAGCTTCAAAGGCGAACAATCAACATGTTCATCATATCATCCATATGACTCATGCTTTACCTTTCGGTATTCCGTGTTCCGAGACCATGTCTGTACATGCTAGGCTCGTCAAGGTTAACCTTAGTATCCGCATGTGCAAATCTGGCTTGCACCCGTCGTATGCACACGTAGAATCTATCACACCCGATCATCACGAGATGCTTCGAAACGACGAGTCTTAGCAACGGTGCCTACTAAGGACGAACACTTTATTACTTGATATTTAGTGAGAGAGATCATCTTATAATGCTACCGTCGCGATCTAAGAAATACAAGATGCATAAAGGATTAACATCACAGGCAATTCATAATTAGTGTGATATGATATGGCTCTTTCTTCTTATGCCTTTGATCTCCATCTCTAAAGCACGGACATGATCTCCATCATCACCAGCATTGCGTCAAGGTCAGTGGCGCCGCTTCATGGTTGTCCATCATCACTAGCAACTATTACAACTACTTGGAATAAAGCTATTACAAGATGAATAGACACACAGGTCTTAACAGAATTAAAGACAACCATTAGGCTCCTGCCGGTTGCCATATTACAACAAGGATCATTGCATACATCAAATATAATCACAATCACATGATGGCCATATCACATCACAAAACCCCTGCAAAAACAAGTTAGACGCCTCTAATTTTCTTTGCATGTTTTATGTGGTTTGGGGCTTTCGAATAAGAACGGATCTTACCTACGAAACTGAACCACAACGTTGATACAAGTGCTATCGAGTGCAAAGTGTAAATTGGATCCATACTATGGTGGGAGAGACAGACACCCGCAAAGCCACTTGTGCAAAGCAAGTTACACGTCAAGCGTGGAGCAAGTCTCATGTGCGATGACATGTAAGGTTAGCCCGAGCCGCTTCATCCCACCATACCGCAAGATGCAAAGTACACAAAGAAAAAGACGGCACGAGCACCAACGCCCACAAAACCATTGTGTTCTACTCGTGCAACAGATCTACGCATAGATACGGCTCTGATACCACTTATGGGTTCGTAGCATGGAAAACATAAATTTTCTACCGCAAGAACGAACAAAACCCAGATCTAATCTAGATAAAAGCCAAGATCTAATCTATTAGACATGTGCAACGAGATAGATCTGTACTAACCCTCGTAGAACCGAAAGCGTTACGAGATTAGATCTCGGAGTTGATGTAGTCGATCACTTGCCGATCTCAAGATCGTGTGGACGATCCTTCCGGCGCCGCGTTCCGGCAGCGCTTCCGCAGTCGGTCACACGTGCGGAGTCCAAGCAGACCTTCCTCTCTCTGTTCCAGCAAGCAACGGAGGTAGTAGATCTTCTCCATGGAATCCCAGCAGCACGACGGTGTGGTGGTGGTGGTGGAGTAGAGATTTCTGCAGGGCTTCGCCTAAGCCGGAGCAGAGCGAAGGAGGAGGAGAGAGGCGGCGGCTAGGGTTTGTTATGGGAGAGGTCTAGGGGGTGGCGCCCCCTCCCCTCTATTTAAAGGAGGGAGGCGCCTTGGGAGGGGGAGTCCTAGTAGGACTCCCCTCCCTCCTTGGCCGGCGGATTGGGAGGGGGGAGGAATCCTCCTCCCCCACGAATCCGTGTCTTGCCCCATAAAGACTCCTTGATCCTTTCTTGGTTTTCAAGCAAACTCCAAGAAATCTTCTAGAACCTTCCAGAACATTCTGAAACCTTCTAGAATCTCTATACAAACACTCCGGAACATTTCCTAACTTAGAAAATGATCCCCAATATATGAATCTTATTCTCCGGACAATTCCGGATCTCCTCGTGATGTCCCGGATCCAATCCGAGACTCCGAACAACATTCGGTATCCAACTCATATTCCATATCTACTTAAAACAACTTCGAACCTTAAGTGTGTCACCCTACGGTTCGTGAATATGCAGACATGATGGAGACACCTCTCCGATCAATAACCATCAGCGGGATCTGGAGATCCATAACGGCTCCCACATACTCAACGATGACTTTGTGATCGATAGAACCATTAACATACGAAACCAATTCCCTTTGGCACACGATATTCTACTTATCCGAGGTTTGATCGTCGGTATCTCCATACCTAGTTCTACCTCGTTACTGATAAGTACTCTTTACTCGTTCCATGTTATGTCATCCCTTATGACCTAGTCATATGCTTGCAAGCTAACTAGATGACATTCCACCGAGAGGGCCCAGAGCATATCTATCCGTCATATGGATGGACAAATCCCAATCTTGGTCCATGCGCTTCAACACATACTTTCAGAATACCCAATGACACCTTTATAACCACCCAGTTACGAAGCGGTGTTTGATGTCATCAAAGTACCCATCCGGTGATGGTGATTAACATAACCTCATGGTCGAAGGATTAGGTTACTATGCATTTGAAAGCTTATAGCAATACGAACTTAATGACTTGATCTTATGCTACGCTTACTATGGGTGTGTGTCCATCACATCATTCTCCTAATGATATAACCTTGTTATTAATGACATCCAATGTCCATGATCAGGAAACCATGATCATCATTTAATCAACAAGCTAGTTCCACAAGAGGCTTACTAGGGACTCTTTTATGTTTACAAAACACACAAGTATTAATGTTTCCGGTTAATACAATTATAGCATGGGATGTAAACATTTATCATAAACATAAAGATATAATAATAACCACTTTATTATTGCCTCTTGGGCATATCTCTAACAACCTCCGGCCGCCGCTCCTCCAACCTGGCCCACGCCGCTCCTGCCCTGGAACGGCGCGGTCCAGATGTGGCCATATGACCCTGGTATGCAGGCTCGACCCCCCCAGCTACATGCACCGTCCCCGCCCCCGCAGGACGCCTTCTACGCATAAGGGCCCTACATCGTGTCGCACGCCTATGGCTATGGCTACGGAGGCTATGCTCCTCAGGCTCCTGTATATGGGCTCATCGCTGCACCCTCGTCATCATCGGCTTCATCGACTGCCTCATGGGACCAGTCTGCGCTGATGAATCAGTTCCATATGATGGGCCTTCAAGCGTCCACCACTGATTGGGTCATGGACACTGGCGCCACCTCCCACTTTGCATCGAACCCCGGTATGCTCACATTTGTGTCTCCTCCTTCTTCTTCCTCTCGTGTTGTCGTTGTCAGTAACGGTTCCACCCTTCCGATCACCGCTACCGGGCATGCACGTTTTCCTATTTCCACTCCCTCGCGTCCTATGCATCTTTGCAATGTCTTAGTAGCTCCCGATATAGTCAAAAACCTCTTGTCTGTTCATCAATTCACCATTGATAATCGTGTTTCCGTCGAATTTGACCCTGTTGGTTTTTCTGTGAAGGACCTTCTAACCAGGACCGAGATTCTCAGATGCAATAGTCCCAGAGCCCTCTACCCTGTCGGCACCTCCTCCCCCAGCCGCCCACACGCCTTCCTCGTCGTCGACCCTGCTATGTGGCATCGACGCCTTGGACACCCTGGACGGCCGGTCATGGAGTCATTAGCTCGCTCCTGCATTATTCCTAGGGATAAAAATAAATCTAGTTTGTGTCATGCTTGTCAATTAGGTCGCCATGTTCGTCTACCTTTTTCTTCTACCAATCGTATAACATATTCTCCATTTCAACTTATACATTGTGATTTGTGGACATCTCCTGTTGAGAGTATTTCTGGCTTTAAGTATTATCTCGTTTTTCTCGATGATTTCACTCAATACGCTTGGGTTTATCCTTTACGTGCCAAGTCAGAATCCTTCTCACACTTGTCTTCCCTCCATGCCTTAGCCCAAACTCAGTTTCATGCACCCTTGAAAGCCATCCAGTGTGAAAATGGTCGTGAGTTCGATAATTCCTCCCTACAATCGTTTGCCCAACGCCATGGGATAGCACTCCGCTTCTCATGTCACTATACTTCACAACAAAACGGTAAAGCCGAGAGAATTATTCGCACCCTTAATGACATCACTCGCACCCTTCTAATTCAAGCTAGCATGCCACCTCGCTTCTGGGCCGAGGCTCTCCATACAGCCGGACGGTTGCACAATCGGCTGCCTTCCAAGGCCATCGTAGATCGCGTGCCTTTTTGAGCCCTTCATGGTGTCGACCTTGCATATGCCGGTCTTAGGGTCTTTGGATGCTTATGCTACCCCAACACCACTGTCGTTTCCCTGTATAAACTTGCGCCTCGCTCCGTGCCGTGTGTTCCTTAGGTATCCATCTCAACATCATGGCTATTGCTGCCTTGATCGTTCCACCCAAAAGATCATCATCTCTCGCCATGTCGTGTTTGACGAGTCTGTCTTTCCCTTTGCCTCTAACACATCACCACCATCCTCTACTCCTACTTCGCAAAGTTATGACTTTCTGCAGGTTGAGAAGCCGATGTTGCCGATGCCATTCACCGCGGGAACTTCTGCCATGGGCTCTGCCGCGGCCACTAGGCAGCCTGCCATGGGCGTTCGGCAGCCTGCCGCGGCTGCCCGGCAGCCTGCCGCGGTAGGATCTTCCGCCCCGCGCACGCTGCCTCGGGCCACCTCGCCTGGACCGTCCTCGGCCGGATCGTCGCCGTCAGGATCGCCCTCGTCCGCTCCCTCGCCCGTCGCGTCTACGGATGATGGTGCCCCAGAGCCTTCTACGAGCTCGTCATCCATGGCTTCTACCCTGCCTCCCGCCACGGATGCTCCTCAGGCTCGTCGTCCTCGAGCACCACCGCCGCCACCGTCTCACACCATGCTCACGCGTGCCAAGCACGACATTGTGCAGCCCAAGACGATTTTTGATCTTCATGTTGAAGGATTGTCTCCAATACCGAAGACTTATTGTGGTGCTCTCAAAGACCCCAACTGGCATGCTGCAATGGTTGAAGAGTACAGTGCGCTCCTCTCCAACAACACTTGGAACTTGGTTGTTCCTCCTCACCGTGCCAACATTGTCATCGGCAAGTGGATCTTTCGTCACAAGATGAAGTCTGATGGTTCGTTGGAACGATACAAAGCTCGTTGGGTCCTCCGGGGTTTTACTCAGTGCGAAGGTATTGATTTTGATGAGACTTTCAGCCCTGTGGTCAAGCCAGGCACCATACGCACGGTGTTATCACTTGCGCTCTCTAGTAACTGGCCAATTCATTAGCTTGATGTCAAGAATGCCTTCCTCAATGGCACACTCATCGATACCATGTATGTTCGACAGTCTTCCGGGTTTACTGATCCCAGATTTCCTGACAAGGTGTGTCGCCTCAATAAATATCTTTACGGTTTGAAGCAGGCGCCTTGAGCATGGTTTCAGCGGTTTACTTCGTTCATTGCTACTATTGGTTTTGTTGGCTCCAAGTCCGATAGCTCCCTGTTTGTCTACCAGCGTGGCACTAACATGGCCTATCTCCTGCTCTATGTGGATAACATTATCTTGACAGCGTCTTCTCCGACTTTGTTGCACAGTTTAATTGCTTCTCTTCATAAAGAGTTCAGCATGACATATATGGGTGAGCTTCACTATTTTCTAGGCATCTCAGTCAGACACACTAAGGATAGTTTGTTTCTCTCACAGGAGAAGTATGCATTGGAGCTTTTTGACAAAGCTGGTATGTTACAGTGTAAATCTATCTCCACTCCAATTGATACAGCTTCTAAGCTTGCAGCTTAGTCTAGTGATCACATGGCTAATCCTACAGAATATCGCAATATTGCAGGAGGTCTCCAATACCTCACTTTCACTCGGCCAGATATCTCATATACAGTACAACAAATATGTCTTCATATGCATGATCCACGGGTTAATCACTTGCTCCTTGTGAAGCGTGTTCTACGCTACATCCGCGGCACCACCGACTATGGTCTCACTTTGTAGCGACGCACATCGAACAAATTACTGGCCTACTCTGACACTGACTGGGCAGGTTGTCCAGACACTCGACAGTCTACTTCAGGCTATTGTGTGTTCCTCGGCGCAATTTTGGTGTCTTGGTCGGCTAAGCGGCAGCACACTGTTTCCCGATCGAGTGCGGAGGCTGAGTATCAGGCGGTAGCAAATGTGGTGGCTGAATCTTGTTGGCTTTGACAGCTACTTTTGGAGCTTCTTCGACCGGTGCATGATGATCCAGTGGTCTTTTGTGAAAGTGTGAGCTCCGTTTACATGACACAGAATCCAGTGCATCACCAGCGTACCAAGCATGTGGAGATTGATCTATACTTTGTCAGAGATCGCGTGACCACTGGCGAGGTTAAGATGCTACACGTTCCTAGTTCATCACAGTTCGCGGACATCTTCACCAAAGGATTACCATCGTCTCTCTTTTTGGACTTTCGGGACAGTCTCAACATTAGTCGGCTGCCCAGTTTTGACTGAGAGAGGGTGTTAGAATACATATCCTACACATGTTTGTATAGATGTAGGATACATATGCGTGTGTATTCCTTGTATATATGTCCGTGTTGTATGTAACCGGGACTCCTTGTAATCCTCTTATATAATAAGCAATACAAGGCCATCTAACGTGTGGTTTCTCCTATCTTACATTCAGGAGTTCAGGACTGGAGGCCAGAAGCAAGAACGAAGGAGGTCTCAACCATGGCGACATGTTGCTCTACCGGCATGCAGGTTCAAGTTAATCGTTTGGCTCGGCCAGCGCGGCACAACCCGGCGTAAAGTATAAGAGCGATATTGTGTCGTCGGCATCATGCTGATGCGCACCGGCGACATCATCCTCTATCGGCACTTCGGCAGGCAGGCGCGGCATTGTTGGTGCAGCCCGAGACTGCACCCTCTCTCTCTTGGACCTCTGCTCTCGCACGAACAAGGACTGGAGGTGGGAGACGACGACTGGAGCAGAGACACGAGAAGTTTTCCCGGCCGGTGCACAGAGCGCCGCCGCGGGCGCTCGAACGCCCGAATCCTTTTCTCCTTTTAACTCGCAGTGCCTTGGAGATTACTGAGGAGTGGGTTATATAGGGGATCGGGCTCGCACACACGACGCCACGCCCGTGCACTCATGCACCAATGACCAGCACGCCTCAGCTCGCGCACGACGCGCTCCAACGCGATCGCCACGGCCAGCCCGCTGCTGGACCAATTCCTCTGATCCTCTCGCTAACTACTAACATAACGCAACTAACGCACGCACACACACACATGTAGCTAGCTAACAAACAAGATTAGTGCTAACATCCCCCCCCCCCCCCCCCCCCTAATCTTGACTTTCCATTGCCGGAGTTGCTACAGTTGCCGTCATCGTCATCGCCACCGGCCGCCCCTACGGCCTGCCATCTCCAAGGGGCTGCAACTTGGCCATCCCTACCTTCCGCCCAGCTCCGACCTTACCAGTGGACACGAATGCGAACACATACTCACGCGCCACCAGTACACACACATGCGTGGCCGTGACCCTGCCCCGCGGACCCAACCTGGCGCGCTTACGTTGGTCGCCTCCATCTTCCTTGTCTCCGCGACACACGTCGAGCTCCTCCTCCTCGGCGACGCACGCCGAGCTCCTCGATGACGCCACTCCATGCACGCCCCGACACACGCACACGATCACGCACTGACATGATCGACGCGGCCGTCCTGCGTTCCGTTGGACGCGTTCTCCTTCGGTGATCCGCACGCCCTCGGCTCACGCACATGCCGCGCCCTGGCGCAAGCAACGTGGCCGCTCAAGCTGCCTCACCCGCCGCACTAACGGCTTCTCCTCCACGCCGTCGAGCCACGCCGCGCCACCGCAGCATCTGCGCCACCACGCAGGTCCGCCGCGGCCGCCGCGCTCCCGCATGCACCATGGCCGTTGTGCTGCGCCGCTGCGTCCTCAGCCACAACACAGCACCTCCATGCCGCCACGCAGCCGCGGCCACCACGCAGCGCCTCTGGGGCTCCCACGTACGGCGTCACAGCGCGCCGCCTCCGCGTCCACCGCGCTCGTCGCGGACTCACCGCGAGCCATGGCCCGGAACTTGAGGCTCTGATACCAAATGTTGGTGCAGCCCGAGGCTGCACCCTCTCTCTCTTGAACCTCTGCTCTCGCACGAACAAGGACTAGAGGTGGGACACGACGACTGGAGTAGAGACACGGGAAGTTTTGCCGGCCGGCGCACAGAGCGCCGCCGCGGGCGCTCGAACGGCCGAATCCTTTTCTCCTTCTTTTAACTCGCAGTGCCTTGGAGATTACAGAGGAGTGGATTATATAGGCGATCGGGCTCGCACACACGATGCCACGCCCGTGCACACATGCGTACTCATGCACCCATGACCAGCACGCCCCAGCTCACGTACGACGCGCTCCAACGTGATCGCCACGGCCAGCCTGCTGCTGGACCAATTCCTCCGATCCTCTCGCTAACTACTAACAGAACGCAACTAACACACGCACACACACATGTAGCTAGCTAACAAACAAGATTAGTGCTAACAGGCATGGCCGGCAAGCATACAAGTCCGATCCCAAGTACAGCCTGGCAACGTGCAGCCCGGCCGCTCTCGACGGACAGGCGTAGCTACTGCAGGCTTAGCTCCACCCGACGTACAAGCCGGCGGACAGACACAGCTCGACGTGATGCCCGACGTACAGCTTCAGCGCAACGGTGGAGGATAATTAAGCTTTTCCTTGACAGATGAGCAGAACTCGGCGCTTGGCGTACAGAGGTGGAGTCTCAGTGCCTGGCGAGGTCAGACCCGACCCGGTGTATAGGTTCAAGATGGTGTGCAGGATCGGGTACCTCGGTTGCCTGCCTGCCGATCGGCCAAGCCAGATGTGCATGGCGAGAAGAGCGGAGCACGGGGGTCTAAATCGTGCATGCCTTGTGCTAGCTAGCTATGCACGTACATGGTTTTCCAAAGTCAAGGAGAGGTGCTGGGCTATGTATGTCTCGTGTATGGACAGGCACACAACGACGCACAGGTGCAATTCAGTCCGATTCCGACGTGCAGGCCCTGATCTAGTGAGACGGCACCTTCGGCTAGCCGGCAACCGTGAACTCGGCGCCGCGCCTAGACAATGGGGTCGTCCACACTGCCCATACCGACATGAGCGAGTTGGTTTTATATTGATGACAGTCTCTCGTTAAAAATTACTCTCGCGAGGCATACCCTTTGCACATCCTGACGAAGCCGCTAAGTCGTCAAGAACTCCTGGTCAAGCGGACTGCATCCACCCACATCAACAACACTCTTTATCGCCGTTTAAGACTGAGCAAAGACGCTTTCAGCGGCACGTGTACCGACGAGGACACGAGCTCTGCAGCTGCCCACACACACCACCATTCATGCAGCGCGTGAAGCGAAGACGACGAAAATAACCACTCGGCTTAATCGGAGGTGTCTCACGGCATAACCCGCGGGAATAATTAACCGGGAGTCTTCCAAGACCCCAGGAATCAGGAGACTACAATCGCCATTGTCAGACTGCAGCTAGTAGGAATCAGGAGACTGCAATCGCCATTGTCAAGCTGCAACTAGTAGGTCACGGAGCGCAATCTTGGGAATTGTATTCGTTCTCTCATGTGATTAATAAAATAACTTTCCCACATCTTTTGTTTTCTTTGTGTATTTATTATACACTGGTATGCCCGTACTTTTCTTTCTTTTACCATACCCGGTGCGCACGAGAGAACTACCGCTCCGCACGTACTCGCGGAAGCGTCCGTACGTTTTTCTCATGTCAAACAAATTGGCACACCCGATGAGACATGGTTCTCCTCCTATCTTTGCTTCGACGTGGTCGTTGGAATCGTCTTCGTCCATTCATCTATTCGCACATCATAATACATGATAAGGCACAGGTATTGAGTCCCATTGATCAATGATCACGTTCATGTAGAAGGACCGTACAGCTACAACGAGCCTATGACGATCCGATTCGGATCGTGGCCGCCCATGGTGTTTTTCGAGATGGGCGCCAAGGTGTACATGCACGAAGCTCAAGACCATGCGCAATTCCAGGTCTTGAAGAACAAGAAGGTGCAAAAGCGGACGGCTGCTAAAGCAAAGAAGGAGCGCCGAGAGCTGATGCTCGAGGCTCGCGCCCTGTTTAAGGAGTCAACGAGGGTCGAGATCAAAGCAGACGTGGAGATGGCTCAACGCCTCCACATCAAGGCTGCCAATAGACGTACAGGTGCGGCGTCCTTCGCGCGCCTACCTCAACATCGCCGTCAGCGCCACCCAAACCAACAACTAGGCGCACCGAGGTGGAGCTCATCGAGGGCTTGGAGGCCGCCTCCTACCACTTGCGGAGGCTGATAGCAAGCGCACGCTTGTCAGATAGTCCGCACCCGCTTCAGAACTACAGGAGGAAGTACCGCAAGGTACAATGACTACAACAATAGATAAGCTCGTGCGTCGCTCAATGCGCGGTGCTAGAGAAGGATTGTTCCCTTAGTGATGGGGACATTCCCGACAAGGTGTTCACCTACACGAGTACCATCACCCACCCTACAATTTGTTCCCCGATGAATGGGCAAACGAACCGTTGAAAGTCAAGCAGATGGTGAGGTGCGCCATCATGAAGTAGTTCTGGAAGCGGCGCTCTCGCAAGGAGACCGTTCTCCCAGGCCTTACGATCGCCATCAACCGCGAAGATTCTTGGGGTGGCATGTGGGTGCCATGCCTCCACACTTCAACGGTGGACGGACGGTCCCTTCCAAACGAAATCAGGTTTGCCGTTCTTTGGAACGAGGCACCTGCTCCCGCAACGAGGACCTACAACGCGAGTTTCGCCAACTCCAGGAGCAAATGTACAACATCCAGAGGCGACTCCATCAAGGCGCGCCATGGATATCACCAACACCAGCTGGGGGTAGGACGACACGACGAGCTCTGAGCTATCGTCCTCAACATGAGTGTCGTACCTTGGCACCACTATGTCCGCCTTCACCAACCCGACCCATCCATGGGAGGCATCCAAACATGCCCCCACGATGGAACCAATGGTCACGCCATCAAGGTGATGAGAGGAACTCTTGTCCCACCCAAGTGTGGCGACCAAGGGATCATTTGCGAGCTCCATTTCCCCCTCGACCTTCTTTCCCTACTAGACGGGGAGATCAACTTCAAGTGCAGCTACCATGAGAAAGATACACTTTGACTTCTCGTGCTGCACAAGTACTTCTGACCACACCACGTGTACCTTCCAGGGCCTTCACGGAGAACCAGGGCAAGCGGGAGAGGTGACAAAGGAATCGATGATTTCTATACAAAGAACTCGGAGACTTGGTACTGTGGTATACCCAAGTCCGTGTACGACCCGATGGCGGAGTCATGCAAGAAAATGACAGAATAGGCTCCCGTATCTCCCCTGAGTTGGAGTGACACGAGTGGTACAATTACCTGCTCAGCCGCCTAACACCGAAGCCACACAAGACATCCTCGGGGCATGCGGAGTAGAAGACGAAGGGGGTTGTGCCATTGCTCCCTTTAGTAAACCCGTGGAAAGTCGACACACAGGTGAAGTCTACAACGACATCTACATCCCAGGAGAAGCAAGAGACGCCGACAACCACTGCTACTCTGATGTAAGGAGTCGAGGAATCTCATCCCACATCCTCCTCCAACCCTGAGGCCGATCCTGGGGCTACAACCAATGCCGCCACGGGACAAGGCGCGATGCTACACGTAGAACCTTCTCTTGTTTCCCCTGCAGGTGTGGAACAAGACCAGGGAAAGGAGACAACATAAAAGAATCTCGCCCCGTGCGGCACTCTCGCGGTGCGCCCAAGGATGGAGCCAAGTGTCATATGGGAACCTCCGCAAGTCACCCATGAATTTGGCTATCCTTCAGATGAGGAGATTGTGCCAAACCCGAGGGCGGACTTCAAGAAGGCCTTTCTACCACATCTTGGTCATGTACGCTCATGGTTCAAAGGCGTCGAGACAGAATCATGGCCAAGCACGTCCACGTCTCGAGAGGGAGCAAGATCCACTACCCCATGCCTTCCTATCATGACTGGGAAAGGCTCACTCTCCGATGGAGATGCGGGATATCATCCAAACATATCACCGTTTCGCTACACCAACATCAACTCATGACTTCCCTAGAATCCAAATGAACTTTTGTAGGTGGCCAGTCGACCTGGAGCCAAGACATGGATAAAGGTTGTTGCACTTTAAAGTGTGACAAATGGATTAGCTAGAGAGGAAGGGTTGGATGACTACATCAATGGCGAAGAAAACTTGTCCGACTCTTCTTCTTCATCCTCATTGGAGAAGCTTCCAATCTCTCCTCCATACCACGAGTTGGCACCATCTGTGCCTTCCGATTGTGAATATGGCTATCGAGGGGAGATCTCGGCAATGTCCATGAAGAAGGACTTAGGGTTTTGCAGAAAAGAGAACGCTGGGGATTTCATCGGAAGTCAGGAAACAATGGATTCAAAGTCGCCTGAATATTAAGAAGAATCACTCTGATACAAATCGCTTGGGGATTGTTCGGTAGGTTTTACAGGCTTCTCCCACCCTATATATAATAGGTCGGATCTCAAAACTGTATGCGGATAGGTTACATGATTACAACACAAACACTATGTCGGTTTTTGTTCCTCTTTCCTAATACAACTATAATCTTTGTCGGTTGCTCCAAAATATAAGGCGCCTAAAGATTAGGTCAAAAGTTAAATATTTAGTCAAAGTTAGTAAAATTTGACTTTTGACTAATCCTTAGGTGCCTTGTATTTTAGAATGGAGGGAGTAGTTCGGAAGGTTCTATTTCTTACAATCGTGGATCAGTAATGGTTGAGACAAGTATCAACCAACAAAAAATGAAGAACAACAAGTAGCTATCCATTCTGCAAACGGCTAGTGTGCCGCCACCTAGTAGCCTGAAAATAGAAGTCCTGAGCGACCGTCAACAGCTGGTTGTATCCAGTATCCATGTGCTCCCGCTGAGCTGCCAGGAGTAGGTTGGACCAAAGTTAAATCAGTGCGTCGTTAATCGAATAACCTACAACAAATTAGTACCGGTTTGCTTCTTACAAACCAAGTTATTTCTGGACGTCCAAATGGACCAACATAAAGCCGATACCCTAATCTTATGCGAGCTTTATTTTTCTTATCAACCTCATTTAGCCAATTTCTAAACATATTCAGAACATTAGAAGGTGGAGATATATTGTAAGCAAAGTAAACCATACGCTAAATTATAGTATGAGCAAAATTGGACGAGTAATAAATAAATATTCAATGAATTCCGATGAACCACGGAAGCAACATTTTTGACTTCCATGCCAATTCCGTTTGGCTAGATTGTCCTTTATTAATAAAACTTTATTTTTGAGGAACCACATGGAATTTTTTATTTTTAGAGGAACTTTTAGCTTCCATAAGTACTTCTGCAAAAACCTTGTATGGTCGTTCATTTGGTCAATGTACACGGATTTGACTATGAAAACACATGTGGAAGTAAGTTTCCAAATAAAAATAATTAGGAGTATCACTTAGGTTTACCATCATTAATCTCTGACATAAGTATAACCATTGTGTCCACTTGTTGCCCGTCAAAACTCTCATAAAAAAAATTTAGAGGTGTTTGTTTAAGGACGTCTGCCACCAGAACATGTTTCCTTTGTACAATATTATACAGTGTCGGATATTGTTATGCTAATGATATATCACCTAACCAAACATCTTTCCAAAAGCATACACTTCCTCCATCTTCGATTTTGAAGCCGCCAATTTGCGAAGAACATATCCTTCACATTCATTGAAGCCGCCATTTGTGAAGGACATATCCTTCACATTCATTAGGCCTTTCAAAAGGGGGAGTCAGTTGGTTTAGCTTATACTTGAGACAAAGTTTTACCTTGTAGGTATTTATTATGTATCATTTGTTGCCACAATCCTTCCTTAGTCAGTTGGTTTAGCTTCTACTTGAGACAAAGTTTTACCTTGTAGGCATTTATTGTGTATCATATGTTAAGTAGTTTGGAAAGGAATTTGCTAAGTAAACACTTGTTTTTAATCTCAAGGACCTCAATTCCTAATCCTTATTGATCCTTTGGACGACAAATAATGTCCCACTTTGATAATCTATATTTTTTCTTAACATCATCACTTTGCCAGAAGAACCTAGATCCAAACGTTTTCTTACTCCTTTAGATATTTCTAGGAAAGACAGCATGAACACCGGTAACCTAGTCAGAACCAAATTAATTAAGACTAACCGATCCCCGTAAGGAAGTAGCTTGTCTTGCCAACAACCTAGCTTAGACACAAGACGACTTTCTACCGGATTCCACTCAGAGTTTCACAATTTCATGTAATGGATAGGTACACCAAGATAACGTAAAGGGAGGGAACCAGTCTCACAGCCAAAAATCTGCTTGTACTCATGTTCCATATCCTTAGCTTTGCCAAAATAGAAAATTTCGCTCTTACGAAAGTTAATTTTCAACCCCGATAATTGTTCAAAAATGTAAAGTATTAGGTTCATATTAACATCATTTTCCATGTCATGCTCCATAAATAGTATGGTATCACTAATAATGAAGAATGGATACACCTCCCTCAACCAGATGAGGTACAAGACTACCCACTCGCCCATCCGTCTTTTCACGAGCAATAAGACTACCCACTCGCCCATCCGCCTTTTCACGAGCAATAAGAATAGCCAGCATATCAGCAATAATATTAAAAAGCATTGGAGACAAAGGATCACCTTGTCTTAATCTTTTTCATGTCTGGAAATAATGCCAATATCATCATTTACCCTTATTCCAACACTACCACCTTGCCCAAAATGTTTAACCCACTCTCACCATTGTGGATGAAAACCCTTCATGTGAAGGATTTGCTGCAAGAAAGGCCATTTTGCCTTATCATATGCCTTTTCAAAATCAGTTTTGAACAACACACCATCTAGCTTCTTAGGATGAAGTTCATGAATGGTTTCGTGCAAGACAACTACTCCTTCAAGGATATGTTGTCCCGGCATGAAGGAAATTTGGGTTGATCTAATCACCTTATGAGACAAGTTCGTAATGCCGAAACTAACATTGAGAAGACAACTTGGTCTATATTGCCGAATTTGAATCGCATTCTACTTTTGGGGTAACAGGGTAATCACCCCAAAATTCAACTTGAACAAGGGTAATGACAACCCAAAAAGTGCCATAAGATCGTTTTTAATGACAACCTAAACTTTTTTGATAAAACTCAGCAGGAAACCATCTAGTCTGGTGCTTTATCATGTTTCATCTAAGAAATAGCATCCAAAATTTCTTTCTTAGTGAAAACTGATGTAAGGATATCATTGATATGTGTGCAATATGCTCAATTTGTTTTTCCATTAGAGAGAAACTACTATAAGTTGGCTCTCCAAAAAGACTTTCATATAGTACTATGTGATATAGACTTTTAGATTATCTTCCCCTACGATGGAGAATGATAGAGAAGTGTGTTGTGAGGTTTGTGCATGGTGTCCTCACTATTCTAAAGGCTAACAATGTAATCTTCTAGATCTTAGATGTGACATAATCTAACTTATGAAAAAGAAGATCCAATGATCACCAATGTTGGGATTTGCTAGTCTTCATGCACCGATCAATGTCAAAAATTATTCGTACATTATATAGTGATATAGATACAAACAAAAGATAAGCATAAATATACAATCTATACAAAGGCAAGGGCAACGGCTTCACCATATCTGATGATGATGCTAGACTGCTAGTACTATTTTGAATACTACGTTAAACAGAGAAGAAGCATCTCACGAGCAGTTTCAGACGGAAAATCAGGTATCGATGTGGAGAAAATGGCGCAAAGGTGCTCATCTCCTAGGCCGAACTGTCAAACTCCTTTCCTTTTTGTTTGTTTCGAGAAAGATAGCGTCCGAACAAAAATAGGGATTCTTAAAAAAAAGGATTTTCGAAATCTATTTTTACTGTCCAATCAATTTGTTTTGAATTGGGGTTAGGACTGGTTATAACTCCCATTTCCCGCTGACGATGAGGAAGATGAAAGCGCCGACCTGTCAAACTCCTCCTTGTCCTCATTGAATGCCTTCAGAATCAAGTCCTGCAGATCATGAAACTTCCTCTTCTTCTCGGCGGGTGTATCTCGGAGAGAAACCTTGGTTTCATCATCCATGATCTTGTCCAGAATATTTGAACAGCGTGGGAAGAAGTGTCTACCGAGGTGAACTGGTATAAGCATTCAGCTTGCAATTAGTACAGATACATGGACTTTGTAAAATGCAATTTTATAATTGAATCTGGAAAAAAATATGCACAAATTGCAAGACTAGGTCAACTGCCACCACCCACACACAGCAAGACTAAATCATCAGCAGTTCAACCCCGGATCAACTTTTTGTATTACTATAGTCAAGTGTACATATTCAGTTCAAACAGCTAAAATTCCCTCTTCCGTTTGTTTAAATCATATATTCCCTAGATACATGCGAATCTAGACAAATGTGACTCAGTTAATTCCGGACGGAGGGAGTACATTATTACTCTTAAATAAAGAGCAAAAAATAGCCAAATTATCCATCATTCACAAACTGATGTTACGCCAAAGAATTATAATCTTCTGTTTGGTGTGCAAAATCTGGGATTTCAGCTTTCTTATTCAGAACGTCACAAGCAGATAAGCTAAACAAGTGGACATTATTAGATTAAAAATATATATAATATAGAAGCGCCGTGGTTATACAAAGGGAAGCTGTGCCTAACCTGTTTTGGAGAGGACTCTGATCCTAGCCAAGTGTTCATCCTTCATTTGGAAAGGAGTTCTATTTTGATCAATGGTTGCCCGTTGTGTCCCCAGAGGTGGATTTGCACTGGAACCAAGGGTAAATTCCAAAGTACCATCCACTTGAGCAATGTCCATTGCTACTTTTGTCTTGATTGGAAACAATATCTTCGCCAAAGCAACTACATAGCATGATCATAGTTGTGTGAAAACTGAAAACACAACTTCCAAGAGAATAAAAAAGTAACACACTGAAAACTTCACTCCACATGAAAAAACCACCAACTGCAAACCAGAGCAAGCAAATAATCTTGACCAGTACATGATTTGTAGAAGAACATTACCTCGGTTTTCGAGGTACAGCAACCTTGCACGTTGACAAACCAGCCATTGCAAGAAAAACCGTTGCTTCTTCAACTTGTGGATCCCAACACATTGTATTTTTAGGAGACAGTTTTCCTTCTTCGGTAACCCCAACATAATCCTTGTGCTTTTTGAGTCCCTTTGAGCTCTGACAGTTGGTGGGGAGAAGATAAAAATAACTTTGACATCGACAGTCTATAAAGAGCAAGTCTGACTACTAATTTCTACTGAGATTTTGAAATACTTTTGTGAACCCCGTAAAAAAATATACACGGTGGAAGTATCTTCCAAGAGAAATTTGTGCACATGTAATACAACCTTCTCTGCTAATATAAAGACATCGCCAGACAATTTTTTTGTGTCAACATACTAGCTAATGTTATACTGTACATACTTAATTACCTTCCTAAGATTTGATTTTATGAAATTACTTTTAAATCAACATGGAATATCTATTTAGCCCATAATAATCATTTCAAGTAAATTTATTGTGTACCACAATGTTCTTTAGCAATACCTCACTTGTTCTGGCTGTACATTAGAGGAGTAATTACTTACGAACTGAGCAAATTTTGGCATATTACCCTCATTGAGGGTGTGCAAGATAAGTACAAAAACGCAATATTGCAGTAAGATAGGTATCAAAAGTCAAAATTGACTGGAATTTTCGTTAGAAAAAGATACACCAATCACAGCACACCAAATGTGGATAGAATGACTGAAACAGGTACCACTAAAGCTATGTAGGGCGCCAACTCTTAAGGAGACCTAAAAAGGCTCTACACGTTTCAGCAGCCAAAGTACTTGATGGCTAACAGCTATGATCTTCTTGCTATTCTCAATAATAAATTGGTTTTGGTAGCAATTTTTAGTAGCGTTTCTAATATCGTAGATACAGATATCAAAAGACATCATTTGTCCATTTTAAGATGTTATGAATTATGATGATATTTTCTAAACGAACAAGAAAGAGTGACAAAAGGTATATGTTCCACAAAGCATTACCATTAACTGAGCGTACCTGATCTGCTGATGATGTTGCCTCACTTCTAATGCTACAACCCAAACTTTCCAATCCTTGAAGCATCTCGATAATTTTTGTTGTTGTAGGCCTTTCAGTCCACTCAGGATTAACGCAGATTAGACCTATCTGAATGCATGTTTTTATTTGTTGGCAATCTACTTCTAGCTCTGTGTACCCATGTGCTTTCTGCAGTGTGTATCTCCATTTTTTAAGTTCCTGCAAAATCAGAAGAGGAATCTAGAATGTCACTGCGCAAAGATTAAATGTAATAAGGTTACTAAAAGGGAATCCATCGTGATAGTTGAAATAGAATTCCCATACATGCTCAATAAAGCCCTCAGAAGATGTCCCAGCAACACCTGGGTAGTTCCTGTTTCCCATTATTAGCTCCATGATTATCACACCCAGACTAAATATGTCTGACTTTGGTGTGATTGTACCTTCATGGATGTACTCTGGTGCCATGTAGCCACTGCATCACAGCATCAGTGAACTTTGTAGTGCTAAAGAGACTAGAGAAAGGAAATTTTACTGATGACTTAGAAAAAACAGATTAGAAAGAGGCACCAAACTTACAATGTACCAACACGATTTGGACTGGAAATGGTTTGATGCTGATCAAGCAGTCTTGACAGCCCAAAATCTGTAATTTTTGGTGCCAAATTTTCATCAAGCAATACGTTCGCAGGCTTTAGGTCCAAGTGAAGAACAGTCTTATCAATTTGCTCATGAAGGTAGTGCAGACCATTGCAAATACCCTCAATAATTTTATAGCGTGTGCGCCAATCAAGTTCAGAGGATCCATCTGCATTTGTTTGGAAAGTACAGGATACTTGAAGAGTCCAATTGTATTAGGAAAATCTAAAAAGTCTAACCACATTAGGAGATGTCATGCTTCTACTTGTGAGTCAAGCAAGAACATCAATACATGTTTCCCAGTTATTCTCTCGTCTAGCCTATATCTAATCCCTTGCAGCCATGACGTCTGGCTATCTTCAACATGGCAATTATCCGTTTTTCTTCAAGTCGGTTTCTTTGCTCTAGATAACATATGAAAGGATTATAATTTTTGTTGTATGTCCTCCTTTATTATTCATAGACAGATATCAGCACCACATGTTTATGTGTTGTAACACCTGTAGCATATTTGAATAAAATTTAGTTTTTAGAAGCAATGCTCAAACCACGCAGATTACAATCTCAGAGGAAGACATTGAATTGCCATACCTGAAAGATACCCATCAAGGCTTCCTTTAGGGAGATACTCCAAGCAGAGCAGCATTTCTGAGCTCTCGCAAAAACCATTTTCCCTTCGAATTCTGTATAAAACCTCTTTGTTTCATAGCAGTAACCCATAAATCGCACAATATTTGGATGCTTAAGCCTCATAAGGTGATGAACCTCATTCTCAAATAAACACTGAGCGCGCACCATTGATGGCTCTAGCCTCTTCACGGCCACTACTTCTCCACTTTGTAGCACACCCTGTTTAAGATCTCTTGTTAATATTGATACGCTACGTATAATTGAAAAACCAAATGGACATGCTTACCTTATAAACCATGCCAGTACCACCTTTACCAAGTACTCGCTCAATAGAGAAGTTGTCTGTGATTTCTTCCAAAAAAAGTAATGGTAGAGCATGTGGTTTTGAACTTGAGCCACGCAGTATGCTATCCAGGCTATCATATTTGCTAGACTCGCCGTACATTTTTCTTATTTTCTAAATGCACGAACACTTCCAAAAGCTAGCAAACATTGGTTGCCTTAACCGGAGTAGCATATATATAGTGCCCCCAATAAGTCGTGAAGTCAAAACAAGATAACTGCAGAAGAGAACCCAAAACAAAATAAAAGGATTTAAGAAGTAATTTCAGATACGAAAAAAAAATCAGAGACATATTCACGGCAACCTCCGACGAACCGCGACCCCAATCGGTCCATCTGGTTCGAGGTCTATCATCTAAATCGCACGAGGATTCGCACGATTCAAGAACAGCCGGAAGAAAACCGCGAGAACTGAAGGAGAGAGCGCACGATAAGAGGGAGGTCGTCCTCGCCGTCACCTGGCGCCGCGGCGCGGTTGCCGTCGCCGTTGCCTCGTGCTGCCGCACTGTCAGGCTCCCGACGTCCAGCACTAGAATTGGACGGGGAAAACTGTAATAGTAGGAAGAAATTGGGGAAATTTAAACTGGAACAGGAGTATAAAGGAAATCTACGGTAGGGGAAGAATAAAAAGGAAAGGCATAGGTAATTTAGAATTTTCTTATATCGCCTCATCCAACCTCCGACTCTCCCCGGTTATAACGAGTGAGCCGCGACAAGACAAGTTTTAACTTATAACTTGATGGAATTTGACAAATTCGAATTTGATTGAAATTAAAGAGCGACCGTTGGATGCTGTCGAAACGGTATCAAGCGATCTAGACCTTCAGGTAACTGCAGGCTTTGAAAATACTCCCCGCTGGACTCCAGACTTCAAGGCTGGAAGGTTGGAAATGTTGCCTGGATGAATTTGGCATCCTCCTAGGTTGCTTCTGCGGGTGTCATGTTTTTCCAGTGGATCGGCCATTGAGCTACTGGAATGTCGTATTCTCCAGCGTTCATGGGAACTTGCCTGTACTGCAGAACTGCCAATGGGGCACATTTGATTTTTCCATCACGTGTAAGTAAGGGTAGGGTAGGGTTTGGTACTGCTTTAGGACCCAGATGTTTTTTTAGCTGATTAACATGGAACACATCGTGTATCAGAGTAGCGGATGGGAGTTGAAGTTTGTGAGAAACGTTGCCCACTTTGTGCAATACTCTGAATGGTCCATATTATTTGGAGGACAGTTTCAGAGCATTTTTTAGCCCTCGAGCAGTTTCTCCGTAGGATTGCATCTTTAGGTACACCATATCTCCAACTTCGAACTTCCTCTTAGTTCTTTTCAAGTCAGCATATTTCTTCATTTTTTTTTTGGGCTTACTGTAGGTTCTGCTGTAAGGATTTCAGCATTTGCTCCTTCTCATGGATGGTTACTTGGACCTCAGGTGATGCATCACAGGGGACTGCAATTTGGTTCATTTGGGGTGGGGCATAGCCATAGAGTGCTTCAAATGGGGATGTTTTGAGTGATGTGTGGTAAGAGGTGTTGTACCACCATTCAGTTGCTGGTATCCATTCTACCCATCTCTTAGGTTCCTTGAAGGCCATACTTCTCAGGTATTGTTCCAATCATTGGTTTGCCCTCTCAGTTTGTCCATCTGATTCAGAGTGGTAAGCAGAGCTAAGATGTAGATGTACCTTGTGTGCAGAGAAGATGTCTTGCCAAATCTTGGATGTGAATATCATGTCTCTATCACTGACAATAACTTGAGGGGGCCCATATAACTTACAGATGTTATCCATGACCAATGTTGCCACTTGTTGAGAAGTGAAGGGGTGAGAGAGTGTAAGGAAATGTGTATATTTGGTGAGTTTGTCCACAACTACTAAGATGACATCCTCGCCTTTTGATTTGGGAAGGCCCTCCAAAAAAACCATACTCACTTCTGCCCATTTTATTGTAGGAATCCTTAGGGGGTCCAGCAAGCCAGGGTATTGAACTCTTTCAATCTTGGAAATCTGACAGGTGGGACACTAGGCTATTTTCTCTACACAATATTGCTTCAGGTGAGGCCAAAAGAATAGTTGCTTGAGTCTATGTAATGTTACTCTGCTCCTAGAGTGGCCTCCAAATGCTGATGAGTGAAAGGAGTTGAAAATTCTTTCCTTCAGATAAGTATTATTGCCTATGACGATTCTATTTTTGTACCTCAAGATACTTGAAACTAGTTTGTACTGTGGGCTGCTATATGCATGTACTGCCAGTTATTTGAGTAGTTGAGTGCACTTATCATCTCCTTCATATGTGGTTGCTATTTCCTTGATCCAGGTAAGTATAGCTGCAGAAATGGCCAGGCATTTATCTTTAGTAGGTTCAGCATGTTTTCTTGAAAGAGCATCAGCTGCAGTGTTGTCCGTACCCTTCTTATATTCAATTGCATAGTCAAACTCTAGCAGCTTCAGCATCAGCTTGTGTTGTATACCTTCTAGCAATTTTTTGGCTAGATAGGTACTTAAGGCTCCTTTGATCAGTCTTGATAAGGAGTTTGTTTCCAAACAGATAATGCCTCCATTTCCTTACTGCTTCCAATATGGCTAGTGCTTCTTTCTCATATATATAGAGAGAGCCATTGTTTTGGGCCCAAGTGCTTTACTGAAACAGGCCAGGGGTTTACCTTGCTGCATGAGGACAGCTCCCAACCCTGTTCCTGAAGCATCAGTTTCCAAAGTGAACGGAAGTTGGAAATTGGGTAATGCTAGGATTGGGGAGAGGTCATTGCTTTCTTGAGCTCTTGAAATGTCGCCTCCTGTTGTTCTTGCCATGTAAATGCATCCTTTTTTTGAACATCGTGTAGGGGTCTGTAGATGGATGCATAACCTTTAATGAATCTCCTGTAATATCCTATGAGGCCTAGGAATTGCCTTAGTTGCTTGATGTTTCTTGGGACATTCCAGCTTGTGATTTCAGATATCTTAGTTGGATCTATGGATACTCCTTCCCCACAGGGACGAAGCTGCCTTAGGAGCAATGGGGTCAGCTGACCCCAACGAAATTTAAGAAACCCTTCACTAATTAGCATTAACTACTATGCATTTATAGAGGATGACACGAGTGTAATAGAGAGAACATATAGCTGACCCCATTGGAACATTTTTCTAGATTCGTCCCTGCTTCTCTAGACAACACATGACTGAGATATTCCACATTGGGTGTGGCAAAGGTACACTTTAACATTTTTGTTTTCAGCTAGTGTATCTTGATAGTTTGCAACACTAGACTGAGGTGTTTTATGTGTTGATTAATGTTCTTTTTGTAGACTAGTATATCATCAAAAAATACTAGCACAAACTTTCTCAGGTAAGCAGAGATGATGTTGTTCATGAGTTGCTAAAATGTAGTTGGCGCATTGATCAGGCCGAAGGGCATGACTAAGTACTCGTAGTATCCCAGGTGAGTACTAAAGGCAGTTTGGCAATGTCAGATTCCTGCATTCGAATCTGGTGGTACCCATATCGAAGATCTAGCTTGGAGAATATAGTAGTTCCCTACAACTCATCTAGTAGGTCTTCGATGACTGGTATAGAGAACTTGTTTTTGACAGTTGGTGCATTGAGCTGCCTGTAATCCACACAAAGGCGCCATGTCTTGTCCTTTTTCCTCACCAGTATTGCAGGATAAGAGTAAGGGTTGTTGCTCGATCTGATTTTAGAGTTTTTGAGCATGTTTTGTATTAGCTCCTCCACTATGTTCTTTTGCTTGTGAGGCATCCTGTAAGGTCTCATATTTGGTGGGTTAGATCCTTCTTTAATAGGTATAGCATGGTCACGTGCTCTATGGGGGGAAGGCCTGAAGGTTTAGTGAATATTTCCCTGTATTGCTCCAAGATATCCTTAACTAGCTCAGGTAAGCCCTATTTTACTGTTTCAGTATGAAGTGCAGATTTTTCTTCCATTGTTGGTGTTCTGATGAGGAATGCTTGAGCTCCATTAAGCAATAGCTTGGAGCAGGCTTTGGCAGCAATTGTGGTTTTAGCTAATGGGGTTAATTTGTCCATCAATGTACACCATTGTCCTTTGACTGTAATGGATACACTTCTTTTGGCCCAGTCATAGTAATTGGAGCTATGAGGATTAGGACCTATAGTGCACAACTAACCGATAATTAGGACCTTCGGTACACAAGTTGAAACTTTTAGGACCTACATATGGTTTCCTCCAAACTTTTACGACCTCTGGTGCATTTTAGGGTTTAGGTAATTTAGGGTTTTCTTATATCACGCCACCCAACCTCCCACTCTCCCCGGTTATAACAAGTACCCAGGAGAGCCGTGATAATACAAGTTTCAACTTACAACTTGATGGAATTTGACAAATTCGAATTTGACTGAAATTAAAGAGCGATCGTCGGATGCTATCGAAACAGTATCAAGCGATCTGGACCTTCAGGTAATTGCAGGCTTTGACACGCACGACTGCCCACGGAGTAGCTTCTCGGTCGAAATTGCATAGTGGTGCTGGAATCCTGCGGTGGCGGAGTGGGGAGTAGAAATGCAGGACACTGATGCGCTCGACTTTCAACGTAGAGCTCGTTGGGAACCCCAAGAGGAAGGTACGATGAGCACAACAGTAAGTTTTCCCTCAGTTATGAAACCAAGGTTTAATCGAACTAGTAGGAGCAAGGAAACACCCCAAAGGTGTTACTAGCTGAGCTTTGGCAGGGCGCACTACCGGTGCTAGTAGCAACGTGGAGACCTGCACAACACAACCACAGAACTTTGTCCCCAACTTGCGATGAGGTTGTCAATCTCACCGTGTTTTGCGGAAAACAAAGGATTAAATGTATCGAATGGAAAGAAGTAAAAGTTTGCAGAAAGTAAACACAAAGCAGTAAAAGATTGTAGATTGTATGTAAAGAAAAAGGATCGGGATCCATAGTCCACTAGAGGTGGCTCTCCTTAAGATAGATGACATGCTGGGTGAACAAATTACAGCGGGCAATTGACAAACACCTAGAAAGCAATACATGCATATACTAATCATCTTGACTCCTTTGAGACTTGATTGGGCATTACAACATAATACATAGACCGCCATCCAACTGCATCTATGACTAATAATCCACCTTCAGGTTATCATCCGAACCCCCTCCAGTATTAGGTTGCAAGCAACAGATTATTGCTTTACGAACTGCGTGTAAAAAAACAATACGATTGTTCTATAAACAAAGGATTGTTGTTTTCTCCCTAGTAGCAACATCACATCTAGTACCTTAGAGATTTCTATCACTTCCACAGATTACCAGAGGCATGAACCCACTATCGAGCATAAATACTAACTCTTGGAGTTGCTAGCATCTACTTGGCCAAGATAGCTACTAACAACGGAAAGCATGCAAGATCTCAAATAACAAAGACATGATAGAATCAATAATCAATCTGAAATAGCATCTCAATATCCATCGGATCCCCGCAAACACAACATGTATGAATTACAAATAGATGATCTTGATCATGAACGGAGCTCACAAGATCTAAACATGAAAGCACAAAGGAGGAGAAACCAGCCATCTAGCTACTACATGGATCCGTAGTCCAAGGATGAACTACTCACGCATCACACCAAAGGCTTGCATGGTGATGAAGAAGGCCTCCAGGGTGAATTCCCCTCTCCGGCAAGGTGCCGGGAAGAGCTTCAGATCCCTCCCGATCTAGGGATGGAGATGACGGCGGCTACATACTCTTTCGTGGATTTTTGATCGGATCCTTAGGGTTTTCGTCCCGAGGGCAATATATAGGCGGAAGGAGAGGCCGAGGGGGTGTCGGGAGCCACCACACCACCCCTTGGCGTGGGCCCAGCCTGGCCGCACGGCTAGGTGGTGTGGCCGGCCCCTGGCCCTTCTCCGTCTCGTATTCTGGCACTTGATCCCTTCTGGAAAAATAGGCACTTTGGCTTTTATCCCGTCCAATTCCGAGAATATTCATTTTCTGACTTTCCTGGAACCAAAAACAGCAGAAAACAGGCAGCTGGCACTGTGGCTCTTGTTAATAGGTTAGTCCAAGAAATCATATGAAAAGTACTCCAAAGTTGGAACAAAACACAAGAAAGTGGATAAAACCAAGTATGGAACATTAAAAATTATAGATACATTTGCAATGTATCAACATCCCCAAGCTTAACTCATGCTCGTCCTCGAGTAGGTAAGTGATAAAAACAAATAATAATTTTTGAGGTGACATGCACCATCAAAGACTTGATTAAAGTATTTGCAAAACATTCAAAGCTAGGATCATAGTACTTCAATCATAACATGAAAGACAAAGTTCTAGCAATAAGCAAAGAAACTATGATGCAACATGAAATGGCACAAAAAAAGATTCATGAATAACAATGCTTTGCAAGACGTTTGTTTGTTTCACATAAAGAAAACATAGCATAATAGTATTCAGCTTGTCCCTCATAGAGTAGCAAATATAAATGCATAGGACACCTTCAAAGTTCATAAGAGTGACTAGATACAATAGTTTCAAACAAGCAATAACAAGTTATGCATTAATCAACTAGTCTTGGGACAGTGCACATAGAACTAAGAATGGCCACTATGCTCTCAAAGTAGGTGCATAAAGATAGAATGTGGAGACTCAATATAATGGTGGAAGAAAGGTCTTTTGTAAAAGGAAGTAGGGATTCAAGTCTCATAAAGAGCTTCCAAAAATTATGGTACTTATAGCTTTGAGCTCTCATTGCCCCTATCATAAGCATCTTGAAGTGATTAAGGTTAAAGTGACACAACTAAGAGGATATGCTTGACAAGTTATAAACCAAAATCTCATGCACCTTACTTACGAAGACCAATCCTCATGCTACTCAACTTCAGTCACGAGTAAGCTCTTGTCATTATAAGTATATGTGTATCATTAAGAACCGCCAATGAGATACCCCTTGCACATGATACGGGAGCTTTCCCATAATCAAAATGACAAGGCAAGCAGACAATGAGCATCTCAGCGATCTTTTTATTTGCTATTTGCATAGATTTTTATTGAGGATGCTTCATAGAGTGCTCATTATGGTGATGCTGCAAGTTTTCACCATGATTAGGCATGGCTTAGGCTAGCGGCCCAGGCGTTTCTCTAACACACATACAAACTCCATGATCTTACAAGTTCCACTTTTATTTCACACCGCCGGGATCCGTAAGCAAAAGAACATGATATCAACGGGGTACAAAGTACAAGTGCAATGTTCAGAGCGTTCCCCATGAAACATGGTTCTGCTAATTTCAACTTATAAAGCGCAAGCATATACGCAACAAAGAAGGACCCAATGGTTCAAGTTTATTAGAGGCAATAAAGTAAAGTGTGCCATCAAGTTCGTGAGAGCTTTGATCACTAGTTTTCTCATAACAAGTGGAAGGTAAACAAAAGCATGAATATACTTGGAATAGCATAAGCTAGTAGGTAGGTATGGTGGACTCTTTAGAATAACTTGGTTTAGAGAGTTAGATGCATGAGTGGAACTCATACTTGGTTGTGGAGGCTAGCAAAAGATTAGGAGCGACAAACTAAGAGAGCAATAATGGCCATAATCATGCAGAGCGACAAAACATCATTGATCAAAGCATAAAGTGATACTACAAGTTGAAAACTAAAGGATCATAAAGGCTATGGTGACTTGTGACAGTCATAACATGGTGTGAGCATGTGCCAAGTCAACCCAAATAAAGCATCAAAGGAGAATACCACTATACTATGCTTTAATATGCTAAAACAACGCATGATTCATCCAAGGCACATTAAGCAATCTCAATTGTTTATAACAAGTCATGCTACAGCAAAGAATACTAAGCATAAAGCCAAAACAATATCAAGCATGTCATGACAAAGCATAGCCGCAGTCAAAAACGAGCTCTTTTTTACCACATAAGCATGAACTTTCCTACTCTTTTCCAAACCAAACCAAACTAATTGCAAACCAATGTATGAAAGAGGGGGTCCAACCAACTTATTCAGAAAACTAAGCAAACCAAGCAAAATAAAAACTAAAACGAAAACAAAAATAAAGACGCTCCAAGAAAAACACAACTATGTATGAAACAATAAAAATGAAGCGTTTGGAAGAAACCTGAAATTTTTTATTGATGAAGAAGGGGATGCCTTGGGCATCCCCAAGCTTTGACGCTTGTACTTCTTGGATATTTCTTGGGGTGACACGCGTGGCATCCCCAAGCTTGAGCTTTAGTCCATCCTTTATCTCATTACTCATTCCTTCCATACACCTGAAATTTTTCCTTCATACAAAACTTCACACAATCTCATTAGCAACATTAGTGCACTTAAGATAAATAAGTCTCAAGGTTCAGTTATAACACCAAATAAACTTCCATTAGAACACTATCTACTGTATCACTTTCTTCAAAAAGTTCAATTCCCAAAGGAACTCAAGAAGGAACTAACAAGAAGCAAATGCAGAAAATGGCAGAAATCTGTCAAAACAGACCAGCAGGTAAAGACGAATTTTTTCGAAGACCTTATGTTGCTCAAATCAAAAAGTGTTGAACTAACTAAAGTTATATAACAACCTGGGGCAGTAGCAAAAACAATTACAGCTCAATCCGACATACAGAGCTCTCTCAGGAATTTTTTCGGTGAAGCACAAAAATCTGTTTCGGGACAGCAACTTTCCCAATCATTACTTTACTCTCATTAGAGGTTACTCTTGGCACAAAAAGCAAATAAAAAGGATAAGAAGCTGTCATTACAGAAGTAATAACTTCTAAGACTCATCTAAAACTCTTGGGTTATCTCCCAACAAGTACTTTTCTTTAACGTCTTTAAGTTAGGCATGGAAATTTGAGAAGATGCTCTTATAGGAAATATGAATTGAAGTAAAAGAGAGCATCAAGGAGCAAATTCAAAACACATTTAAGTCTAAGCCACTTACTATGCATAGGAATATTGTATGCAAATAAATGCACAAAGAACAAAGTGATAGGCATAGGAAGATAAAACAAAAGTAACTTCAAAACTTTCAGCACATAGAGAGGTGTTTCATTACCATAAAAACTTATACAACCATATTTTCCTCTCTCATAATAATTTTCAGTAGCCTCATGAATAAAATCAACAATATAACTATCACATAAGGCATGCTTTTCATGATCTACAAGCACTAGAGCTTTATTATAAATATTTTCAAAAGAATCCTCGGGAACATAACATTCACCCTCCTTTGATAAGCATGGGGGACAATCAAATAATGTAAGGGATAAAGAGTTACTCTCATTAGAAGGTAGGCATGGGTAGAACCATTCTTCCTCCTTTTGTCCATCACTCTCCTCCTATTTTTCATCTAATGAGCTTTCAGGTTCAGCAATTTCTTCTTCCATGGAGGTTCTAGCAGGCGGTGGTTCATCTATTACCTTAGCAGTCATAAAATTGTTCCCAAATAGGAAACTGAGTGAGCTATCCATAATGAAATAGTGATTGGAGTAGAGATAGTCATAAATGCAACTTAAGAAAGGAACTAATTTTTTGTGTTTTTCCAATAAGAAAGCAAACTAGTAAAACTAATTTTTTTGTGTTTTTTGAAAAACAAAACAAGCAAACAAAGCAAAAAGAAACTAAGCAAAACAAAAACAACAAAGTAAGGAGATTGGTTATGAGGGACTCCCCTTGTGAAGATGTCCTTGACTCCCCGGCAACGGCGCCAGAAAAATCTTGATGCGCTCGACTTTCAACGTAGAGCTCGTTGGGAACCCCAAGAGGAAGGTACGATGAGCACAGCAGTAAGTTTTCCTCACTTATGAAACCAAGGTTTAATCGAACCAGTAGGAGCAAGGAAACACCCCAAAGGTGTTACTAGATGAGCTTTGGTAGGGCGCACTACCGGTGCTAGTAGCAATATGGAGACCTGCACAACACAACCACATAACTTTGTCCCCAACTTGCGATGAGGTTGTCAATCTCACCGTGTTTTGCGAAAAACAAAGGATTAAACGTATCGAATGGAAAGAAGTAAAAGTTTGCAGAAAGTAAACACAAAGCAGTAAAAGATTGTAGATTGCATGTAAATAAAAAGGACCGGGATCCATAGTTCACTAGAGGTGGCTCTCCTTAAGATAGATGACATGTTGGGTGAACAAATTATAGCGGGGCAATTGACAAACACCGAGAAAGCAATACATGCATATACTAATCATCCTGACTCCTTTGAGACTTGATTGGGCATTACAACATAATACATAGACCGCCATCCAACTGCATCTATGACTAATAATCCACCTTCAGGTTATCATCCGAACCCCCTCCAGTATTAAGTTGCAAGCAACAGATTATTGCTTTACGAACTGCGTGTAAAGTAAACAATACGATTGTTCTATGAATAAAGGATTGTTGTTTTCTCCCTAGTAGCAACAGCACATCTAGTACCTTAGAGATTTCTGTCACTTCCACAGATTACCAGAGGCATGAACCCACTATCGAGCATAAATACTAACTCTTGGAGTTGCTAGCATCTACTTGGCCAAGATAGCTACTAACAACGGAAAGCATGCAAGATCTCAAATAACAAAGACATGATAGAATCAATAATCAATCTGAAATAGCATCTCAATATCCATCGGATCCCCGCAAACACAACATGTATGAATTACAAATAGATGATCTTGATCATGAACGGAGCTCACAAGATCTAAACATGAAAGCACAAAGGAGGAGAAACCAGCCATCTAGCTACTACATGGATCCGTAGTCCAAGGATGAACTACTCACGCATCACACCAAAGGCTTGCATGGTGATGAAGAAGGCCTCCAGGGTGAATTCCCCTCTCCAGCAGGGTGCCGGGAAGAGCTTCAGATCCCTCCCGATCTAGGGATGGAGATGATGGCGGCTACAGACTCTTTCGTGGATTTTTGATCGGGTCCTTAGGGTTTTTGTCCCGAGGGCAATATATAGGCGGAAGGAGAGACCGAGGGGGTGCCGGGAGCCACCACACCACCCCCTGGCGCGGGCCCAGCCTGGCCGCGCAGCCGGCCCCTGGCCCTTCTCTGTCTCGTATTCTGGCACTTGATCCCTTCCGGAAAAATAGGCACTTTGGCTTTTGTCCCGTCAAATTCCGAGAATATTCATTTTCTGACTTTCCTGGAACCAAAAACAGCAGAAAATAGGCAGCTGGCACTGTGGCTCCTGTTAATAGGTTAGTCCAAGAAATTATATGAAAAGTACTCCAAAGTTGAAACAAAATACAAGAAAGTGGATAAAACCAAGCATGGAACATCAAAAATTATAGATACATTTGCAATGTATCAGACGCATCTTCTCTCTCTGACTTAGGGAGACCACTACTATAAAGTGTCTTGTGAGGAAAACTTTGTCGAAAGCCACATGATGACAAGACTTTGAACACATGGTTGGATTCTTGAACCAAGGGAACTTGAGCTTCTTACATCTAGTAGTTTAAATTTCAGCTATATACACATGTAGTCCCACAACTTGTCTCTAATGTGCAAATTAGACTCATTTTTTTGTAAAATGGACTACCACAATCCCATGACTTGCACTTATCATGCAAAACAGGTCCAAATGATCCAGAAGCGGACATGTGGTGATGCCATTTTGCAAACTACATTAAGTTGGTTAGCCCACATGGGTCCTACATGTCAGACGAGGAATTAAAATATAGCTATTCCTGGAGAAACGAACCAGGAAGCTCGTGCATGAGCAAAAATTACTGCTAGCCGCAGGGGCGGAGCTACAGTGTTGGGCTGGGGTCAAATGACACCGATGACTTTTGGCTCGTCCCTTAAGCTCAAAGCCCAAATTAAAAAATATCCCCGGTGGAACTCTAATTTGACCCCAGTGTATATGTGCAAAGACAGCCCACTTCAACTTTTTATTAGTCCAACGTGAATAGTTAGCATGACAACAACCAAAAAGCCCATCCAGCGACGTGTATTGCTGGCAACACGTATCCTGATCGATCGTACCTCGATCGCTAGGTAAACACGCCCACTCGTCCGCTCCCTCGACTTCTGTTCGGAAATCGGAACGGGCGAACAACCAGGGCATGGGAAGGGGAACGCCGCCGGCACCGGCTGCGAGACGATTTTCGTCTGTCTCTTCATCCACTTCATCCACTCTTCTAGTCTACAAACTATTGCGTGGATTTGATCCGTAAGTCCCATCGCCCTGATCTAGACTACCTATTCTTCCAAAAAATTAGGGTTTGAGAACCTATTATTTTTTACAATTGAATTGTTTGTAACATTGGAGTAGTTCCGGCGTGCTGCAATGTCGTGGATTAGGCGTCAAATCATCTGCCGACTACTGCCTTGGTCTCGGTGTGTCAACTGTCCTACACCCCTGATGTCAAGTAAGAAAACATCCCCTGGTATATGTACTTTCTCACATGTATTTTGATGTAAATTTTAGAACTAAAAATTCTTGCTAACTCGCAGGTAGTAAAGCTATAATGGATCGCTTTTTGAATTTGAAAAGAAAGTCTCCACCAACTACAACCAATGATTCAGGTGAAGGTCCATCGGAAAATAGACGTACTTGTCCTCCGTGTCTTTCTCCTCTGCCGGTATTTTCAAGAGACGTAAATTCAGATGAGATTCCTTATGATCCTGCCGATAGAAAAAAATATCGGAGTATGTAGGTGCCAAGCTGCAAGATGAGATAAGACGGAAGTATCTGATTAGTGGTCCATATAGACCACCACCAGATTTTAAGTTTCCACAGAGGATGATTGCAGGTTCTTTGCATCGATTTAGTCGAAAATGGTTTGCCAAATACGACTGGATAGAGTACAGTGTGAAGAAGGATGCTGTGTTTTGTCTATATTGTTATTTGTTCAGAGATTCTATTGAAGGTCAAGGGGAAAATAATGCATTTGTGAAAAATGGTTTCAATGGGTGGAACAAGCAGCAAGACCGACTTGAGGACCATGTGGGAAAATCTCCTAATAGTTTTCATAACTCCGCAGTGAAAAGATGTAACAATTTGCTAAAACATAACCAATCAGTTGTTGTTGCTCTTGACAAACAGAGAAAAGTCACTGAAGAGGAGTATTTGATTCAGTTGAATAATTCCATTCTTGTTGTCAGATATCTGTTGCATCAAGGTTTAGCTTTTCGTGGCCATGATGAATCAGAAGAGTCCGCGAATAAGGGAAATTTTAAAGAGTTGTCGACTCTTTTGGCCGACCAAAATGAGAAAGTCAAGAGGTTGTGCTAAATGCTCCCGGTAATAATAAAATGATTGCTCCGGAAATTCAGAAGGATATTGTTGAATGTTTCTCCCAAGTAAGAAATATTTTGAGATACCTTTTGGCTTACAAATATCCCAACTCTTATTGTTATGTAACAATTTACTTATTTTTTTTACAGATCATAGTAAAATCTATTATTGATGAAATTGGAGGTGATGTTTTCTGCTTGTTGGTTGATGAATCTGCTGATGTTTCTGACAAGGAACAAATGGCTGTGGTTTTGCGGTATGTCGACAAGTTTGAATCCATCAATGAAAGACGTATTGGTGTTGTTCATGTCAAAGAGACATCAGCTTCATGTCTCAAGTCCAACATTGATTATCTGTTCGAGAAGTATGGCTTGAGCATAAAACAAGTTCGAGACCAAGGTTATGATGGGGCAAGTAACATGAGAGGTAAGTTCAATGGATTGAGAGCTCTAATTATAAGAAAGAATAGTTCAGCATATTATGTCCACTGCTTTGCTCACCAACTTCAATTAGTCATTGTGGCAGTAGCTAAAAAGAATGATAATATTAGTGACTTTTTTGACATGATATCTGTTCTTCTTAATGTTGGTGGAGCTTCTTGTAAAAGAAAAGATATGATCAGAGAGAGTCAACAGGAGAGAGTGAAGAAAGCCATTGGTTGTGGTCAACTTAGCACTGGAACAGGGTTAAATCAAGAGCAATCGCTTCAAAGAGCAGGTGACACACGTTGGGGCTCTCACTATAAAACTCTTCTTAGCATTAAAATTTTGTTCCCAAATGTTATTGGAGTGCTCGACTATGTTGCAAGAGATGGCCCAAGTGATGCAAAGAAACGACAAGCTCGTGGTCTCTTAAACTATGTCAATGATTTTGACTTTGTGTTTCATCTCCATTTCATGTTGCTCATCTTAGGACATGCAAATGCTTTATCTCAAGCTCTACAGAGGAAAGATAAAAACATTTTAGAGGCTATGGTAGAAGTGAAGTTAACTAAGAAGAAATTTCAGCAAATAAGAGATGATGGCTGGCAATCTCTATTGGAGAGATCTTACTCATTTTGTGAAGAGCATGGTATTCCAAAGTTGGACATGAAAGAAGAGTATATAGACAGGCATAGACCACGGAAAAAGACAAACTGCACTAGCTATGAACATTATAGATATGATTGCTTAAATCCTGTTATTGATTTGCTGCTTGGAGAGTTCAGTGATCGTTTTAATGAGGTAAACTCAGATTTGCTTACTCACATGGCTGCATTCAGTCCCAAGGATTCCTTCCAAGCTTTCAAAGCTGAGAGCTTAGTCGATTTGGCTAAGTATTATCTAGATGATTTTGATTCCGTCCAACTGAAGGATCTTGCTCATGAGCTTGTCTTTTACATTGATAATATGCGAGCAGATGGAAGATTTGAGGGACTAAAAACTATTTCTAAACTTGCCAAGCTGATGGTCAGTACAAACAAACATCTAGCTTTTCCTTCGGTCTATCGGCTCCTCAAATTGGTGTTAGTACTACCCATCACCACTGCATCAGTCGAGAGGTGCTTTTCGGCAATGAAAATAGTGAAGACCGTGCTACGTAATCGTATAGGTGATGATTTCATGAATGACTGCATCATTTGCTTCCTAGAGCAAAGACTACTATATGCAATTCCAATCAAGGATATCATATACCGTTTCTTGAAGATGAAAGATTGTAGAGGCCAAGAAAAATAAAGGTAATTGTTGTTGTAAACGAGATTAATTTATTATGATACATTGACAATTATTATTTCTATTTATGGCAGATTTTATAATATGTATTATAGTCATCCCTATTAGTGGTACTTGTATTTTGACACCGGCGACCTATTTTCCTGGCTCCGCCCCTGGCTAGCCGCTACACCAACTGATACTTCACGTCAAGTAACATACCGTTACTTAATTATATCGAATCCCCACGTTGTCCTTCTATCAATAATATGCAGCACTTTTTGTTATAACTTGTACAGTAAGTTAACTATACATTTAGCTAACTTGGTCCTCTCCACGACACTGTCCCGCTCGTCAGAGGATAAGAAGAAGGGCAATTTTGGTATTGCTTAGGCGCTGCGGACAAGACTTTATAATTTATGAATTTATAAACATTTTAACGCACTGTGTTGCAGATCTGCCGTTATCACGTGTTGTACCAGCGTCGGGCCATCCGGCCATGACCTGTCTCCCGTGCAGGTTATCCTTGGTGATGGTGGTAGTGTCGATCATGGATTGCAAACGAGCGCCGGCGAGTGCACGCGGTGGCCGTCGGTGGCATCGTCCGGTCCTTGTACAACTACTTCGGCGTCTATGTTGCGAGCAATCCAGCAGCTCCTTCCGTCCACTCAGGCGTTGGGGAGTTTGTTCATGTGGTGGAGGGCACCGAGCAAGTTGTGCTGCTACAACTGCCCAGTGCTTCCGAGCATGATGCACTACATGCCCAACAGCAAAGGGTGTGCGAACCACGAGATCACACGCCCCTAGCGGCCAGCTCGCACGATGATGAGATATCTCGTGCTAGCAGTTTCACGTCCCATGGTGGTAGCGGCAGAGGATAAAGTAGATGTTTGTTGCGCCAAAGCACGCAGTGGCGGTGCCAAGAATCAAACATGTGTAGCCAGGTTGAAATTCAAATACAAGTAAAGTTGGTTTGGCTCCCGTGCTATCTTCGTTAAAACATAACCATATTTACAAGTTTCAAAAAAAATCTGAAAATAAATTCTGGTCATAATCAATGTTGTATCCCGTAAGTATGGAAAATCTCAACGGAAAATGCTTTATATTGTGGTCTACAAAAAATGACAAAATATGATAATAATTAGAGATTTAAAAATATGCATACGCAGATCCACTCGCGTGCGGAGAAAATAGACCGCACGGGAAAAAAACCCTCCCCAGGGCGGCGTCGGGGAGATCCTATCGCGCCTCCCAGCCGCACCCATCTCCTGCGTCTCTCGCTGCCGTTGCCGCTGGCCCTTGCCGCAGCGGCGGTGGGCCCGCCGACGAAGGAGGCCTGGGCGTGGTGGCTTGCCGGAGACAACCCCTGGGGCTGCTGGGGCGGAGACGGTTGGCGTGTCGACGAGCGGCGGCCAGCGCGGCGTGTTAGAATTTGTAATTAGACTCTAACCCCACTTATCGTGTAACACGTATACGTAACTTGTATATGTCATGATTATTTAAGTGGAGCACGTGCGAGGCTTTAGACCCACGCACCCTAAACCTATTTCCTGACTCGGCGCCCCTGGCCGGGGTGGTGGTGGAGGTTCCCTTGGCGGCGCGTGGTTGGCGGGTGAGGGTTGGGCTGCGGGTCGGCTCGGGACAAGTCCTTGATCTCGATCTTGGTAGAACCCTATGCCGACTCTCCATCTCCTTCTCGTGGTGTCACGGCTAGTTCCAGTGGTGGGCTCCATGCACTGCCGTCTCCTTTCGCACCGCTAGCCATGGCCATCGGTTGGGCTCGGTGAGGCAGATCCCGCAGGTCGTCGGTAGGTGGCGTGGGGGCTATTGGTATGGCTTCGTATAAAGGGGGTCTGGTCCTAGGATCTCTCTCACGCCAAGACGAGGATCTACTTGATGCTGGTCTTCCTTCCTCTGGCTGGAGTGTCGAGTTCCGGAAGGCTCCGCTGGTGAACTCCAATGGATGACATGCCGGAGTTTGCCGGATTGGATAGATTTCGATCGCTCGCAACCATGTTTTTATCTGACCGTTTGGTTTCAGAGGGAGCGATGTGAAGCTTTGCAGTCTGTTGCCACAGACCAACACTAGTCTTTTCTGCGTACTTTGTCCTCACTCGTGCGCACCCGGTACCCACTTCCCGGTCGGTCACCCATCCTAGAATTGCTCTAGGCCAAGCACGCTTAACCTTAGAGTTCTTTTCGAATGAGCTTCCGAAAAAGAAGTTGTAACTTGTTGGTATGAGTATTCTATCAATCCTATTAAGCCATGTGCCTGGTCTCACATACACCCACCCTTTAGAAGATCGATGCCCTCATCGATCAAGCACACCCCAGGAACGTTCCCTCTTGGCACGCGTCTGTGCGTCCAGTGCCGGCACATGTGTCATGCCGTGTTCACTCCGGACCACACGCGCCATGCTCCACATGTCCCGCCACTAACCCGCACACACCCGTTTAACCGCGAGGTCGGCTTTGATACCACTTTGTAACACCCCGTCCACTCCTGGGTCCGGGGGGTGTCACTCCTGGCAGCTTAATAGGATATCTAGACTGGCCCCACAGACCAACACTAGTCTTTTCTGCGCACTTTGTCCTCACTCGTGCGCACCCAGTACCCACTTCCCGGTCGGTCACCCATCCTAAAATTGCTCTAGGCCAAGCACGCTTAACCTTAGAGTTCTTTTCAAATGAGCTTCCGGAAAAGAAGTTGCAACTTGTTGGTATGAGTATTCTATCAATCCTATTAAGCCATGTGCCTGGTCTCACACTTGTGCACCGTTCCCTTCTTGGTGGCGTTATTTTTGGAGAGGATGGATTTCTGGTGCTGTCTCGGTGGTGTTTGGTCCGCTGTTGTAAGACATAGTTCGTTGTAGCGGGACATTTCTTTTTTCTGTAATTATTCTTTCCTTTTTTTGTTGTGTGCATCCGTAATGCCAATAGGGTAATGTGTTGTTGTAGACGCTGTGTGTAATTGGTATCTCGCGATACTTTAAAAAAAAAAAAACCACTCTTCAGGGTTAGATTCTTCAGGGAGTAACTACAAGTGCCGTTTTAGTATTTATTCAGTAAGGCAGAATAATCAAGCAAAGCAGAAATCATCTACTCTTCCTCACCAATCATCCAAGTCAGAAGCCAAGACCTGCTACTGCATGGCGTCCATTTGTTGGATCAACAAAACAATGTAGACCATAATTCAGAACTCAAAGGATTGCCAGCGGTTCATATTACACATCCACAGCGAGAGCTGTATGAACTACTGTAACTATACAAGCAAAAATGAGCACAACTAAGACACCTACAGGGCCAAGCCAACAGCATCATCCCTTCCCTAACCCTATCTGATGATGATGCTAGACTGCTAGTACTATTTTGAGTACGTTAAGCAAAAAGAAACATCTGAAGAGCATTTTCAGACAGAAAATCAGCTATCAATATGGCAAGAATGGGGCCAAGGTGCTCATCTCCTAGGCCGAACTGTCAATCTCCCTGCTCCAACAGACGTTGTCGACGATGAGGATGATGAAAGAACCGACCTGTCAAACTCCTCCTTGTCTTCGTTGAATGCCTTCAGAAGCAGGTCCTGCAGATCATGAAACCTCCTCTTCTTGTCGGTGGATGTATCTCTTCCGAGGTTAGCCAGCTCAGTTTCGTCATCCATGATCTTGTCCAGCACATCGGAACAGCGTGGGAAGAAGCGTTTGCCAAGTTGAACTGGTATAAAACATTCAGCTTGCAATTAGTCCAGATCCATAAACTTGGTAAAATGTCAATTTATAATTGAATCCCGAAAAAGTTTGTAAGAAAGACTAATCATGAGGAACTCAGCCATCAATTAGCATTTTGTATGATTATAGTCAAATGCACATATTTGGTCTAAAACATCTAGTTTTTATTCTTCAGTCCATTGATATCATATGGATTGTCATAATTGAAGAGCACAGAAGAGCCAAATGCCCATCATTCACCGATTCACGATTGACGTTAAGCCAAGAATTATACTCTTGCGTTTGATGTGCAACATTATGTAAACCTTTCAAAGCACTCAATAGTAGACCTATTAAGAGGAGGGGGATAAAATCTGGGATTTCAGCTCCAGCTACACCTGTTTTCTTACTGACAATGTTACAGCAGATAAGCTAAATAGGTGAATATACAGATATATAGAAGCACCATAGTTATCAAAGGCAAGCTGTGCCTCACCTGTTTTTGAGAGGGCTCTGATCCGAGCCAAGTGTTCATCCTTCATTATAAAAGGAGTTTCGTTTAGATCAACAGTTCCCCGTTGTATCTCCGGACGTTGGTTTGCACCAGAAGCAAGTGTAAATTCCAAAGTACCATCCACTTGAGCAATGTCCATTGCTGCTCTTGCCTCAATTGGAAACATTATCCTCGCCAAAGCAACTACATAGCATGAAAATAATTGTGTGAGAACACGATTTCCAAGAGAATAAAAAAGTAACATGTTGGCAAGTTGGGTAGTTGTCCAGGGAGAACTTTACTCCACATGCAAAACACCACCAAGTGCAAGCCATAGCAAACAGATAATTTTGAACACTAAACGATTTGTAAATGAATATTACCTCGGTTTTCAAGGTACAACAACTTTCCACGTTGACAGTCACCAGCCATTGCAAGAGAAACAGATGCTTCTCCGAGTTGTGGATCCCTTCTTTCAGCTTGCTCCAGAATCTCAATGCATAACCTGTCTTTAGGAGACGGTTTTCCCTCTTCAGTAATCCCAAAGTAATTCCCATGTTTTGTGAGTCTCTTTGAGATTTGAACTGCTTTTCTTCCGTCAATTGTAAGATCGGAAGGCCTAGCACCTTTGGTTAAAAGAGAGAGGACAATTTTAGGATCTCTTTGCCTGGCAGCGATATGAAGAACAGTATAACCTCTTGGATTTCTATGATTAACATCTGCAAGTGCGATCTCCAGAAGTTCTGTTGTGATTTTGGAGTCACAGTGTTCTACAGCATAGTGCAATGCAAATGCATCGTCCAGATTAGTCTGCCCTTCCTTGAGGAGCATCCTGACAAGCTCCACATCATCAGAATCAAGAGCTCTGAGTATCCTTCGTACATGTTTGTTTGGAAAGCCCTTGTTTTCAGGTGAAACTAATCCGAGACTTAGCCGTGAATCAGTAATTTGCTTGAGAACATCTGAAGGTAACGTTTTCTCAAGAGTGATCATGTCAAGATTTGACCGAACCACCATCTCAAGGCATCTCTCGAGCAGTTTCATGCAAGATTTATTGCATGAGTTTGCAACAGATAAGATCAATGGAAGGCTTTCCACTTCAACAATATCAAGGACATCAAGGAGACGCCGCTGCATGGTGAAGTACATAAAATGGCTTAGTACTGGCTTCTTAAAACCGAGAAACAATACAACATTAACTGCTATACAAGTTGCAAGTCGACAAGAATTGTCATCAATCGACACAATTCATCTGCAGCGAAGTCAGAACTATCAACATACAAATCCCAAATAAGAAGGAAAAAGAAGGAAAAACAAATCACTGGTTAAAAAATGCTTGCAAAACTGAAGTGTCAACACTGCAACAAGGTTGAATAAGAATGTATACACATAAACGGTCTAATCTGAAACTAGTTTAAGAATGCATACACATAAGAACCGTTTAATCCAATAGTAATTACAGCCATGTCACTAAATAAATTTAAGTAACCTATCAAAACTTCAAAGTACAATGTTTTTTAAGTATTTGTAAGTACAAGTTAGTTTTCACGTACAATAAATGTTACAAACACTTTTACAGTGAAAATTTTCTAGCCTCTGCAGATGCACAAGTTGATGACTAGTCACCTAAAGAAGGGTCCACAATGTGAATACTCTCGCTTAAAGGAAAATTTGATGATCCTAATGGAAGATGAGAAATTGTGGAGCTAATATTTGTCTGTCCTGATATTTCATATTACACAGACTGACATCCAAAACTTTATTAAGTGGAAAAAGTCGAAGATATTGTTGTCACGAAATCCCAGTGCTGTAATTTGTAAATTGTATGGAGGGAAGAGCTGCTTTTATATGCTAAAGGTTTGTGTGCATGTTCAAATGTCTGCATTCATGCAACCTAGATTTGGACAGTCCAAGCATCTTTGGCATGATTAAGAACTGCTTTTTGGTTTTTGTTGTTGCGGATGGAAGAACTGTCTTTTGTTGGCGCATGTACCATTCAATACTGTCCATGCTTTGACAGGTAAGTTTCCTTTTCAGTGCATAAACATCAAAACGAGAATCAGTGAAATAGCGTCTAAACGACACGCCACCTAGAACTACCAATCGAAACATTTGCACGTTGAACATATTCAACCGGCCAGTTTGGGATGGACAGAGACATCGCATTCACGCCACCACAAACACGAATGACTATTATTTTTTTCCACGGGGGAGGATAAGACCTATTTCACCCCAATCCAAACAGGGGAGGGAGCAGACTTGATTGTTGAACCTAGGTGGGCGCTGCACCCTAGTAGAGATCTCCAAACAACTCAACAATTTCACGATCACCGTATCATCAGAACACGCTCTCATTTAGCAGATATGCCGATTAATGTTTAACGCTATTCTGTAGAAGCACTAAAATTAAATAAAATTCAGCAGAAATAATAGGGATCTAAGCCCATTTTGCCGCAAAATGCAAATGTCCTTGATTGCAGCAAGAAAAGACAGCATTAGAACTTGCTGTTTGGGCACATGAAACGCGTGAGCAGATACGCATCCCAGCAAGGCACAATAGACGTCTGATACGAAGAAAATCATCGCGGGGGGAGAAAGGGAAGGGGAGAGGCGGACCTGGAAGAGGCTGGTAAGCTCGGCGACCTGGAAGGTGGACGCGGCGAAGAGGACCTGCGCCATGAAGGAGACGGCGGGGTGGCAGCCGACGTGCGTGCAGCCGTCCTCGTCGACACAGGCGCACGCCGACTTGGGGAGGTCCGGGACGACGCGGCCGCTGTAGAGGTAGTCCAGCACGAGCTGCAGCGCCTCGTACCCGACCTCCACCTCCTCGCCGAGGAGCTCCCGGAGCTCGAGACGGACGCCCTCCGCGCCGGGCGGACCGGCGGCGGCGCGGCGCGCGAAGACGGCGCGCAGGAAGGGGCTCCGGGCGGAGAGCACGCAGCGGTGGACGCGCAGCTCGGGCGCGCCCGGGACGACGACGCGCGCGTCGGCGAGGAACGCGAAGTCTTCGGGCGAGCGGAAGGCGGCGGCGAGGTTGTCGGAGAGGCGGCGCAGGGCCTCCACGTCCGCGTCCGCCGCCGCCGACGCCGCGTCCCCGGCGACGCCATCCATGGAGACACTGTCGGAGTCGGAGAACGCGGTGGTGACGTGGCTGGTCGGGGCCTCCATTGGCGCGTCCATTGGCGTTGCGGCGGCCGCGCGCGACTCGAGGGAGCGCCCGGTTGGTGCGAAGGCGCGAGGAAGTCGAAGAGGGCAAGGGGAGGCGTAGCTAGCGAAAGGGATGGGTTTAATACAACAAGTAGCCAAATCAAGTAAACGGCGTGGGGGTTCTGCACGATCTTGCGATTCGGCCCCGGTATTTGTGGGTTAGACTAGCCCCAATGGGGGTATCATAGGTAGTATCATGCATGCCATGTTGGCAAAATTCTGACGTGGCATCCTAATTAATGATGAAAGAGGTTGTGTTGGTATCATAGGTAGATACCGTATCATAGCACGTAGTACTAGAAAAACTAATCTCAAATGAATCTTGTACACAATTTTGCATTGAGATTCTACAAAACAATAAATACACTAAGACTATGGTACTACTACATGATACTATGCATTGTGGAGGTGGTATCATATACTAGTATCATATGCATGATACTACTATATGATACTTCCCATTGTGACTAGTCTTATGAAAACAGATCAACAGATCAGAGGGTTGACCGCCGTATTTGACACATTCTGTAACTGATATATCTAAGTTAGTTACTAGTACGATTGTTACCGCATTTATAGTACTCGACGCGGATTTGTCTAGATTCGGAGTATTAAAATATATCAAGTTTGCTTTCTCAAATTATGTTAAACAACTCTGAAACGTATATTCTCCAAATTTGGTCGAGTGGGGTATGAAATCTGCTTTCTTCAACATGCCTTGTAATGGATTTAATTCATGTAAGTAGAAGATAATCCAATGTTGCAAACATATGTCGGTTCCCTCGCTGCCACGCCCCCACAAACGGATGCGACTTCTCCTTCGCCCCTTCCCTTGTATATGTACTGAGATCATCGATTGAATAAAACAGTTGTTGGATTCATTTCCGATTCAATACTTCACACGTTAATCAGCACTAACTCTAACCCGAGAGAGAACTCACCAGCGGTTCGGCGAACTTACAGACGAACTCGCCGGAATTGGAAGCAATGGAGAAGAAAAAATTTAATACTTCACACGTTATCAGCACTACCTCTAACCTAAGAGAGAGAGAGTAAATAGACAGAACTTACAGGCGGACCTAAACGTTTCGTCAACATGCCTTGTAATGGGTGTTAGGAATTTAATTCATGTAAGTAGAAGATAATCCAATGTTGCAACTATGTCGGTTCCCTCGCTGCCACGCCCCCACGAACGGATGCGACTTCTCGGTTCGCGTCCCTTCCCTTGTATATGTATTGAGATCATCGATTGAATAAAGCAGTTGTTGGATTCATTTCCAGTTTAATACAATACTTCACACGTTAATCAACACTACCTCTAACCCGAGAGCGAGCGAGAGAGAGAGCTCGTGGGCGAACTTACCAACAAGCTCGCCATAATTCGAAGCAACAAAGAAGAAAAGGTTCAATACTTCACACGTTATCAGCACTACCTCTAACCTAAGAGTGAGAGAGAGCAAATCGATAGAACTCACCAGCGAACTTACCAACGAACTCACCGGAATTGGAAGCAACGGAGAAAAAAAGAAATCTTCTGAAAGGTCCATTGGAGGAGGAAAAATGTTTAGTGGACAGTGGTGTTGACACAATATATAGCATGGGAGGTTAAATCCTTCGAAACTCATAAAAAAAGTAAGGGGTTGATATGACAATTGGTAGTTGTGACATGGTAATTGTTGGTCCAATGAGACCGCATTTATACTCACAAATGGTACAAAGCTTGTGATCCATTAAGCATTATTTTATCTATATTCACCTAGCACCATACTGAGTTTCAAGGACCTCATAAAAAGGATGAGGTTGAAAGCTTACTTGTAACTTAGAAAAAGAGATCTGAAAGGACAACCCTTAACTGCTCTATCTTCCAAAGTCTTGACAAGTTCAAGATATGGCATGATCCCTAGGTGATCCTGATGTGGGGATAATGAGAAAATTTATTGATGATTTGATTAGACACAATATAATGGTTGCTATTTTTTTCAAATCCTCAAATTCCATATGTAAGGCATGTTCAAGTGGGAAATTAATCACTAGTCCTTCATACCAAAAGGTCAACGGTGAGTCGCTTAATTTTCTTGAACGCATTTAAGAAGATATATGTGGTCAAATTCAACCGTTATCGGACCATTCAAATATTTTATGGTGCTCATTGATGCATCTATAAGATGGTCCAATGTGTGTCTTATATGGACAAGAAACCATGCGTTTGCAAACCTGATCACTCAAATCATATAACAAACATTCCATTACCGCCTAGTTTTAGGCATAACTTTGGAGCATTTTGTATCGTATGTACACACACAAAATGGTCTTGTGAGACCACCTATCAAGAGTATAAGTTGATAGAAGACCTTCCTACAGAGTTGTAATCTCCCAACTTCACATGAGGTGTTACAGAATTGATACAACATCTACCACCTCCATATCATATGGCCTCTCGCCAAGTATTTCTCACCTTTGAAAATTTAGTTGTGTTGTGTACATACTAGTATAGATCGGTCTCATGGGAGGCCCTTTTCGTGTGTGGTATGGAGGAGCGCTGAGGCCGGAAAGTTTCGGTCGTCTGCCTGCAGTCTAGCCAAGTCCCCGCACGGGGATATGGCATGGTACGGTATATTTTCGACAACCGTAAAAAAATATAATGCACACGGTTCGTATAAAGTAAACCGTCAGTGAATCTGTTATTTATCACATGTGGTGACTCGCTGTAGAACCACTTCTTTTAAACCTAAACGTTGGCGGTTGAATTCTTTGTGTGCTTTTATCTCTATTTTCTGGGTAGTTTATTTTATACTACATGTGTGTGATTAGTTCATGCTTCTTTCTTCTTTTCCCGCTTTGTTATCCGGTTGCTTTTCATCTTTTCCTGTCGTCCCCGCTCATCTATAAATTAAGTGGGTGGCGCCGATAACTCATATTAAGGAAAAATTGTTGAAAAAAGTCTAGGAATGTTGTCTCACCGCCGCAAATTTGAGATAGATTGGGAAGAAGCACTGGTCACGCACAAAGCGCGGATGGAGGCGCGCCTCCCTCCTCCATTGTCCACTGCGCTGCCTGGCAGAGTACAGGGCTCTGCGGTTCCGGTACTCCTGCTGCTCGGTGAAGTCGTGGCTCCCTCCTTCGCCCCCACCGTGGAGTTGCCGATGGAGGTGCCTACTAGGGATCCGCTGGAGTTCTCGAACAAGGCATGACGCAGTCATGCATTCACGGAGCCTCGTTGTGTGGGCGGCTTGGAGGATCTATCTCACGACCGCTCATAGGCATACATGATGTACCGAGTGACAGTAGAGTTGAAAAAATGTAGTCTCCAAGACCCCAAGCCAAAATGAAAAAGGCACTAGGCCAAGAGGAGCCCTGCCGACGATGTTGAGGCATCTAGCTCCTAAAGGAAATATGCCCGAGAGACAATAATAAAATAGTTATTATCTTATTTTATGTTTATGATAAATATTTATTTCTCATGTCATGTGTGTTAATAAACAATCCAAAGTTCCTAGTAATGCCTCTCATTACACTAGCTCGTTGATTAATAGATGATCAATGTTTTCTGATCATGAAGATTGGATGTTGTTAATAACAGGATCATAACATTAGAAGAATGAATGATGAACATACAACCAAAATAGATTTAGCAACACGATCTAGTCATTAAGTTTACATTGCTACATCACACATAATAAATATCCCTAGTTCTTAGACCATGAGATCATATCAATCACTAACACCGAAAGAGTGCTTTGATAACATCAAATGTCACATTGTAATAGGGTGACTATAAAGGTGGGTTCAAGTATTCCGAAAGTGTTATGTAGAGGCTCATGGACCAATAGTGGGATTTTTCCATCCTAATGATGGAGATATATACTCCGGGCTCTCTCGGTGATATCACATCAACACCGCTTGCAAGCATGTGACTAAGTCACAAGGATGTTGTATCACAGAACGAGTAAAAAGTACTTGTCGGGAATGAGATTGAACTAGGGTATGGTTGATACCTGTGATCAGATCTCGCACAAGTAACATATTGCGATACAAAATGAATTGGGTACGACGTTGATGGTTTACCTGATCATAAGAGTTATCGTTAAATGTGCAGGAGTTGGTACGGATCTCCAGGTCCTGCTTCTGATTATTGATAAGAGAGATGTCTCTATCATATCTGCATTATTTGTGAACTGTATGGTGACACACTTAAGGTATTTCGACACTAAGTGGTAGATAAAACATATCCGAGAATAATTTTTTAGAGCTAAAATTGTTTCAATGATCACCGGAAGTGTTTCAGGTCAAATTGCTGAAAATGGTTTCAGATGTGATATCAAAACTACAAAGAGGTTTTATGCAAATTTTTGTTAATTAAATTAATTAACAAAATTCGGGATAAAATAAATAAAAGAGTTTTATTTAACTAGAAAATGCATTTAAATTAGTGGGTAATTAGTGCATGTGAGTGGAAGAGTGTTTTATGTGAGTGGAGAGTCCACCCACATGAACGAGGGGAGTGGTGGGGCTGTCCCCTCCCCTATAAAAGGAGACCTTCTCCTCCTCTCCATTTGCACCACCTTCTTGTGAAGGTTCTATTTCCCCTCTAGCATTTCCCCATGGTTTCGGATTAGCGAAATACATGTTTTGTTGGATTCTCTGGAGTAAGATTTATCTACTACTTCTGCTTCTCTTCTAGAGTGGAGGCGTGGAGTTTGTCAGGAGCTGGACATGTGCCCGAGGACGGATACACTGCTAGGTTGCGGCGTTCTTCAACTCGATCTTGAGATCGGCAAGTGATCGACTACATCAATAACGAAATCAATTTTCGTAAAAGGCTTTCGGCTTTCGAGGGTAAATTATTCTGGTTACCCCTTTACTCGTTACTAGCATCTACTAGATTAGATCTTGGCACAATTGGCTTTCTTATCGTAGGAAAATTTTGTTTTCTATACTGCAAACCCTACAGTGGTACCAGAGCTATATTTGTGTGTAGATGTTCTGTATGAGTAGAACACATGAGGTTGTGGGCGTTGATGATCATGTTATTTCAACTCTTTGTGTATATTTGATCTTAGTGGCATAGTGGAATGAAGCGACCCAGACTAACTTTACATGTCCTCACACATGAGACTTGTTCCACGCTTGACATCCAACTTGTATTGCATAAGTGTCTAGCGGGTGTCTGTCTGTCCTACTATAGCTAAGATCTAGTTTACAACGGGTTGTTAATAATTTTTTATCACCGTTGTGGTTTGAAGTTCGTAGGATGGACGATTCTTATTAAGCCCAAAGCCACGTAAAATATGCAAAAGAAATTAGAGGCATCTAACTTGTTTTTGCAGGGCATGTGATATGGTTTGTTACAAATCTTATATATGCGATGGTATAATTTTTAAGTTATGACAACCGGGTGGAGCCATATGGTTTTTTATTCTTTAAATGGAAATCCATGTAATATATACATTAGTGGAGAACAATCAAGATGGTGGCACAAAAGATCTTGGAGCCACACCAGTGGAATGATGGTGTCATACCATGGAGCACAAGATGGAGATCAAGTGCAAGAAATTACCATATCATATCACATTATTGATGCATGTGATGTTTATCCCTTTTATGCATTTTATTTATGCTTATGTCTAGTTTAGAACTTGGTGGTAGCATTATAAGATTATCCCTCTCACTAAATATCAAGATAAAAATATGTTCTTTCTTTAGTATGCACCATTAAGAAAGCTCGTCGTTTCGAAGCACCACATGATGATTAGGTGTGATAGAATCCATGTTCACATACAACGGGTGTAAGACAGATTTACACACGTGAATACTAAGGTTCTACTTGGCGAGCCTAGCATGTATAAACATGGACTTGAAACATGAACCAAAAGGTAAAGCATAAGTCATATAGTTGATATGATGACCATATCAATGCTCGCCTTTGTAGCTGCACCAATTCACGTGATGATCGGTCTTGGTGTAGTGAATTTAGTTCATGTAATCATCAAACGACTCGAGGGATGTTGTTTTTAAGTGGGAGTCACGTAGTAACATAATTAAAGTTAAACTCAATTTATCATAAACTAAATCAAAATGAATTTGCATAGTTTGTTGTAGCCACCAGCATTCGTTTACTACCTTGCTCTTAGTTTTGTGTGAAATACTAGAACTACAGAATTCTGGATATTTAAATTTATGAATTGGTATCGTATTGTTCTAAGTGTCAATATAAATTTTAAAAGTCCTATTGCAAACTTTAATCAAACTCCACTTACACTATGAAGTTTAATAAGTAGTATTAAATCAAGAGTAACATTTCAATTGTTAGTATCTAAATATCATGCTTGCCTCCATGATCCTTGATATTCGAAAGTTGTTTCAGTATCAAGGTTATCTAGGAGCAAAAAGACTTGTTTCAGAAACCATCGTTTGTGGAAGATATTGTGATATCTGAAATAATGCTTGGTTGCAATATGATAGAATATAATTTTAGTAAGATACATGTTCTCATACTGTATGAGAATTTGCGAAGATTGGAGACGCTAGGCGTCGTGATCTCCCATAAGGTTTTATGAACTAACATTATACACACAATTCTTACTTATAGGCTATAATACCTTGATCATGAATGTTGTCATGGTAGGATGAATAAAATATACAAGTAAAATGTTTACTACACTAAAAGATTACTAAAGAATGGATTTTGGAAGAACGCCAAACACCAAACATTTGATGATGGTGATACACATCAAAAGTGCAAGTCCAAGGGTAATAGTGTTTGACTAACACACTTTGGACTAAGTGTCATGTGTATTGAGCCATTGTTGATGTTTATAGATTCTTCTTAAAAGGAAAATAAATGTTGAAAGAGAATCTGGAAAATATTTGGTAGAAAATAAAAGACTGAAAATATCCAGCTTAGGTATATATATGATATACATGTTATGGGTGTATTATTTGCTTGTTAAACAATGTGGTTCTTGGGTATTGGATACCAAATTGGTTGGTGTGAATTGTCATACAGAACAACACAAATTCATGAACTGTAATGGCCTAAGTAACTAGCAAGAGAATATGGGATGATGTTCATCGGAAACAAATAAAGTGTTGTTGCATTTCTCGTTGACACCAAACCTAGCCTTCAAGATTTGTTTTAATAATTATTATTTTGTTACGGTATTATGAGAACAATGGTTGTTCAAATAATTATCGTAATCCATAGAAAATGCATGAACTCTTACAAGTCTAGTCGAAGAAATCACATCCATAACACTAATACTAAAATGTCACAAGACAAATGATTGAAAGGTCACTTATGAGTGACATTGCCGTTTAAATTATATTGGAAAGAAAACATGAAGAAACTCCATGTTGATGGGTCTTGGAGTCTTTGGTTTTGATAACTTGATGCTTGTGAGACTTTCTCGGAGATACTTAAAAATTTGTTCATAGGACAAAGAAGAACGGATAACTAATCTATTGGACATTGTGCATGTTGATGTAATAATACATTATGTGTAGTCCTGAGCGATGGATTTTAACTTCATATGCTTTCTCCGAAAATTTCAGTGGATATATCTGTATATTTACTTAATAAGGAAGAAGTATGAAATATTTGAAACATGTTCAAAGACTTTCAAGATGAAGTGGAAAATCATTGTAACAAGAAAATAAATAATTTATGATTGGATCATAAAGGAAGATATTTGATTTACAAGTTTTAGCAAACACCTAATATTCGAGCAATTGTTCCATCGATTTGCGTTTCACGAAACATTGTAGGAGTATGGAGTGTTCGGGAGATGTAATCAAACCTTGTTTTACATGGTAAGATCAAATGTGTCATTTATAAAACTACCATTTTATTTTGAAAAATAAGCTTCAGAGACTACCGCTTTTACACCGAAAATAGCTGTCAACACCCAGATTTTTAATCCCAGATGCCCGTTATGCCATACCTCGCAATCCCAGGATTACCATTTTTGTGAGACATAACGGATTGGATATCACAGTACATCATCCATTACAAACCATACATAAGGTTTTATACAAATAAGGATCTCATGATCTAGTCTTTAATACAACAAGCAGCGGAAATAAAAGATAAGCGTAGCGGTGGGGTCTATCTTCAGGGGCACAAGCAATGCTGACGAAGGCAGATAGTCCTAGTTATCATAGCCGTCCTGCTGACCATCATCTTGATAATCTCCTTCATAGTCTGGCCATGATAATAGCCAGGGACAAAAGCCATGAGTACTCTTTAAGTACTCGCAAACTACTACTAACAAGGAGTATAATTCTAAGTTAAAAGTACTGAATCTAAGTTAACTATCAAGTTAAGTTTGAAACCTAAGCTGAATTCAGAAGCAAAGAAAGATAAAGTAAAATTCTAGAATCACTTAAGTTGGGAAGCTATTATCATCTACACAACCCTGTTGTGGTCAAGTCAAAGTTCATCATTCCTTTCAAGTTATTTAGAAAACATCTGACAACGAAACAGTATGGCCATTCCAGCTGTCCATAACCGCGGACGCGGCTATTCGAATAGTTTGACACTCTGCAGAGGTGGTACACTTTCACCACAAGATTCGATACATCTGTCAGGGATAACCCTGAATCATCATACTTAGTATGCAGATAATCAAACATAACCTTCCCTTTACACACCCTAGTACAAGCACCTCTCCTATGAGCATGGCCTCCCAACCATGACCATCAGTCATCTTGGGCACTACATAGGTGGACATCATTGAGAGGTAGCCTCAGCTCAAACCTCTCCCGTGAGGGAACTAATACTAATGCATATAAATTTCCAGCTAAGCCTTACCCAATTCAGGTAATGTGGTTGTACGGTAAATTTGGAATGGTATCGCATCTGAATCCAACCATTAGTTTTATAGAAGGGTTAAGGCTCATGCCTCATCATTTTCATCGTCATAAACCAGTTGTGTTTCTCAACACATGTCAAAACATCTCAATAGAATGACTCGTCATTCCAAGGTTTTCATAATTCATTTTCACCAAGTGTTCCCATCTAAAGTGACTCAAGTTTTTGATCTATACTAAGGTACTAAGTTAAGAGTGTTCACTAAGGTGGAAAGATGGGATCAATCTCATGCCATAGAATGACATCTAAGGGTTTCTATGTAGGTCAAGTTTTATACTCTTTATGCTACCTTCAAAATTAAGTAAAGAACTTTGTGTAAACTAAGGGAGGTAAAACTTGTCAATAAGACTTGGGGTACTAATAGTTAAAGGGGTGTGATCAAAGCATGCTTAAGGCATCTTTGCTAAACCATCTAGTTTGATTTTAGCTTGCTAACAATAGCTTGCTAAAGTATATGTTGCAAGGGTTAGCTTGCCACTAATAGCTTGCCTTGGTTGGTGCAGTGGTTAAAGTTTTCTTCTTCTTCTTCTTCTTGGTAGAACTCCTCCTCCTCGAAAGCTTGGTCGGTACTAGCGTCTATAAATACATATAGGGAGTAGACAATCACGAAACAATACTTAACTAGGCTAAGTAGCATTCTAAAACACATAATTGATGATCTATTATCATCACAAGCATCACAAGTTTAATTTACTAGTTTCAACCTTTTTATTTTGGAAAAGTAATTTCTACTCATTGAAATATTAACTAAAATTTAACATTCACCACCCAAAATATGGGATCATGTGGACCCATGTCCTCACCACATATTCTAACTTGTGGGAATGATATTTAAAGGTTGGATCAATATTACTTTGGTTTAAGTTTATTATTTAATGATTTAAAGTGACTAGAAATGCCTATATAGCATTATTTTGGTACTAGTCCAAAGTCACTGCATGTAAACCTTAATATTATTACATATTTAGATAGATATGATGAAATGTGATTTTTGAGAGTTGGAATCAACTCAAAAGCTAACTTGGTTGATTTTATAAAAATGTTTCAAGTTGCAAAGGCTTCTGTCTTCTTATTTTTATTAAGAGAGATCTATAACTCTAATTGAATTAAATCCAACGGGCTTGGATAGATCATTTTAATACCTTTCAGACAAAATTGGTTTCATGCAATTTGGATTTCTAAAACTCTCTGAATTGATTTTCAAACTAGTGGACAGAAACTAGATTCAAACTAAAAGAAATATCCAGATTTGAATCTGTGGGCTAACGCGGGAAAAGGAATGGGCCGGCCCAGTGGCGCTCCGCGGCGCGGGGCTCAGCTGATAGGGGGGTCCCGCTTGTCAGCGGCACTTAACACGTGAAATGGTACGCGCACTGTGGGCCGTGCGATTAGAGGCTAGATCTACGGCTGAGGGTCATCGTCGACGACGAACAGGTCGCCGGTGAGCTCAAACCCTAGCGGCTCGGTGGGGGTCTACTGGGGGCGTACCAGGGCTCCAACGGGGTCGGCGAGGCGGGCAAACGAAGTGGAAGATGATGACGAGGCGAGGCGTGGTCGCAGCGGAGCTTGGGGTGGTCGCAATCAACGGCACCCTTCTCCTCCAGAGGCAGCGGCTCTGGCTCCAATTCCAGCGAGCTGCTGCTCCAGTTGCTCCGACGAGAGGTGGGTGAGGTTCAGAGAGGTGAGGGGAGTGGAATGGTGTGGAGAAGAATGGCTGGGGAGGGCTCCTTTTATAGTCCCGATGGTGAGACCGAGCGGGATGGGCGGTCGACGGTGGCGACATGGCTACGGCGAGCTAGCGGCATGGCTGGGGATGGCGATCGATGGGAGGTCCCCTGGCGGTGCTCTAGGAGTTAAATGCGGCCGTAGGGGCGGTGGTATGCGATCTGGGCGAGGTGGCGCTCTGAGAGGCAGAGGCGGCGGTGTCCATGGCGAGCGGTGGCTATGGGGCTTTGGGCGGCGAACGGGGGTGTCTGGGGTGTTCTCCAGGTCGAGGCGGAGCGGTGGGCGCGGGCTGCGGTCGAGCGGCGGCTTGTGCACGCGGGGACAGTGCGCGCTCTGGGGTCGGGATCGGCATGCTCGACAAGCTACGGGCGCGATGGTTCCTGGCCGCTCTTCCCTCTGTCTCTGGCCTGGGGTTGGTTGGGCGGTGGAGGTGGACCACTGGCAATGTACTAGACATGGCGAGAGGGGCTGGAGAGGGTTGCTGCTGCAAGTGCACGGTCGTCCGGCGAGAGAGGGCTCGGCATGGCAGTGCAGTGCGGCTAGGGGGTAGAGAAGAGGCTGGGGTTGGTCTGGTCTGGCTTGAGGGGGGACAAGATGATCAAAGCACTACAGAATTACTAGACAAAATCAGCCCAAAACAGTAATAGTTAGGCCTTAATGATCTTGCTAACAAGGTGTTTGACAAAATGGCCGAAAGAGAAAAAGTTTTGAATTTTGAGTTCGAAATTTTTGATTGATCTCCACTAGTGATAGGTAGTCTCTGGTTGCAAGGGTTTTGAAAATGGAGCTCAAAAAGATGGTTTTTGAAATAGGGGTCATCTATGCATATGCATTAGATTCAATTTTAAACTGTCTTTTAAAATAGTTAACAAAATGTTTTTAGCAGATCAAAAGGTGGGCCTTGGTACCTCATTATGTGTACTAGCAATGGGTGTAAAGATCAAGAATTGTTTTTGTTAATAAATGAGTACTAGGAATAGCCAAAGTAGGCATGAGAGTTAGATTTGTCAAAATGACCATTCTTTCTTTTTAATTCTTTTTGATTTGATTTTCTTTAGGAAAAGTTTGGGAATGATGTAGATGATGTTTAAATCACCTAAGAAACATTTTACAAGCATTGGATCAATCAATCATGGCAATTCAAACAACTCCTATTTTAAATGCACACATATATGAATGCTTTCATTTTAAATTTGGAAAAGTTTTTGTTAACCCCATTTTTGGATGATTTGATCATGATAAGCTTGGATTAAAGTTTTGGGATGTTACAATAGCACCATCATGATCCGTTGAATTGACTTCATATGAGTTATGACTTGGGATAAAACCCAAGTTATCTTTTCTTAAATTTTGGTATGGTAGGCATAAGTAAAATGTTTACAACCAAAGTTGGATAACCATGTCTTTGTAGGTTATCCCAAAGCAATTGTTGGGTATTCTTGCATTACACCGAAGACAAACGTGTTTGTCGCTTAGAATGTCAAGTTTCTTGAGAAGGAGTTTTTCACGAAAAGTTAAGTGGGAGGACAATAGAACTTTGATTAGGTTGATAAACTTGAGCAACATGTGGTGAGTAGAGCTACGCTAGGAAGTATCTGAAGACGGTCACAATGCTCATGGCTCCTGTGCCTCAATACTTGTGGTCATGGAGATTTCAATTCCTATTGAACCGCGTAGGTTGGATAAATAGTCAAATAGTAAGATTTGAGATTGAATCATTATTGTTTGATAATGATGAATCGACTAAATACAAAGAAGCGATGATGGGCCTTGACTCTGTCAAATGGGTAGAAACTATAAAAATCCATGATAGTTCCATACACGAGAAACCAGGTTACTGAACTTGGAAGACCCTCCGGAAGGCGTGAAGCCTATCAGATGTATTTGGATCTATAAATAAAAAGTCATGGATGTTTCACATCTATGAAATAGTCGACATTATGAAAAGAGTTTATGACAATGATTCAAGGAGTTGACTACGACAAGATTCAATCTTTCTTAGCGATATTTAGTCTGGACGGATTATTATAGCAACCACTACATATATCAATTTTGGTATATGGTAGTAGAATAAACAAAACAACATTCTTATAATAGAATGGTTACCTTGGACGTGTACGTGACACAGTTCAAAGGGTTTTGTTAATTCAAAGGATCCAAAAAGGGCATGAAAACTTCACTGGTTGAAGTAAGCATCGCATAGTTAGAATCTTCACCGTAATAAAACTGTTAAAATATTTAATTTTATCAGAAACGATGAAGATTCTTGCATTTGCAAGAAATCAAATGGGAGCGGTGAGACATATTCTAATAAATTATGTAGAAGACATGTTGTTGATTAGAAATGATGTATATTTTATTAACACGGGTTGATAATTTAATTAAAAGTAAGATTTCAATGAAAGACTTAGGAAAAACCAGCATATTAGACATCAAATTCTATATGGATATATTAAGACTCTAATATGGTTGTGCAAAATGTACAAATACGAAATTTTAAATGAGTATAATATGGAAACGACGAGAAATGTTCTTGTCGCATGAAAAAAGTTGAATCAAGATTCAAGTGTATTGACACTTGGTGAGTGATGGCTAAAAAACAGCCATCGTCTACCGCGTGTAAACATTATTTTTGGTCAAGCAATTGACAAGAAACTCTCAATCCTTGCCATTAATGACTAATAATTGCAAAGATATGCAAAACCTTGCATTGAATTCTGTTGTGCAGGAAATCACGCTTTTTAGTGCGATATGAGGAGTCATAATGAAGGTTTTTGAGGAAGTCCACACAGTTTAATTGGCCAAGTCCACACGACAACAAGCTTAACAACCACTGGTATGGGCAGGGTCTGTCCGTACCATCCGCCCATACCATGTGGCAGCGGCTTCATATCGTCAAATCCCACAACTTTCATGAAGACGCCTATATACATTTTGAGGCTCCAATCGCCGGCCAGAGATCCTCCATTATCAAATTACATCACAACACCACCAAAGGAGATCCACGCCATTGTTCATCACTTCCATCATCCATCCCCTCCATTAACCATAGCCATTGCTTTGTACTTTAGATCTCCTTGTGATTTGGTGACCATTGTAAGAATATTCGATTTCAATCTAAGTATTTGCACAATCTTTTCTATCCTAGATCTATTTGTTATGAGTGAGTAGTCCTCACGGGATGCGGTTTGGGGAGAAACCTCGCAGCAATCATGTGCATATAATTCATGGGAGTATTGTGTTTTATTTGCAAATAGAGATTTGTATCGTTTGTTTATTTGTCTCTTGTTTCGATCTGTGGACTTGTATGTATCCAAGATCCCATAGATTGATAAAGGCTTGAGGTGAGATACTTGGCTAGCAGCGATCTCATAGGAACCCTAGTGACAGCAAGGATAGTACGATCTTTGCTTAGTGACTCATTCAGGATCACAACAACATCACCACTTAATGCTTTAATCTGTGTTTTACACTTAATAATCGTTTGTAGCCCGTTGCTTCGGTGTGCACTCGGTTGGACTAAAAGACTATTGCTATGCTCGCTGCATCACAGTGTCTCTAGCATATTAGGATGTGTTGCTCACAAGAGATTATCCCTATTCAATCATTACACATGACTATGCTTATTATTATATTTTATCCCATATGATGTGCAGCTAGAGGTGGATCTTCAACCCTGGCCTATCTCCATCCACTGATTCAACCCATTATAAAAGTAACTAGATTGGTCTGATAAACTAAGGTAAACCGAACAAACAAAGTCTTGTAGACGTGTCCTTTTTATTTCCTTTTAGCATTAATTTCCAAGGTTCAATTAAACCTAGGCCTTCTAGGGAAAAAGCTATTATACTACATCCGTGAATCCGGATCAAAGGTATCAACCATTTTTCTGGCGTCGTTGTCGGGGAAGCAATTTCGCTATCCTGGTGAGGTTACTAGAGACCTTGTTTTTAGTTTTATTATTAGTTTGTAGTTTATTTCTTCTTATTAGTTTACTTTCTTGTTATCTATTTGAATACCCACAAAAATTAGTTACTTGTTATTTGTTTTCATTACATAAAAAATACCAAAAAATATAAGAGCCATGGCTTAAAAGAGACTTGGGGAGTATGCTACTCCCACTGATGATTTTATTCGTGCACTATCACTCAGCCCACTGTTGATGCAGAAACCTATGAAATAAAGCCTAACCTTTTAAGTTTGGTTCAACAAAACCAATTTGGGGGCTCATCTTCTAAGGATCCGGGTTTGCACTTAAACACTTTTACTGAAATTTGCGACATGATGCGTAATAAGGATGTAGATCCAAATGTTTTTAAATTAAGATTGTTTCATTTCTCTCTTAGAGGAAAGGCTAATTATTGGTTGCTAGCTCTACCAAAGGGCACTATTAAATCTTGGGAGGAATGTACTAATTTGTTTATGACTAAATATTTTCCCATCTAAAACTATGCAGCTAATATCCAACAATACAAGCTTTAGACAAGAAGACCGTGAGCCACTAGCGCTTGTGTGGGAAAGGATGAAAGAAGCCGTAATGTATTGTCCTAGTCATGGGATGGAAGAGTGGACTATATTAAATTTATTTTATAATGGTCTTAACCCAATGTCTAAGTCTATGCTAGATAATGCAGTAGGAGGAACAATCATGGGAAAGCAAGTGAGTGTTGCAAAGAAGTTACTTAATGATATGCAAAATAATCATGCCCAATGGCATGTTGAGAGAACCTCGAAGAGAGTAAGTTCAATTACCGAGGTAAATAATGAAGAGCGTACATCTAGGTAGACGAGCTACTTAATATAGTAAAGGGTAAATAATATACCCAAGTTAATGCTATTGCTACCGATGTTAATGATGTCAATTTTTTTCCTCGAAACTCCAAACCACCTCCATTGGATCTTAAAATTTGCTCAATCTTTCTTTGATTCCTTGCACTCAATCAATCTAAGGTATGATTTCTCCTCCGATCTTCAACTTATTCATGCCAAAGTGATGGCTCTAAAATATGGCCATCTAACGTCCATATTTAAACTGGATATTAGTCATATTTATGATGAAATATTTCTCTAAACCCTGCCACTAATGCTAATATTCAAAGAGGTTTGCAATCCTTTGTTCTTGTATTTTTCATGCGCAGATAATGTCGTTTAAATGCGAGAATCACTACATTAAAGTCAAATATACGATATTTCCTTCGACCAGAAGAAACCAGGAGCCGTCCAACAAAGGCAGATGCCGTAACGACCAACTATACGGCCAGAGCAAAAATTCCGACCGTATAGCTCCGAGTGTATAGTTGGCGCCGCCACCGTTAGGTCAAACAGAACAACTTTTGTGAAGGGACCCCTATATAAAGAAGCCTCAAGCGACGGGAAAACTCTCTCTCTCTCTCGCTGGCACTACATCTCGTTCCACCCCGAAGAAGCCAGACTCCGCCAAAAAGCCGCCTTAGATCTCCAAACCCTTCTCCATCTCCATAGACATACTTCACCACTTGTAATAGTAGATCTCTTCTCCGATTAGCGACATTTTAAGACTATTACTATCAATCTTATGATTTTCATTACAATGTTTATGATTGTTGATCTCATCTCTATGTGTGAGTAATTCTCCTTGGGGTAAGGGCTTCGTCCTAGCCGTGTAGCAATTGTGCATGTGAATTATCATAGATGGGATCGTGCATTGGTTTGTATGACAAGATGATTATTGTATCCTCTCTTGTTCAATCCAAGGACTTGTCAGGTACCAAAGACCTCGAGGGTTGAGCCAGGTATTGGGAGTATGAGTGATGACTGATATGCAGGTTGGGAACCCCAGTGACAGAAGGGATAGTACGACTGTATGTGAGGGATTTGCTTGGGATTAATGGTGACATCATGATGCATATCATTAGTTCTCTTTCTTCTATGGATGAGACTAGTAGGTTATTGCTATAAGAGGTTGCGCAGGCAATAGCAATTATGGATGCATTGCCCACATATAATTTATCTTACCCTAACAAGTACATGCATGCTTTATTTCTATCTTTTATTTCCACCAGATGTTTTGCACAACTATAGGAGAAACCGAACGCCCTAGGCCCTCTCTCTGCATCATCTACAAAAGACACAAACTACGGGTCCGGTGAAAACACAAAAGGAATTCTAAAACTCCCGAAGGTCTGTTAAAATAACTTCACTACGCATTCACTTCCCGAGTATTCAATAACCTAGGTCTACTAGGGAAAAAGGAGCTATACTACATCCGTAATCCGGATCGAAGGTATCAACCCTTTTTCTGGCGCTGTTGCCGGGGAAGCAATAGCTACCCTGGTGAGGTTATTAGCAATCTTGCTAGTTTTAATTCTTGTTTTTAATTTTGTTAGTTTGCTTTCAGTCTTTATTTGATAAACCAAAAAAATATTTAGTCTTTAAGTTCTTGTTTTTACAGTTACAATTCTTTATCTAAGAAAACCCAAAAACATAGGAAGTATGGCTGAAAAGAAGCTTGGGGAGTTTGCTACTCCCAATAATTATTATTTGCATACTCCTATTACTCAGCTAGCAATTGCTGCTAATGATTATGAAATTAAGCCCCATTACTTAAGTTTGGTTCAACAAAATCAATTTAGAGGCTCTGCTGTTGAAGACGCAGGTATGCACTTAAATACTTTCACTGAAATATGTGATATGATGCGTATAAAAGACGTTGACCCTGATGCGGTCAAATTGCGTCTATTTACTTTCTCTCTAAGAGGAAGAGCTAAAGAATGGTTGCTATCTTTGCCTAAAAATACTATTACATCATGGGTGGGATGTACTTCTTTATTTATGAGTAAAATTTTCCCACCTGCAAAGACTCTGCAACTTTGATCTAACATTACATGCTTTAGACATGAAGAGCATGAGCCACTAGTGCTTGCATGGGAGAGGATGAAAGAATGCCAAAGAAACTGTCCTAGTCATGGGATGGAATATTGGTTAATCCTCCATTTATTTTACAATGCTCTTAATCCTGTATCTAAGTCTATGCTTGATACTGTAGCAGGAGGAACATTCATGAGTAAACATATTACCGAAGCAAAGTAGCTTCTAGACAATATGCAAGACAACCATGCCCAATGGCATATGGAAAGACCAAACACGAAGAAGGTGAACTCTGTCTCACCACAAGAGAAGAATATCTCAATGCTAATTTGGATGAGCTCATACTAGCCATAAAAGGTAAAGAAACTCAGGTAAGAGCCACCCCCGAAACAAATATTGAAGAAATAGACTTCGTAGCTCGTAATGATTACAATCCTGCTTGGAAGAAGAGTTATAATCCTAACTTTCAGAAACACTATGCTAGTCCTGCAGGAAATTCTAATAATAATGTTGTAGGGGTTCCGCGCATAAAAACAATAAATTTTACTCTATGCCCCTGAACCCCTGAAGCTGCCAGGACCTATCTATTAGTAATACAGTAATGGGAGGGGCTTTTCGCGAACTTACCCTTGAAGACCGAAAAGCGTTGTCAACGCTCAGGAGAGCGTGGTTGATGTAGACGAGCCGAAGCCGACCTCAAGGTCGTGATGAAGTCCTTGCGCTCCTTCTGGCTCCAATGACTTGAGTGCCTCAAGTGCGACACCTCGCAGGGAGTTACACACGTCCGGTGCCTGACGATGACTCCCGCTTCCCCGATCCAGCAGCAGTTGCGGAAGTAGAGCTCCCGGATCCGAATCCCGTAGCGCGACGGCGCTCTGCGGTGAAGATGTCTCTCGCTCGCGCAGTCCAGACTTGGGACCACGGTCAAGAGGGAGAGAGGGGGAGAGATAAAATATCAATTAGAGGTCCTCCCAAAAGTGGGGAGACCTTTACTGATTATTTGTTGTATTTTTCTAGGCCAAATACCCCACTTTATATAGGGGGAGGGGAGGTACTACCTCCCCTCAAGTCCTGGGGTGGGACTAAAGGAGAGGAGGGGGAGGAGGTGGCCGCCGGCCAGCCCCTAGTGGGCCCCGCGAGGGAGGGGCTAGGCCCAGCCGGCCAGCCCCCTTGGCCCCTCTCCCTCTCTCCTTTCCCCTAATGGGCCCTCTCCCTCCAGAATTGGCCCATTAAGCCTTTTTGACCTTTAATTAATTTTCTCTTTATTAAATAATTATGAATAAATGATTAAATCAATATTTAACATTCATTCACATATCATTTAATCTCTGTGGCCATGGAACACCTTCCACCTCCACTCCGGACATCCTCCGGACTTACTGAAACCCTTCCGGTTTTCTCCCTTCTTTTCTTCGGTGATTCTACCGATCCTATAAACACTCCCTAAGCATCATCAAGCCCTTAAGCGTGATACCCCACGGTTCGGTAACACTCCAGACATGGTCGGGACACTCCCGCACCAATGATCTACAGAGGGACCTGGATGGCCATGTGACCCCTATGCGTTCCACGAAGATCTTTCGTCGTTCAAACCGGGACAGTCGCGTATTATTCCCTTTGTCACTCGATACTTGCATTGCCTGAGATCTGATCAATGACATCACCATGTCTTGTTCAATCTCGTTACTAAACAATGCTACTTGACTCGTTCCGACAAGTGATATCCCCGTGATCCAATCAATCGATGCGCAACTATTGGATATAACTTCTCCGAGTGGGCCCTTGAGTATCTTCCCGTCACATGGACGTACAAATCCCGCTCTTGACATATATTGCCTCTACGGTTTCCTCCGAGTACATGAACACACCTTTATAACCACCGTTTTACCAGATAGCGTTTGATGCTATCTAAGCACTCTCGGGAGACAGTGATTGATATAGTCTCACGGTCTAAGGAATAGTCTACGAGGGTCCTTTTCTAATCATCGTAACTTGAACTTCGTGACATGATCGAATCACGATGTTCAGGTTGGGTATTGGTTCATCATCTCATTCTCTGAATGAGATGACCTCATTTCCAACTGGCATGAATGCCACATGATCAGGAAACATGATCATCTGTTGACCAATGAACCAGTGACTAGAGTTTCACTGGGAACCACTGGTTTGTTTGTACATCACACGTGTATTGATGTTTCCACTCAATACAGTTATAGCATGATATAAAACTTAATCATAAACTATATGAAATATGATAATAGTCCTTACTACTATTTGACTCTAGGGCATATTTCCAACAGTCTCCCACTTGCACTAGAGTACAAATACACTAGCTGCATTTGTTCTTAATCATTGGCACCATATATCCAGTACCCTGAGCATGCTTGCTCATGGAAGAGGTTTAGTCTTGGGTCTATACTTTACAGTCCCAAATCCTTTGCAACTTACTAATGTCACTTTGATTGACATTAATATTCTACCATCTCATGATAGCATCTGTGTGAATGTATCGATGCTATGGCAGCAGAACGAGGCCTGATTCCAGGAGCCTACAGTGACGTTAGATCAACCTCGAGGGCTTTCTCATGGGCACTGTGCCCTGGGACACATCATTCTTAAAAGCGAATTAGCCCTGCCATAACATTATACAACACTTTAGATGGTACCCTTATCTATTATTATAAATGTATTCATCGAAACACTAGTGCACTCGGTGCAACTTTTGATGTTTTGTTCACCTCGCTTCCTATTTGACTTTGATTGGTATCTATAGGAGTTTCCAACATATTCCCTTATAACATAACTCTTTATGCTTTAAGATATGTCATCCTTTATGGATTTGGAAGACATGTCTACAGTTCTCTATTAGACAATGTGGACAAAACTTAGCTCAACTTTCTGTGATTTGAGCTTAATCACTTTCAAACGTTCCTTGATTGGATCATATATTATGTTAAGTTATCATCATGGTTTACTAAGATAGAACCTATGTCTTAACATAGTGGATGATGATCATCCTTTTCTTTCTTTCAACCATTGATGTTAAACTTAATGCTATTCCTAATTTGAGTTGTTAAGGATCAGTTCCTTAATTAACTTCTATTCTAAAACCCTTTTCAGAATCCCTTAAGGAATACCACATAATATCATAATACATGTATTATCAACTTCTACACCTTATGAATCATTATTCATAAGTATTTGCGCCTTTCATCCTTAACATACTTAAGAATAACTCCGATAAGCTCCCACTCAAAATATGTTCCCACATATTTGAATTCAAGTCTTATATTGCTCCCACTTAAAAATATGTCAATCACATATTGTTTCAGGAAGACTTTCATAGCTCCCACTCAATTTTATGCAAATTGCATATCTCCTTACTATTTTGAATAACTTCAAAATCCTTTGATTAAATATAAACCTTGGAGATTTATTATGAGATACTAGTACTTTACTAGTTTTAAATCCACTAGACATTTAGCACACATGAATCAAATTCATTTGAATTCATCCAATACTTGACAAATTGTGCTTTTGTTATTCACCCCTTTTTCCTACTATGGCTTTGCAGTCATTTGGGAAAATTCCAAGTAACTCCTTTTACTTGTGAGATTCAGCAATGAATTGCTTTCTAATCTCAAGTGAATTTCGCTTTTAGGATTTCTCATAATTCTAGTTTACCATTATTTCCTTTGCACTTTGTAGGTATGTCATATTCCAAAAATCATGACAAGTGATTCACAAATGTCTCCATACAAGATATGGCTTACATTTTTGAATCCTACTTCATATAGTGGAAAAACAATAGTGGAGGGAAAAACACAATGATCAAAATCATTGATTCTTTCTTTCCGTGAAGAGAATCGTTCAGGAATGCTGTCCGTTGCGCTTCTCAACACTCTGATGCAGGGTTTTGAATCCTCATCGTGTTTTACACTATTTTCCATTTGCTCCATAATTGAGAAACTTCACTAGAGGTGAGCTTTCTCAAGAATGCACCAAAATCCCAGCAATACGAATCTTGCTTCCTTTTTGGTTTGAGCTATGGGTTTTGTATTCAAAGTTTCCAATGAATACTCTATAAGGACTTATTCTCTATTGTTTTGGTTATATCGAATAACCCCAAAACTTTCACGAATTCAAATGGTTCACTAATTCTAATTGAGTGCTAACTATTTCTAAGCTAATGGTCTCTACATATACACTACAACGATTTATTTGGTGCCTTCTATTCAACCCCCTTTGATATCTAATATCACATTGTGATGCTTTGTATTTTGACGTTTCAAAGCACTTTGCATTCCACAATTTCTTTCATGCCATTCTTATAAAGTTGAATTTCATTACTACTGATCAAATCATAGCAATTAGATTCTCCTTTACATTTATACCATTTGTTGATGAAACACTTTGATCAAATCAAATAGTTTCATATTCATGTTTTCTTTGGCAAACTACTTTGCACATTTAAACAATCATTTAATGATAACTACCATTTTTGTTTAACACAATACATCGAATATGTATTCTATTTAATAATTCTTTAAACACTTTGTATTCAAGTAATACACGGTGTTCAAGTTATTTTGCCGAACTTAGGAATGATTTATATGTGATGAGAAATCGAATGACCTTCACATATTATCACATAACTTTGAATTTAAACAATGGGTTTTCACTCGCTAATGAACATATCATTAAGTTGGGTATTTTAAACAAGGCATTTTAATGTTTTACAAATGTTCATACATTATCAATTAGTTTCAAACAACAAGGATAATTCACACATAATCAAACAAGATATAAACACGAATAGAATCATTCATAAAAGCAGAACAACTGTTTGTTACAAACTCATATGAATAACCCGTCTCACGAATTGTGAGACACACTAAAGAAGTTCGCAATCTCTTGATTACATTAATCATCGTAAAACATAAACTAAACGATAAATGTCGAGGGAGAGTATCGTTGGCCGTCATCATCATGCTCGCCATCAACACGCAACGTCACCTCCTCTCCAGCAAGCACCTCTCATGCAGAAGGACCTTTTTCAGCAAAACAGAACAAGTATCAGATATACTTAACACTGCAATGTGTTTGCAAGATTATAACATTTATAAAATTGTATATCAAATATATACCTTGGTCATCGATGACCTCTCCGGTGATTGGTTCAACCTTTACGTTCCGGAAACGTAATATGAACTCATGGAAATCCAATGCGTCCATATCACCACTCATGATGCTACTCCGGACATGTCCTTTGTAGCTGGGAGGCAATGACCAAAGCAGTACGTCTATCGCAAATGGATCAGCCATCCAGTAATCCACGAAGTGAACCAGTCTCGTGTGTGCATCAAGCATGCGCTCCAGGTGACTCTTCAGACATGTATGCTCCTCCATCTGTATGGAAAGGAACTCTCCAAGCAACTCGTGCTTCTACATGCGCACATGGCCTATGAACTCTGCTCTTAGCTGATCCACCATCGAATATGGGTCAAGATCACCCATGAGCAGATGTAGTTCATCCACCATCCTGTAACGCATTATTATCTGAATGTAAGTGGACATCTCTTGGCGATAGTAGCGGTCTGCCAGTTCTTGTGGAGTCTCATAGTAGTCTGGCTCAGTCAAATCCATCGTGCGGCGTATGTAGTCTACCATAGAATTCCTAGTAAGGAGATCATCTGGGCGCACGAGCCAACTAGGGAAGTTGGATCCATCAAATCTAAGTTTCTCACCCTTTACCCAATCCTCAATGGCAAAGTAAGCTTCACGGTGAGCCATCTACATTTATAATTGCAAAAGGAATTTAGACTAAGTTTATAATTAATTGAGTTAATAATAACTCCACTCAGAAACACCTATCCCCAGTGAGGGTTCCTAGTGATAACACGACCCCTATCAGCCACATCTCCCCCGATCGTCACAGCCATCAATGTGGGTTCAAGGGTGGACGCTAAACGTCGGTCACATCATTCATGCGACTCTTGCTCGATCTTTTGACCATCCGTGTTCCGAGGCCACGCTTCTCTAGCGTGCTAGGCTCGCCAACTCAACCTTAGTGTATTCGCTGTGCAACATGGCTTACACCCACTGTATGCGAACATAGATATGTATGACACCTAGGCCTGTAACCTTGGATCGCCTCATATCGAAGAAATTTCTTGGTGGTGCACAAAGGGGGAACACAATCGTTGGTAATTTTAACAGGGATCATCTTATTAGGCTATCGTCGAGTATCTAATACTAGCACACAATAAGACATACAGACAATAACATTAAATGTAAATGCTATGTGATATGGTCCTTCACGTCGTGATCTCCATCTGCTGTCACCAGGTTCCGGCGCCAGGGTTCCAGCGCCGTAGACACCAGGGTACCGGTGTCATTCCGGTGTGGTAGTGCGTCACCTCTGTGACTATCTACTACTACATAACAAAAGGTAATTACTTTACCTTTGCCACAACCATATCACAAAGCAACGCCCCCCTGCAAAACAAAGTTAGACGCCTCTACTTTATCTTTGCATGTTTTACGTGGCTGAATGGGCTTTCGCACAAGAATCGTTCTTACCTACGAACTGTCAGCACAACATTGATCAAGTAGTTGTCTCTACTACACCCCTTTCGGGGCCCTCCGTTGCAAATGGTATACCAACTAATGCGAGAGAGAGACAGACACCCCCCTAAGCCACTTTATATGGTACAAGCCGTATGTCAAGCGTGGATCAGTCTCGCGAATGAACGCGTAAAGTCGGTTGGGGTCCGCTTCATCAAGCATTACTGTGGTATACACAAGAGTGGGAGGGTAACAACTAAAAGATCAATGCCCACATGCTACATCTCGTGTATTCTACCCGTACTAGCATTACTACGCATAGATCTAGCTCTGATACTGACGAGGGTTTAACTCATCAATGTCCATTGTTATGGTCTTGGGTTTTGGAGAAGGAGGGAGCTCTGGAGACATCTATCGGCTAGCAAACAAGCACACAGGGGACTCAAAGATTTACCCAGGTTCAAGCCTCGTAAAGGTCCCTACTCCTGCTTGTCTGCTCGTGGAATTATCGAAGGAATCGAAGATTACAATGGTGCGCAGATGCAATCTGGCGAGGGTGGTGGAAAACTAGGGTTTGTGTGTTCCTCGCCGCCCCCTCCTAGCCTTTATATAGGTAGTCTAGGTCTCGGGTAGCAGGTCGAGTCGGTTACAAGTTAGGGTTTTCCCCTTCAAACTTTCTATCTTTAGCTTCTTCTTGTTCTTCAAGCAATCGAGAGTCCGTAGGTTACTCGAGTCCTTCATTTGGGCCTTGACAACACCGTGGGCCTTTACGTATTTAGGCCGTATATACCAAGCTCGAGTACCTGTAGGGTATACCCATGTCAGATACCACTGTAGGGGTTCCGTGCATAAAAACAATAAATTTTACTCTACGCCCCTGAACCCCTAAAGCTGCCAGGACCTATCTATTAGTAATACAGTAACGGGAGGGGCTTTTCGCGAACTTACCCTTGAAGACCGAAAATCATTGTCAACGCTCAGGAGAGCGTGGTTGATGTAGACGAGCCGAAGCCGACCTCAAGGTCGTGATGAAGTCCTTGCTCTCCTTCTAGCACCAACGACTTGAGTGCCTCAAGTGCAACACCTCGCGGGGAGTTACACACGTCCGGTGCCTGACGATGACTCCCGCTTCCCCGATCCAGCAGCAGTTGCGGAAGTAGAGCTCCCGGATCCGAATCCTGCAGCGCGACGGTGCTCCGCGGTGAAGATGTCTCTCGCTCGCGTAGTCCAGACTTGGGACCACGGTCACGAGAGAGAGAGAGAGGGGGAGAGATAAAATATCAATTAGAGGTCCTCCCAAAAGTGGGGAGACCTCCGGAATTGGCCCATTAAGCCTTTTTGACCTTTAATTAATTTTCTCTTTATTAAATAATTATGAATAAATGATTAAATCAATATTTAACATTCATTCACATATCATTTAATCTCCGTGTCCATGGAACACCTTCCACCTCCACTCCGGACATCCTCCGGACTTACCGAAACCCTTCCGGTTTTCTCCCTTCTTTTCTTCGGTGATTCTACCGATCCTATAAACACTCTCTAAGCATCATCAAGCCCTTAAGCGTGATACCCCACGGTTCGGGAACACTCCAGACATGGTCGGGACACTCCCGCACCAATGATCTACAGAGGGACCTGGATGGCCATGTGACTCCTGTGCGTTCCACGAAGATCTTTCGTCGTTTCAACCGGGACAGTCGCGTCTTATTCCCTTTGTCACTTGATACTTGCATTGCCCGAGATCTGATCAATGACATCACCATGTCATGTTCAATCTCGTTACTGAACAACGCTACTTGACTCGTTCCGACAAGTGATATCCCCGTGATCTAATCACACGCTGCGCAGCTATTGGATATAACTTCTTCGAGTGGGCCCTTGAGTATCTTCCCGTCACATGGACGGACAAATCCCGCTCTTGACATATATTGCCTCTACGGTTTCCTCCGAGTACCTGAAAACACCTTTATAACCACCATTTTACCAGATGGCGTTTGATGCTATCTATGCACTCTCGGGAGACAGTGATTGATATAGTCTCACGGTCTAAGGAATAGTCTACGAGGGTCCTTTTCTAATTATCGTAACTTGAACTTTGTGACATGATCAAATCACGATGTTTAGATTGGGTATTGGTTCATCATCTCATTCTCTGAATGAGATGACCTCATTTCCAACTGGCATGAATGCCACATGATCAGGAAACATGATCATCTGTTGACCAATGAACCAGTGACTAGATTTTCACTGGAAACCCCTGGTTTGTTTGTACATCACACGTGTATTGATGTTTCCACTCAATAAAGTTATAGCATGATATAAAAATTAATCATAAACTATATGAAATATGATAATAGTCCTTACTACTATTTGACTCTAGGGCATATTTCCAACAAATATGGGAAATAGTAATGATAGTCTCCAAGAAACACTGAAGTCTTTCATAGACTCACAAAATGAATGAAATAATATTCTAGTTAAAATCACGGAGAACCATGATGCTATGCTTGGTAAACTATCTAACCAAGCTGTTAGTTTGAGAAATGATTTAAGGCCCTTCAAGAAAGAATGAGGATCGTTGAGGCACAGCTAGGTAACATAACCGAGAGTCAAACTCTCATTCTAGCTAAGTTTGCAGGTAAAGCTGAGCCCAATCCTGTTGAGGAACTCAAAATGATGAGGATCCAAAGAGAGGATCCTGGAGAACTTGATTATAGTAATGCCCCTTCACCAAGCTACATCATCGAAGATCTCATAAAAAGGATCAACGTCAAAATTCTGGTAAGTGAAGGTAATGATGAAGCCATGTATCAACACTTTGTTGCTCAAGTTGCAATTTAGGTACGTGAGCTTGAAGAAGAATACAAGAAAATCGTTGAAAAGTTACCTGTTAAACTAGATGACATATTTGAGCCTACTATTAAGATAAAAATTGGAACCAATGAGATAGCCGCACTTTGTGATCTAGGTGCAAGCGTCTCAACAATTCCAAAGAGTCTTTTCAACAAGTTAAATCTTGGCTCCTTTGAAATTACTGAGTTAAAATTGTATCTAGCAGATTCTACCTACAAATAAGCTGTAGGGATTAAGGAGAACACTTTAGTTTACATCAAAGGCTGTCCTGCTCTAATTGATTTTGTTATTGTTGACATGCCTGAAGATACAATTGCTCCTATAGTTCTATGCCGTCCTTTCTTAAGAACTATTATGGCTTTGATTAATCTGCATGAAGGAAACATGAAGCTACAATTGCCTTCGCGGGATCCATATGTTATTCATTTTCCCAGGAAGAAGAAAACCAAGCATGACGAGAAGGAGACCATCACTTTGAAGGTCAATTACTTTGGAGTGGGTGTTCCACTCATCTGGCCCAAGTGAGTATCATCAAGGTCAAGCTATTGACCATAAAAGAGCGCTCCATGGGAGGCAACCCATGTGAAATAAAGGTTTAACTTAAGTTTTTAGTTCTAGTTTAAGTTTTTGTTTAATAAAGAGTGCTATAAAACTCCATTCGAGGAGAAGAAATTTGGTGGTACTTAAAATTCTGCTCTATTCGTGCTATTGTTGGTCGACAATATTTGCTGTCAATTTTCTATCAATAACAAGGTATATCACTAAGTTATAGGAAATGAAATAGTTTACGAAGAAACGAAATTTTTTTTACGCACACAGAGAGTTTAACGACCAACTGTACGGCATGAATAAAAATTCTGGTGTATAGTTATCTTTGCCATCGAAAATTATTCTGCAATATGTACTAATAGTTTAACAACCAACTATACAGCGAGAATAAATTTTTTGGCCATATAGTTCCGGCCATAGAGATATCAATGCCTCCGTACAATTTCTTTTCATATGTTCTTAGAGTTTAACGACCAACTATACGGCGGGAATAAAAAATCCCGGCCGTATAGTTCCGGTCGTATAGATATCTATGCCTTTGCAAATTTTGTTTCGCAGAGACAGACAGTTTAACGACCAACTATACGGCCGGAACATTTTCTTCCGCCCGTATAGTTGCGGCCGTATAGCTGCGCTGCTAGGAGGAAGACCTAATATTTTGTCAGAACACCAACTATACGGCCGAAATGCATGTTTCGCCCGTATAGCTGCGCCCGTATAGTTGCGTCCGACCACAAAATCGCACGGGAAGGTACCTCCAACTCCAAAACTTCAATCCTTTTACTTTCTTCTACCTCCAAACTCTCTCAAAACCTCAAATGATCTTCATATATGCTCAATTCGTTCAATTTCCTCGCACACAAGTGATATACGGTATGTTTCTCCTCCGATCCTCCAATTACTTTTTGCAAATTCATCTTTGATCTATTGTCATTACCAATCTAGGTTGAGACCTACTATGAACTTATTGCCATGATTTTCTTACCTAGATTATTATGTTGAGGAGATTCTTTAGTGTGCTTAGATGAGGAATATGATACACTTACTATTGTTGGATCAAAAAGTTTTATTTTTGTCTTTCTTCAATGTTTTAGAAGATGAACACAAGGAGACAAACTCGTGCTCGTGCCACCGCTAGCGCTTCTCAGGCTGTCGCTCGGGAACACATGGGGATACAGTTTAGGAATGAGGCCCATCGTGAACGCTTCAACAAGATCAAGAACCGCGAAGTGAAGACTACCAATTGGGCTTGTCCCACTATATTGAACCAACTCGGTATTTCTGATGACTTCAATTTACTTTGCAATAGATCTAGCTTGCAAAACTTTGTGTACAATGATGTACCTACTTATCGCCGCTTAACCATTGAATTCTTAAGTTCATTGCAAAGCACCGTTAAACAATGGCAAGGAGAGGATACTATTTCTTTCCGTCTGATGAACAACAACTACACTTTAACATTAGATGAATGGTGCTCATGTTTTAATTTGCCAAACAATGATGTTCATGCTTTATGCGCATCTTTTACTGGCACAAGTCCTTCCCCCGATCAATGCTATAATGGAATGAGTTTCACTAGTAGAGTGAACAAAGGGAAGAATATTCAACATCCTGCAATTCGCTATTTGTTCTATGTTATTGCTAACACCTTGCAGGCACGTAATGAGTTCACAAGACTCAATGAGGAGGACATACTAGTCCTTGCAAAGGTTGCTTACATCAACTGCAGCTTGTCACTCAACTTGGGCGCCATCCTTGTGCGCTACCTGGAGACCCAAGCCTCCCAAAGCCAAGGGCCAATCACAGGAGGAGGCGTCACTACCCTAGGCCTCGATGTAGGTGAGTTGCAACCCGTACTAGGTGAGACGCGTGTTGGTTTCTCCACCTTGAGGGCATGTGGAATGCTCACTAGGCGAGGTGGTGTTTATTACCTGCATATTGCTGGAGTTAGGCGTATCTACCCCTCTCCTTTGCCTAATGGCCTTTTCTGTATCGAGGAAGGACGTTTGCTATATGATGTGCAGGTTGAGCAGTACCAACCTGAGGAGGAGATTCCGGAAGAGGATGAGGACCAAGAGGAGGAGCAAGAGGTTCCTCACCAAGAGGAGCAGCCACAAACCCGGTTCGCCACATACCAAGATTTCCAAGGACTTGGAGGGACTATGGAAAGGATGCACAACCTCTCTTTGAACCTCCGAGGATCAACAAGTAACCTCTCAACTCAATTCGCTAACTGGAGTAACAACTTTTTCCCGCCACCATGATGATTTGCAGGGCTTGCAAAAGCCTAAGCTTGGGGAAGTTTCCTCATGCATCTTTATGTGGTGTTCATTTATTTTTAGAGGTTATGTTTTTATTTGAGTTTATAAGAACTCGTGTTGGTTTCCCCAACACTTTATCTTTAGTTCTTTCTATTTGCTTTCGAAATTTTCTAGCCGATCTTTGCCGCCAAATTTCTATTCTTTATTTCCCTCTCTTAAAAATCACAAAAAGATTTCTCCATTTTTTACTTATTTTCCCTTTTTATTTTCTTTCCGCCTCGAGGTCTTCATACATTTGCAGGAGAGTTATCGACTTCAAGTTTCCAAGAAACAAATAAAAAAGGAAGATATAAGTGGAACCAAACATGAGAGGTATGCCTTATGACTCCCCACTTTGGAAGTTTGAGAAACCTATGCTAAATATTAGTGAACGTTGAGATATTATATTGGTGGAGTGAGTCTTTGTGTTGCCGTAAGATTGTCATTTGCATGGGTATTTAATTGGACATATTTTGTTCCAGCTCTCGTAGTTAACCAAGTCTTGCCTAAAAATTGCTAAAACAATTGTAATAAGAAAAAGTCTCACAATTGAAGGCTTGGGTGTTGTAGTGCTTAGTCTTGAAGGCTTATTTCTAGAGACACTCGACACCACTGAAAATATTGATTGACTTGATAGCTCTCTTTGAAAATCTTTGTTCGATTGAATTAATGTTTAGCGGTTTTTGTGAGCATGCCAAAGTTTGACTTGTTAATCATAAGAATGATATAGCTTTACGCGTGTCAAACTTCACGGGATGCCAATAACTCCGCTGGCCTATGAACGATCTTCATGGAGGAAACTCCTAGAGTTCGGCTATGAGTTGACTAAACACTTGTAGCAGCAATGCTATAGTGGGTAAGATTCTTGGCACTCCCGGGTAGCTGTAATCAAGATGGAATCACTCCTTTGGCTGTTATGAGAAATCATTGTGCAAAAGGAACAAAAACCTTAGTGATGCCATGAGTTTCCATCACATCCCGATAAACTAAATATTTTTTTTGGCATGCTCTTACTTACTTAAAAACTGAAATTCTTGAAGGACAATGAATAGAAAATTAGTGCTTGCAAAGTCTTGATTTATTGATGTGGGAGATTGAGATACTCTAGTATATATGCTTTTCATGACAACTCTCACACTCTTAATTTACATGATTATACTTTACTGTTAAAAGCCAAGCCTATGAGTTGATTACTTGACATGGAATAAAATGCACTCATTTGGATCATCCATACTTACAATAATTTTTGTTGCGTTATAAGGATGCATGAAACCCGTACGATATGCTTGCCATTACTCTATCTATGGTGAAGTTTTTCAGATTTATAAAGTGGAGGAAACATGAGACTACTAATCATGAGTAAGATCACCATCTCGTTATTTCAGTTCAAATGTTGAGTTCCTTTTTGATTTTGGTTTTCTTGCTCGGGACGATCAAGTTTAAGCTTGGGGAGGTTGATGGCTCTGAAATATGGCCATCTAACGTCCACATTTAAAATGGATATTAGTCATATTTATGATGAAATATCTCTCTAAACCCTGCCACTAATGCTAATATTCAAAGGGGTTTGCAATCCTTTGTTCTTGTATTTTTCCTGCGCAGATAATGTCGTTTAAATGAGGGAATCACTACATTAAAGTCAAATATACGATATTTCCTTCGACCAGAAGAAACCAGGAGCCGTCCAACGAAGGTAGACGCTGTAACGACCAACTATACGGCCGGAGCAAAAATTTTGACCATATAGCTCCGAGTGTATAGTTGGCGCCGCCACCGTTAGGTCAAACAGAACAACTTTTGTGAAGGGACCCCTATATAAAGAAGCCTCAGGCGACGGGAAAACTCTCTCTCTCTCGCTGGCACTACATCTCGTTCCACCCTGAAGAAGCTAGACTCCGCCAAAAATCCGCCTTAGATCTCCAAACCCTTCTCCATCTCCATAGCCATACTTCACCACTTGTAATAGTAGATATCTTCTCCGATTGGCGACATTGTAAGACTATTGCTATCAATCTTATGATTTTCATTACAATGTTTATGATTGTTGATCTCATCTCTATGTGTGAGTAATTCTCCTTGGGTTAAGGGCTTCGGCCTAGCCGTGTAGCAATTGTGCATGTGAATTATCATAGATGGGATCGTGCATTGGTTTGTATGACATGATGATTATTGTATCCTCTCTTGTTCAATCCAAGGACTTGTCAGGTACCCAAGACCCCGAGGGTTGAGCCAGGTATTGGGAGTATGAGTGATGACTGATATGCAGGTTGGGAACCCCAGTGACAGAAGGGGTAGTACAACTGTATGTGAGGGATTTGCTTGGGATTAACGGTGACATCACAATGCATATCATTAGTTCTCTTTCTTCTATGGATGAGACTAGTAGGTTATTCCTATAAGCGGTTGCGGAGGCAATAGCAATTATGGATGCACTGCTCACATATAATTTATCTTGCTCTAACAAGTACACGCATGCTTTATTTCTATCTTTTATTTCCATCAGATGTCTTGCACAGCTACAGGTGAAACCAAACGCCCTAGGTCATCTCTCTCCATCATCAACAACAACCAAAAGACGCAAACTACTGGTCCGGTGAAAACACAAAAGGAATTCTAAAACTCCTGAAGGTCCATTAAAGTAACTTCACTACGCATTCGCCTCCTGAGGATTCGATAACCTAGGTCTACTAGGGAAAAAGAATCTATACTACATCCGTAATCCGGATTGAAGGTATCAGAAAGCTTCACTCAATCTTTCATCATTATCAATCTAGACTTAGGTCTTGTTCTTGATCTAATATTGATATTGAGCATTCTTAGTATTGTTTTAGAGGAGTTTGTTTTGTAACTAGTGTAGAGAATTATGTATGCTATGTTTCTATTGGATTAAAATCTTTTATTAGCAATATTTATTTATTTTGTTTTAGATGAACACGAGGAGCCATATAGTGTGATAACTACGGAACCTTTTGCACCACCCATTGATACGTTGACCCCTGAGTCACTTTGTATTGAGTTCACCTAGGAGTTTCAGCTGAACCATTTCAACCATCTCAAGCTCCGAGAAATCAAGTCCACCAAGTGGGCGTGTTCCTATCCTGAACCAACTTGGCATTCGTGCTGATTTCGATTTACTTTGCAACAATGTTGGTTTATATGACTTTGTCTTTTAGGATGTCGCCACATACCGCCGCCTGACACTTGAGTTCCTAAGCACCTTGATGCATACGGTGGAGCCTCACTATTGTTCCGAGGATCAAAGGCCTGGAGTTCATTGCAGCAACTTCTGTCTTATGAACTATGAGTACTCCTTGACACTCGACCAATGGGCTCAACATTTTGGGTTTGCCAACAATGCCACCGACATACGCTCCACTACTTTTGTTTTAAATCATGCACCTTGCCAGTACTTTAATTTAAAGAGAATTCATGGAAACACGCCCAAGGGAAACCAAATTGATCATCATGTTATTTGCTATTTGTTTTATGTTATTGCTAACACCTTGCAGACACATGGTGAGTTTACTAGAGTTAATGAGGCGGACATGATGATCCTCGCAAAGGCTATTATTATTAATTGTAACTTAATGCTAAATTTGGGTGCTCTTCTTGTGTTTTACCTTAAGCATCAGGCTCTTCAAGCTCGAGGACCCATATGGAGAGGAGGAGTTGTAACCATTCTTGCACGTGCACTTCATATAAACCTTGGTAACACCCAACCGTTGACAGGAAGTCACCGTCTCGGTCTTTCTACTCTAAGAGCGTGTGGTATGATTTCTAGAACTGATGGTAGATACTTCCTTCATATACCTGGAGTGGATCACTTGATCCCAACTCCTTTACCTAATAGTCTATTCTCTATCGAGGATGGTGAAGGAAATATGCCCTGAGAGGCAATAATAAAGTTGTTATTGTGTATTCCTTGTATATGATGGATGTTTATTTTGCATGCTATAATTGTATTGATAGGAAACATCAATACATGTGTGCTTAATAAACAAAAAGGGTTCCTAGTTATGCCTCTCTTATAGACTAGCTTCTTGATTAACAAGATGATCAAGGTTTCCTGATCATGGACATTGGATGTTGTTAATAACAAGGTCACAACATTTGTGAAATGATGTGATGAACATTCATTCGAAGTATAGCATTACGATCAAGTCATTATGTTTATATTGCTATAACATCATACGAAGTAATCTTTATACTTAGACCATGAGATCATGTTAATTGCTAACACCGGAAGAGTATCTTGATAACATCAAACGTCACACCGTAACAGGGTGACTATAAAGATGGGTTCAGTACTACGAAGGTGTTATGTTGAGGGTCATGGATCAAGAGTGGAATTTGTCAATCGAGATGACGGATAGATATACTCTGGGCCCTCTCGGTGATATCACATTAGGATAGCTTGCAAGCAAGTGATGTGATCACTAGAATGTTATATCACGGGAACGAGAAAAGAGTGCATGTCGGTAACGAGATCAAACTAGGTATGGAGATACCGATGATCGAATCTTGGACATGTAATATATCGAGAGACAAAGGGATTTAGTTACAAGCGTTAAAGGTTCTCACGATCACAGGAGTCATCGTTGAATGTGTAGGAGTCAGTACGGATCTCCAGGTCCCGCTACTGATTATTGATCGGAGAAGGGTCTCGATCATGTCTGCATTATTCGCGAACCGTAGGGTGGCACACTTAAGAGTTACCGGACACCATTTTGGATCACATATGTTTCAGACGAAAGAATTGCAAAGCGCAGGAATTGTTTCAATAGAAACCAGAAATTGTTTTGGCTAAAAATGCAGAAAGTGGTTCTGCATGTGATATTGAAATATTGCAAGGGGCTATATGTGAATGTTTGTTAATTAAAGTAATTAAAAAAATTCTGAATAAATTTAATAAAAAGAGTTTTATTAAATGAGAGAGCATTAAATTTGGAGAAATTTAATGCATTTAAAGTGGAGACTTTAAAAGGGAAAATGAAGAGGCATTTTAATGTGGAGGGGTTACCACCACATGAATGGTGAAGGAAATATGCCCTGAGAGGCAATAATAAAGTTGTTATTATATATTCCTTATACATGATAGATGTTTATTTTTACATGCTAGAAATGTATTGATTCGGAAACATCAATACATGTGTGTTTAATAAACAAAAAGGGTTCCTAGTCATGCCTCTCTTATAGACTAGCTTGATGATTAACAGGATGATCAAGGTTTCCTGATCATGGACATTGGATGTTGTTAATAACAAGGTCACACCATTGGTGGAATGATGTGATGAACATTCATCCGAAGTATAGCATTACGATCAAGTCATTATGTTTATATTGCTATAACATCATACGAAGTAATCTTTATCCTTAGACCATGAGATCATGTTAATTGCTGACACCGAAAGAGTATCTTGATAACATCAAACGTCACACCGTAACAGGATGACTATAAAGATGGGTTCAGTACTACGAAGGTGTTATGTTGAGGCTCATGGATCAAGAGTGGAATTTGTCAATCGAGATGACAGATAGATATACTCTGGGCCCTCTCGGTGATATCACATTAGGATAGCTTGCAAGCAAGTGATGTGATCACTAGAATGTTATATCACGGGAATGAGAAAAGAGTGCATGTCGGTAACGAGATCAAACTAGGTATGGAGATACCGATGATCGAATCTTGGACATGTAATATATCGAGGGACAAAGGGAATTAGTTACAAGCGTTAAAGGTTCTCACGATCACAGGAGTCATCGTTGAATGTGTAGGAGTCAGTACGGATCTCCAGGTCCCGCTGCTGATTATTGATCGGAGAAGGGTCTCGATCATGTCTGCATTATTCGCGAATCGTAGGGTGGCACACTTAAGAGTTACCAGACACCATTTTGGAGCACATATGTTTCAGACGAAATAATTGCAAAGCGCAGGAATTGTTTCAATAGAAACCGGAAATTGTTTCGGGTAAAATTGCAGAAAGTGGTTCTGCATGTGATATTGAAATATTGCAAGGGGCTATATGTGAATGTTTGTTAATTAAAGTAATTAACAAAATTCTGAATAAATTTAATAAAAAGAGTTTTATTAAATGAGAGAGCATTAAATTTGGAGAAATTTAATGCATTTAAAGTGGAGACTTTAAAAGGGAATGTGAAGAGGCATTTTAATGTGGAGGGGTTACCACCACATGAATGGGGGAGGTGAGGGGTCACCCCCCATGCGCCGGCCATGGAGAGAGGGGGCACCCCCTCCTCCTATAAAAGGCCACCCATTCCCTCCTTCATCCTCACACCTCCTTGTGAAGGATCTCTCTCCCCCTCTAGAATTATTCCCCCATGGTCTCGGATTAGCGAGATACATGTTCCCGGTGGCATTTCGTCTGGAAGGAGTTGCTGCTTCCGCTGGATCGCTGGAGCGAGGAGGTGGAGGTTGTCCGGTGGCTTGAACGTGTGTGCGAGTGCGGATGCACTGCTGAGTTGCGGCGCTAGGACTTCCTCACGATCTTGAGATTGGCAAGTGTACGACTACATCAACCACGAGTTCCTACTTGTTAACAAAGCTCGTTGTCTTCGAGGGTAAGTTCTCCATGGATGTATGTCCACCTGTTGCTCTGTATCTAGTAGATAGATCTTGGCATATAGTTCTCATCGTAGGAAATTTTTTGTTTCTATGCTGCGGACCCAACAGATGGACGTTTGCATTTTGACGCGCAGGTTGAGGCTAATCTACCCCATTAAGAAATACTCGTGGGAGGAGGAGGAGAAGATGAAGAAGTAGAACAAGAGCGACCCGAACAAGATGTGCAACCACCAAACTATTACACCACCTATGAAGATATCTATGGGCTCGAAGCGAATATTCAAAACATGAACAACCTCTCCATCAACCTTTGAGATACTTCTGCAAACCTTGCCACCCAGTTCCATGATTGGAACAGCCAATGGAAGTTGGGAGACTATCCATCGCCACCACAATGAGGAACAAAAGGGCTTGCAAAAGCCTGAGCTTGGGGGTGTGTTCCCCCGACAAATTTATTTGTGTAATAATGAGGTTGTATTGCAGCTCCTTGAGACCTATGAAACACTCGTGTTGGCTTGTTCCAACACTTTGGTTTTTAGTTTGCTTTTGTTTTCATTTGTTTTTATTTTCTTAGTCCCTTGCTTGGTTGCGAGTTCTTTTCTATTATTTAATCCCTATCCTCAAAAATACAAAAAGATTTTTCCATTTTTCCATTTTTCCTTTTTTCGTAATTGTGGATTCGCACTTTGCCTCTTTGCTTTAATATTATTATGAGAGTGATCGTGTTTGAGTTTTGAATGAACACATCCCTATAAGGAAAAGGACCATGAAGTCACTTATGAGAGGTATGTCCTATGTCTCCCACTTTTGAAGTTTGAGTTGTTTATCCTAGTTGGTCGATTTGCTAAGATGCCATGCTAGTAGGAGTAATTTAATATGGTTAGAGTAGAGTTTTTATTAGTATGATGATTAGTTGTTGTAGCTTTTGCTCTAGTTCTTTTGCTAACCGAGTCTTGCCTTGGAAATAATATAACCAAACAATTACAATAATAAAAACTCTGAAATTTACGACTTGTTTGATGAATGATTGTCTTGAGAGTATACCCTTGAAGATAGTTAACCCCATAGATATTTTGATAGTCTTGGCAACACTCATGAAAGGAGTTGTTTGAATGAAATGAAGTCTAGTGGTAATTGTGACGCATGCCAAAGCTAAACTTGTGGATCAAACTATAGTACTAGCATAACAAAAGAGAAAGAAACATTTCTATGTTTCTCATGCACACCTTTGGGATGCCAACAACTCTTATAGCTTTTGAACGATCTATGGTATAACCTTGGATTTCGGCTATGGGTTGATGACATGAGTGGCATACATGTCAATATATGGGCAAAAGTATTGGTACTCTCAAAGGTTGTGCAGGCACTTGTAAAATAAACATCCAATGATCCTTGAAAGAGGAAGAAGAAAATTGATCGATGAGAAAAAAAGATATGTATGAAGATCCACATAACAAGTCCTTGGCATGGTATCATTACTACTTTATGAATTTTCTTGAAAAACAATGATTGGATTAGAAATGTTTTAGATAGACTTGATTTATTGATGTGGGTGTAAATGAGAAACTTCACTATTATTCTACTTACGACACAAAACTCTCTTACTCAATTATGCTATTTAAACATCCTAGTGTTCCTTGGCAAGCTGAGAGTTAACTAGAAGAATTGGATTGATTGCTACACTTCTAGTTATTTATACTTATATTAAACTTTACGTTGATTGTCTTGACTTACCGAAGCTTGTATAGTACTCTTGTCATCTCTCTAACTTTGATAAGCCCCGCAAATGAATGAAGTGCTGAGTGCATATGACTACCAACCGTAAGTGAATTCTTATTCTCATTGTTTCAAGTTTAAATGGTGAATTCCTTAGAGTTCTTTTGTTTCTTTTTGCTTGAGGGTGATCAAGGTTTGAACTTTGGGGAAGTTGATGGCTCCAAAAATAGCCATCTTCCACCGTGTTTAAACATTGTTTTTGGTCAAGCAATTGACAAGAAACTCTCAACCCTTGCCACTGATGACTAATAATTGCAAAGATATGCAAAACCTTGCTTTGAATTGTGTTGTGCAGGAAATCACACTTTTGAATGGGAAATCAGGAGTTATAATGAAGGTTTTTGAGGAAGTACACACGACCAAGTAATTGGGAAGCCATTCCCAGGCGACAACAAGCTTAACGACCACTGGTACGAGCAGGGCCCGCCTGTACCGTCCGCCCGTACCATGTGGCGACGGTTTCGTCTCGTCAAACCCTACAACATTCATGAAGATGCCTATATATTTTGAGGCTCTAGCCGTCATCCAGAGAGCCTCCATTCTCAGATTACATCACAACACCACCAAAGGAGATCCACGCCATTGTTCATCACTTACATCATCCATCCCCTCCATTAGCCATAGCCATTGCTTTTTTACTTTAGATATCCTTGTGATTTGGCGACCATTGTAAGAATATTCGATTTCAATCTAAGTATTTGCACAATGTTTTCTATCCTAGATCTATTTGTTATGAGTGAGTAGTCCTCACGGGCTGCGGGTTGGGGAGAAACCACGCATCAATTATGTGCATCTAATTCATGGGAGTATTGTGTTTTGTTTGCAAATAAAGATTTGTATCTTTTGTTTCTTTGTCTCTTATCTCGATATGTGGACTTGTAGGTACCCAAGATCCCATAGATTGATAAAGGCTTGAGGTAAGATACTTGGCTAGTGGCGATCTCATAGGAACCCCTGTGACAGCAAGGGTAGCACGGTCTTCGCTTAGCGACCCATTCGGGATCACAACAACATCACCACTTAATGCTTTGATCTGTGTTTTACACTTAATAGTTATTTGTAGCCCTTTGCCTCGGTGTGCAGTCGGTTGGATTAAAAGACTATTGCTATGCCCATTGCATCACGGGGGATCTAGTATATTAGGATGTGTTGCCCACAAGATATTATCCCTATTCAACCATTACACATGACTATGATTATTATTATATTTTATCCCATATGATGTGCAGCTGCAGGTGGATCTTCAACCATGGCCTATCTCTATCCATTGGTTCAACCCATTATAAAAGTAAACTAGATTGGTTCGATAAACTAAGGGAAAACATGTTGGAGATATGCCCTAGAGGTAATAATAAATGTAGTTATTATTATATATCTTTGTGTTTATGATAAATGTTTACATTCATGCTATAATAGTATTAACAAGGAAACCATTAATACTTGTGTGATTTGTAAACTTAATTTGAAGTCCCTAGTATGGCCTCTATACTTCACTAGCTTGTTGGTTGATTGATGATGTGGTTTCTTTGTCATGAACATTGAGATGTTATCAACAACAAGATCATATCGTTAGGAGAATGATATGGTGGACATACTCCTATAGACAAGCGTAGCATAAAGATCAAGTCATTTCAATAGTTCAATTGCTATATGCTTTCTGATACATAGTAACCTAATTCCTTCGACCATGAGATCATGCATATTGCCTTTACTGGATGGATGCTTTGATGTCATCAAACACCACACCGTAACAGGGTGGCTATAAAAGTGGCATTGGGTGTTCGGAAAGTATTGGTTGAAACACATGGATCAAGAGTGGGATTTGTCCATCCACATGACGGATAGATATTCTCTGGGCCCTCTCGGTGAAATGTCATCCAATTAGCTTGCAAGCATGTGACTTGGTCACAAGGGATCACATATCACGGGAACGAGAAAAGAGTACTTATCAGTAACGAGGTTGAACTAGGTATGCAGAGATACCGACGATCATGACCTCGGATAAGTAACATATCGTGAGACAAAGGGAAATTGGTATCGTATGTAAGTGGTTCATTCGATCGCAAAGTAATCGTAGAAATATGTGGGAGCCATATGAATTTCCAGATTCCTCTATTGGTTATTGTTCGGAGAAGTGTCTCGATCATGTCTGCATAATTCACGAACCGTAGGGAGACACACTTAAGGATTCGACGTTGTTTGAGTAGTTATGGTATTATGAGAAAGAGACCGAATGTTGTTCGGAGTCTCGGATGGGATCCGGGATATCACGAGGTGATCCGGAATGGTCCGGAGAATAAGATTCATATAAGGAAAGTCCCGTTTCGGAGTTCGGGAATGATTCCGGTGTTTTCATCGGGAACATTCTAGAAGGTCCCGGAATGTCCGGCACTCCGGGGGGGGAGGGGTACATGAATGTGTCATTGCAAGATGGAATGATTGCATCATGTACTAAGTGTTCTCGCTGTCCAAAATAAAGGGTTTATTTAATTCCTAAATTGGAAAAGTCAAACGGCTAGTTTGAAAGTCAAACTGCCAATTTTGGGAAGTGGGATAAGAGGAGGAGTTGGAAACCGACTTGAGGGAGGAGTCTCCTCCCCAAGCCGGCGCACCAACCAAGGCCGACTTGGGGAGGGACTCCCCTCCCCTGGCCGTGCCTTCCCACCTATAAAAGGAGGGCCAAGGCCTCCTCCTCTAGACACAAGACACACAAGTTCCTATCCTCTAAACTAGAAACTAGACCTAGACCCCGGTTTAGAGCTGTTTCGGTTTAGAGCCTTCTAATTGGTTTAGAGCCCTCTAATTGGTGTGTCTAATTACTAGACCACTAATAGCCTCTCTCACAAGCTCCACCATACTCGCACCGGCTTAAGGCGAAGCCCTGCGGGATCTCCCCTCTACCTCCGGTACCACGCCGTTGTGCTGCCGGAATCGCGAGGAGAGTGCTACAACCTCCGCTGCCTGCTGGAACAAGGGAGAGGAAGGTCTTCGTCGAGTACCGAACGTGTGACCGACTGCGGGGGCGCTGCTGGAACGTGGCGCCGGAAGGATCGTCTACGCGATCTTGAGATCGGAAAGAGTACGACTACATCACCCACGAGAATCTGCTCTCGTTAAACACTTTGGAATCTTCGAGGGTGAGTTATTCCATCGACTCGTTGCTACAATCTAGTAGATAGATCTTGGCTTGTTTGTTTGTATGCGATAGAAAATTTTTGTTTTCCATGCTACGAACCCCTACAGTGGTATCAGAGCCGTGTCTATATGTAGATCTGTTGCACGAGTAGAACACAATGGTCATTGTGGGCGTTGATGCTTTTATTGTAGATTGCTTTTTGTGTACTTTGCATCTTGCGGTATGTTGGGATGAAGCGGCCCGGGCTAACCTTACATGACATCGTTCATGAGACTTGCTCCACGCTTAACATGCAACTTGTATTGCATAAGTGGCTTTGCGGGTGCCTGTTTCTCCTAGCATAGTAAAGATCCAATTTACAACGGGTAATCAACAATGCTAGTATCAATGTTGTGGTTCTTGTTCGTAGGTTAGAACGACACTTATGGAAAGCCCCAAACCACGTAAAATATGCAAAGAAAGTAGAAGCGTCTAACTTTGTTTTGCAGGGGTGTGCAGTGATGTGATATGGCCATGATTGTGATTATATTTGATGTATGCAATGTTCCTTATTGTAAGTTGGCAACCGGCAGGAGCCATATGGTTGTCTTTAATTTCTGTTAAGACCTGCGTGTCTATTCAAAATAGTTGTAATAGTTGAAGCTGGTGGACGACAACCATGAAGAAGCGTCATTGACCTTGATGCTATGCCGGTGATGATGGAGATCATATTCGTGCTTGAAGATGGAGATCGGAAGCACAAAGAAGAAAGGCCATATCATATCACATATTATGAATTGCATGTGATGTTAATCCTTTATGCATCTTGTATTGCTTAGTAGACGACGGTAGCATTATAAGATGATCCCTCATGCACATAAATTTCAAGTTCTAAAAGTGTTCACCCTTAGTATGCACCGTTGCCAAAGCTTGTTGCTTCGAAGCACCACGTGATGATCGGGTGTCTTTGATTCCGCGGGTGACTACAACGTAAGCAAGCCAGATTTGCTTATGCGGAAGCTAAGGTTTGATCTTGACGAGCCTAGCATGTACAGACATGGCCTCAGGAACACGGATCGCCGAAAGGCAAAGCATGAATCATATAGTAGATATGATGAACATGATGATTGTTCGCCATTAAAACTATATCAGCTCTCGTGATGATCGGTGTTGATGTAGTGGATTTGGTTCGTGTGATCACTAAAACAATGTGAGGGATGTTGTTTTGAGTGGGAGTTCACCTAGTTTAATTTCATTAATTAATTTGAACTCAATTTGTCATAAACTTAGTCTAAACTATTGCAAATATGTTGTAGATCAATGGCAGCCCCTACCATCAATTTTAATGCGTTCCTAGAGAAAGAAAAGTTGAAAAACAATGGAAGCAACTTCGCGGATTGGTTCCGCAATTTGAGGATTGTCCTCACAGCTGGTAATTTGACCTATGTGCTGGATGCACCGCTAGGTGACCCACCTGCAGCTGATGCTACCGATGAAGTAAAGAATGTTTACCTCGCTCGGAAGAATCAGTACTCCATAGTTCAGTGTGCTATCTTGTATGGTTTAGAATCGGAGCTTCAGAAAAGGTTTGAAGAGTCAGATCCATATGATATTGTCGAGGATCTCAAATTAATCTTTGAGACTCATGCGGCAATTGAAAGTTATGAAGCTTCTGAAAAGTTCTTTAACTGCAAGATGGAAGAGGGTAGCTCCGTCAGTGAGCATGTGCTTAAGATGTCTGGGCACGCAAATAAACTTCAAAGTTTGGGTATAGTGATTCCTAATACTTTGGGAGTTTACCGCATCCTCCAATCACTACCACCAAGTTACAAGAACTTTGTGATGAACTACAACATGCAGAACATGAACAAAGAGTTGCCAGAACTATTTGCTATGTTAAAATCTGCAGAAGTGGAGATCAAGAAAGAGCACCAAGTGTTGATGGTCAATAAGACCACCAAATTCAAGAAAGGCAAGTCTAAGCAAAAGGGACACTTCAAGAAGGGTGGTAAGAAAGTTACCATGCCAACGAAGAAGACCAAGGCTGGACCTAAGCCTGAAACTGAGTGCTTTTACTGCAAGGGAGAAGGTCACTGGAAGCGGAATTGCCCAAAGTACTTGGCGGATTTGAAGAACGGCAACATCAAGAAGAAAGGTATATTTGATATACATGTTATTGATGTGTATCTCACTAGTATTCGTAGTAGTGCCTGGGTATTTGATACTGGTTCGGTTGCTCATATTTGTAACTCGAAACAGGAGCTGCAGAATAAACGGAAGCTAGTGAAGAACGAGGTGACGATGCGCGTGGGAAACGGATCAAAGGTTGATGTGATCGCGGTCGGCACACTACCTCTTCATCTACCATCGGGATTAGTTTTATACTTAAATAATTGTTATTTGGTGCCTGCGTTGAGCATGAACATTATATCGGGATCTTGTTTATTGCGAGACGGTTACTTGTTTAAATCAGAGAATAATGGTTGTTCGATTTATATGAGTAATATGTTTTACGCACATGCACCTTTGATAGATGGTCTATTCTTATTGAATCTCGATAGTAGAAATACACATCTTAATAACATTGAAGCTAAACGTTTGAAATCAAGCGATAATTCGACCTATATGTGGCACTGTCGTCTTGGTCACATTGGAGTGAAACGTATGAAGAAACTCCATTCCGATGGACTTCTTGAATCACTTGATTTTGAATCACTTGAAAGATGCGAAGCATGTCTGATGGGTAAAATGACTAAGACTCCATTTTCTGGTATAATGGAGCGAGCTACGGACTTATTGGAAATCATACATACCGATGTGTGTGGTCCAATGAGTGTAGCATCGCGTGGTGGTTATCGTTATGTTCTTACCTTCACGGATGATTTGAGTAGATATGGGTATATCTATTTCATGAAACATAAGTCCGAAACTTTCGAGAAGTTTAAGGAGTTTCAAAGTGAGGTAGAGAATCAACGTAACAAGAAGATTAAATTTCTACGTTCTGATCGTGGAGGTGAATATCTAAGTTACGAGTTTGGCGAGCATTTGAAGAAATGTGGAATACTTTCGCAGTTGACACCGCCGGGAACACCACAGCGTAATGGTGTGTCTGAACGTCGTAATCGAACTCTCTTAGATATGGTTCGTTCTATGATGTCACTTACAGATTTGCCACTATCATTTTGGGGTTATGCATTAGAAACAGCCGCATTCACTTTAAATAGGGCACCGTCTAAATCCGTTGAAACGACACCGTATGAATTATGGTTTGGGAAGAAACCTAAATTGTCGTTCCTTAAAGTTTGGGGATGCGAAGCCTATGTAAAGAAGTTACAGCCGGACAAGCTTGAACCCAAAGCGGAAAAATGCGTCTTCATAGGATACCCGAAGGAAACTGTTGGGTATACCTTCTATCATAGATCCGAAGGCAAAATCTTCGTTGCTAAGAATGGATCCTTTCTAGAGAAGGAATTTCTCTCGAAAGAAGTGACTGGAAGGAAAGTAGAACTCGACGAGGTTGTCGAACCTTCTCTCGAAATTGCGAGTAGCGCAGCACCGGAAGAAGTTCCTGTGGTGCCTGCACCAATAAGAGAGGAAGCTAATGATAGTGATCATGAAACTTCGGTCGAAGTTGCTACAGAACCTCGGAGGTCAACGAGAACTCGTACCACTCCAGATTGGTATGATTCCGTTATGAATGTCATGTTGGTGGACAACACCGATAACCCCGAGACATATGAGGAAGCGATGATGAGCCCAGATTCCAATAAATGGCAAGAAGCCATGAAATCCGAGATTGAATCCATGTACGAAAACCAAGTATGGACTTTGGTGGACTTACCGGATGGCCGGAAGGCTGTCGAGAACAAATGGATTTTCAAGAAGAAAACAGATGCTGATGGTAATGTTACTGTCTATAAAGCTCGACTTGTCGCAAAAGGGTTTCGACAAATTCAAGGAGTTGACTACGATGAGACTTTCTCACCAGTAGCGAAGCTAAAGTCTGTGAGGATTATGTTAGCAATCGCTGCATATTATGATTATGAGATATGGCAGATGGATGTCAAAACAGCATTCCTCAATGGAGACATTGATGAAGAGTTGTATATGATGCAACCCAAAGGTTTTGTCGATCCTAAAGATGCTAACAAGGTATGCAAGCTTCAACGGTCCATCTATGGATTGAAGCAAGCATCCCGAAGTTGGAATCAACGTTTTGATAAGGTAATCAAAAGTTTTGGTTTTATACAAACTTATGGAGAAGCTTGTATTTACAAGAAAGTGAGTGGGAGCTCTGTAGCATTCTTAATACTGTATGTGGATGACATATTGTTGATTGGGAATGATGTAGACCTTCTTAATAGTGTCAAGGAATATTTGAATAATAGTTTTTCAATGAAGGATCTTGGCGAAGCAGCTTACATATTAGGCATAAAGATTTATAGAGATAGATCGAAACGCCAAATATCATTGTCACAAAGTACATATTTGGACAAAGTTCTAAAGAGGTTTGGAATGGAAGATAGCAAGAAAGGGTTCTTGCCCATGTTGCCCAATACGACCTTGAGTAAAACTCAAGGTCCGACATCGGCAGAAGATAGAGAAAAGATGAGTAAGACTCCCTATGCCTCAGCCATAGGATCTCTAATGTATGCCATGCTATGTACTAGACCCGACATCGCATATGCTGTTAGTCTAACTAGCAGATATCAAAGTGATCCAGGAGTGGATCATTGGACAGCGGTCAAAAAACATCCTTAAGTACTTGAAAAGAACTAAGGATATGGTTCTTTCTTATGGAGGTGATGAACAGCTCGTTGTTAATGGTTACACCGATGCTAGTTGGAACACCGATCCGGATGATTCTAAATCACAATCTGGATACGTATTTATTTTGAATGGTGCAGCAGTTAGCTGGAGGAGTGCAAAGCAAAGCGTTGTGGCGAGATCTTCAACTGAATCGGAATACATGGCTGCTTCGGAGGCTTCACAAGAAGCGATATGGATGAAAGAGTTCATTACAGAGCTGGGTGTGGTTCCTAGTGCGCTGGACCCAATGTCTATCTACTGTGATAACATGGGCGCCATAGCCAATGCGCAAGAACCAAGGTCACACAAGAAGCTGAAGCATATCAAGCTACGTTTTCACGCTATTCGAGAACATATCCAGGATGGGGATATAAAGATTTGCAAAGTACACACAGATCTGAATGTGGCGGATCCGTTGACTAAACCTCTCCCGAGGGCAAAACATGACCAACACCAAACTGCCATGGGTGTTCGGTATATTACCATGTAATCTAGATTAGATGACTCTAGTGCAAGTGGGAGACTGTTGGAGATATGCCCTAGAGGTAATAATAAATGTAGTTATTATTATATATCTTTGTGTTTATGATAAATGTTTACATTCATGCTATAATAGTATTAACAAGGAAACCATTAATACTTGTGTGATTTGTAAACTTAATTTGAAGTCCCTAGTATGGCCTCTATACTTCACTAGCTTGTTGGTTGATTGATGATGTGGTTTCTTTGTCATGAACATTGAGATGTTATCAACAACAAGATCATATCGTTAGGAGAATGATATGGTGGACATACTCCTATAGACAAGCGTAGCATAAAGATCAAGTCATTTCAATAGTTCAATTGCTATATGCTTTCTGATACATAGTAACCTAATTCCTTCGACCATGAGATCATGCATATTGCCTTTACTGGATGGATGCTTTGATGTCATCAAACACCACACCGTAACAGGGTGGCTATAAAAGTGGCATTGGGTGTTCGGAAAGTATTGGTTGAAACACATGGATCAAGAGTGGGATTTGTCCATCCACATGACGGATAGATATTCTCTGGGCCCTCTCGGTGAAATGTCATCCAATTAGCTTGCAAGCATGTGACTTGGTCACAAGGGATCACATATCACGGGAACGAGAAAAGAGTACTTATCAGTAACGAGGTTGAACTAGGTATGCAGAGATACCGACGATCATGACCTCGGATAAGTAACATATCGTGAGACAAAGGGAAATTGGTATCGTATGTAAGTGGTTCATTCGATCGCAAAGTAATCGTAGAAATATGTGGGAGCCATATGAATTTCCAGATTCCTCTATTGGTTATTGTTCGGAGAAGTGTCTCGATCATGTCTGCATAATTCACGAACCGTAGGGAGACACACTTAAGGATTCGACGTTGTTTGAGTAGTTATGGTATTATGAGAAAGAGACCGAATGTTGTTCGGAGTCTCGGATGGGATCCGGGATATCACGAGGTGATCCGGAATGGTCCGGAGAATAAGATTCATATAAGGAAAGTCCCGTTTCGGAGTTCGGGAATGATTCCGGTGTTTTCATCGGGAACATTCTAGAAGGTCCCGGAATGTCCGGCACTCCGGGGGGGGAGGGGTACATGAATGTGTCATTGCAAGATGGAATGATTGCATCATGTACTAAGTGTTCTCGCTGTCCAAAATAAAGGGTTTATTTAATTCCTAAATTGGAAAAGTCAAACGGCTAGTTTGAAAGTCAAACTGCCAATTTTGGGAAGTGGGATAAGAGGAGGAGTTGGAAACCGACTTGAGGGAGGAGTCTCCTCCCCAAGCCGGCGCACCAACCAAGGCCGACTTGGGGAGGGACTCCCCTCCCCTGGCCGTGCCTTCCCACCTATAAAAGGAGGGCCAAGGCCTCCTCCTCTAGACACAAGACACACAAGTTCCTATCCTCTAAACTAGAAACTAGACCTAGACCCCGGTTTAGAGCTGTTTCGGTTTAGAGCCTTCTAATTGGTTTAGAGCCCTCTAATTGGTGTGTCTAATTACTAGACCACTAATAGCCTCTCTCACAAGCTCCACCATACTCGCACCGGCTTAAGGCGAAGCCCTGCGGGATCTCCCCTCTACCTCCGGTACCACGCCGTTGTGCTGCCGGAATCGCGAGGAGAGTGCTACAACCTCCGCTGCCTGCTGGAACAAGGGAGAGGAAGGTCTTCGTCGAGTACCGAACGTGTGACCGACTGCGGGGGCGCTGCTGGAACGTGGCGCCGGAAGGATCGTCTACGCGATCTTGAGATCGGAAAGAGTACGACTACATCACCCACGAGAATCTGCTCTCGTTAAACACTTTGGAATCTTCGAGGGTGAGTTATTCCATCGACTCGTTGCTACAATCTAGTAGATAGATCTTGGCTTGTTTGTTTGTATGCGATAGAAAATTTTTGTTTTCCATGCTACGAACCCCTACAAAACAAACAAACAAAATCTTGTAGACGTGTCCTTTTTATTTCCTTTTAGCATTGCTTTCTAAGGTTTGATTAAACCTAGGTCTTCTAGGGAAAAGCTATTATACTACATCTATAAATCTAGATTGAAGGTATGAGTGAGTGAAACGAGATTCAAGTGTTTTGACACTTGGTGAGTAAAATCACATGAATATCTTGATCAATCATACTGTGATATGTACATATCCAGATATGTCCTATGCTCTAAATGTTATGAGCATATACTAGCACTAGAAGAAATAGTTCCTTCCGCAATGACTTGGCCCGACGGTCGTCATAGAAGGCGCGTCTTCCGTGACGAAATTCTCGGCTCGACCGTGGCCGATGGAATTTTTTTCTGGTTTCACGGCCCTCTACTACGACAGAACCGCTAAAACATGGAGGAAGCTCGGCTGGTGCGTGGCAGAAGCAAGATTTTCGTTTCCTCGCGCGGTGTTGACTCGCCAAAGTCTTTTGAGGTGTGTGGGTCCTGACGTCAGTGTCTCTAGCGGACTATAATTTTCGGTCGTGCCTCCCTGATTTGAACTCGATAACGTTGCTCAATGCGTCTGCCATTTAGTCAGGTTGCTGGGTCCCGCATGTCAGTCTCTCATTAGAAGAATCATGTGTATGATGGAATTTTTTTCCTTCGCTCGCGCTACCCTGTTCCGAACTTAATATCATTACTCGATGCAACTACCGTTTAATCAGACAGCTAGGACCCACATGTCATCCTCTCATTAGAAGAAACGTGTGTATGATGGAATTTTTTCCTTCGCTCGTGCTACCCTGTTCCGAACTTGAGTGCGCTGCTCGATGCATCTACCGTTTAATCAACCTCCTAGGCCCCACATGTCATCCTCTCATTAGAAGAAATGTGTGTATGATGGAATTTTTACCCTCGGTCGCGCCTTCGTGTTCCAAACTTGATAGCGTTGCTCACTGCATCAGCCGTTTATTCAGGGTGGTGGGTCCCTTATGTCAGCCTCACATTAGAAGAATCGTGGGTATGATGGAATTTATTTTCTTCTCTAGCACTACCATGTTCCGAACTAGATAGTGTTGCTCGACAAATCTGCCGTTTGCTCACGCTGCTGGGTCGCTCATTTTGCTAGGTCCCAGATGTCAACCTCCTCTATGCAGGAAACGTGTCTATGCTGGGTCCCAGATGACATCCTCTATTTGAAAGAAACATGGGTATGTTGTAATGCTTTTTGGGTCCCAGATGTCAGCCTCGGAGTACAAAAATGCTCATAAAGGCCAAATTAAAAAGATTCTGGGATAACTCGGGACGGATGCCCTATTCGTCATGGCTTATATCCCATGGGCTCACTCCTAAATTGAATGGGCTATGGTCGGTGGTCACAAGACCATGAAAAGGCGGAATTAGAAGGATTTGGGCCATGCTTGGGGTTGATAGGCTAATTTCATGGGCTATGCTTGGGCTTGCTGAGTCTGACATGTCAGCTTCTTAGTAAGTGCAACGTGTGTATGATGGATTTTTTTCGGCCACGTCCGCTGTTTTCACCGTAGAAGACGTGTATGGTCTTACTGTTGGGGCCCTTATGTCAGCCTCTCTGGTATGTTCTAGATTGTGGGTCCCCGATGTAGCCTTGTATGTTCTGTCTAGTGGGTACTCGATGACAGCCTCTCTATACAAGTATTTAAACTTTTTTCAAACCCACCCTCAAAAAAAACTCGAGGGACACTACAAGCTGGTGGGTTCGTGATGTCAGCCTCTCCGTAATGCGATATTGCTAGAAGAAAAAATGTAAACCCAAGACACACACACACATCCAGGCGATTCGAACAAAAGACCTTCAAATCAAATAAACGTAAACTGAGTGTGTTGCCACTACAACGAAGCTATTTATAGAAAAAATATCATAGGCCGAATTAAAAAGAGTTTGGCTATTCTACATAGGCTGCTCTACGTGGGTTATACTCCATAGGCTATGCTCCATGGGCTTCTTTCTCAAATTTCACTAGGTTGTGCTCATCAGTCCTCTGACCCCTAAAAGGCCAAATTAATATGTTCTCAGCTATGCTCCATGGGCCCCTTTCTCAAATTTCACTGGGTTGTGGTCAGCAGTCTCCTAACCTCGAAAAGACCGAATAAAATGTTTTGGGCTAAAGAGGGGCCGAATGAGCTACTAGTTAATGAAAATTGCACCGTGATGTGTTCGTCCGGATTTGAAAAAAAGACCTCAGAGAGAGAGAGAGAGGAGAAAAGCGATAATTCTTTTTGGCATATATTCATGTCAAATTTCAGCAGTACAGAATAAGATAAAAAACTTATCAATAGATTTGAAGTTCATATTCAGCAGCACTTGACCAATTCAGTAGCATTTCAAAAGTGACCAATTCAGCAATACAAACACTAAAATATAATAGTAGTACAGAGAGAACCAGTTCTTGTTTCATCTCTAAAAACCTTGTCGCATGATCAGTTTTCCCTTTTCACCAGACACACTCGACCATTGGAGCAAGCAAAACTAACGATCAAGTCTGCTTTGAGTATCTTCTTCTCACATCAATGCATGTGTGACCCCCGTATGCAACCCAAAATACCCAAGTCTCATATAGATTGTGACAAGGCCATGTTTCAAAATAAAAGCAAGACTATCTATTGTCCTTGATTTAAACAAGTACCAGTACATCAGTATTTCCACAAAATGCTTTAGTAATAGCAACGACAGAACATTTAGAGATTCAATAGCTTTCCTGCTTGAAATTCAATAGCAGTACAAAGATAATAAGTTCTTGTTCAATCTCAAAAAACCTTGGTGCACGATCAGTTTTCCCTGTTCTCTGAACAGGCTCGATCATTAGAGCAAGCAAAATTGACAATCAAGTCTGCTTCTGTGCAAATACCACCTCATTTCGTCAATGCTTTTGTGACCCCCATATGCAACCCAAAATGCCCAAGACTCATCTAGATAATTGTGACAATGCTAGGTTTCAAAAGAAAAGCAAGATAATCTGTTGCACTTGATCTAAACAAGTAACAATACATCACTATTAGTTCAACAAAATACTTTGGTAATAGCAACGACAGAACAAAGGCAAATCAAGACCATCTCCTTCCCTTGACATAAACAAGTACTACCAGTATATAGTACAAAATACTCCAAAGTACAAGAACTAGTACTACTATGCATCCAAAATCCTCCCTCCAACATACATAGATCCCTAAGCAGGTTAAATAAATTGTGTGTCAATTGGGTATCCCCCTACGATTGATGCATATTGAGTAATGCAGGCCCTAGGGAATATGACATGGTTCATGGTACAACAAAAAGAAATGCTTTTTCTCCGGGTGATGCCCGACACCGCCCAGCTCCCAGGCATGGAGGAACTCCAGATTGCACCGGTCTAAAACCTCAGCTTTATTGTCGGGTAATAGGAAGTTATCAGCACATTGTATAAGGGCGACGAGCACGCGTCTGGCCTGATGCACACGATGGATACGCTGATGTCGCCCGACTCGTGCATGTCAAATAGCACAGCAAACACCGTACCATAGTCCCCTACTCCAATCTTCTCTACTCTCGATGAGCATGGTGCCAATAGCGGCTGAGAGATGTACCTAGAGTTTGTCGATGATTACAACAATACCACCTACCTAAGTTTCTGATCCAACTACACATTTAGTATGCTAGTTAATATCAGCTACACTATTTAAATGCTTATTTTGTTTTTTGGTAAATGTTTGTCAATTAGTTTAAGGAGCTTTAGGCAGGGCATGCACTTCTTTTTGAATGTATTTGCTAGATTTCCGTTGCCCTGTGCATGCCTAGTTATGCTCTTAGTTGCCGGATTCATTACATTCATAATTCGTGCATTCTGCTTTGATCAGTCTGCATGAGGTCCTTGTGTTGAGTGCTTACATTGCTATCACATACTAAATAATATTTTGAAAATCTTTGAGAATGAACATGGTAGTTTTGTTACTTTGTATGATGTTGTAAATTATTTTATCTTAGTTTCATCCTTCAACAAGTAGAACAGTCATTTCACAGGGCAAAAGTTACAGTTGCACACAATCTTATCCCTCTATGAAGTCTACTGTTCTAGTTATTCCATAAGAAAGAGATGTATAATGCCCTGTTGTTACTAATTGCTTTCTTCCTTTTGGCAAAAGGATTGATTTGAAATTCGTTGGGTTTTTTCCTTGGTAATGATGTTATATGATGTTTCTTTTTGTTTTAGGTTGCAAATATAAATATGTAGGCAGAACAGAAAACAACTACCTCAAGTGTAGATCTCTTTGGACAGAGCAGCAGTGACAGTGCGTATTGCTCACTAGGTACACAATCTCGACTGCTCCATACATTCTAGCAGAAAGAATTTTTGGTACTACACTCCAAGATGCACTTTATGTAGTTGGATAGGAAGCCAACAGAACATATGCAGTAGTATCCATAGCAAGAAAGGAGTTATCTGAGTTGAAAAACAGGCAAGCTTTGACGAAGAATCTACTTAATAATATCCTCAACAAGTCTCGTGGTAATCCCATCGTTACATGTGAGGCGGTGCGAGCTCCCTAAAAGGAATATTTTTGAAACTGAGATTATATTGTTTATCAGCTGTGTTATACTCCGATGATGCTTTACGAGCTACGAAATTTTTCAGGACTATATAAATTACTATTTTTCCAGTTATAATTTTTTCCACAATTCCAGAATTTATTTAGCATCTAGAGAACTTATGTTATTTGTTTATCCACTTTTATGTCCTGGTAATGGATCTAAGTTAGATAGGCTTAAACAGTAGTAGACCTACAACGGTTGTACTAGTCCTTGATGGGCCGCCAGTCACAGTGACGGGCCTACACTAACACCATTATATTGTAGACTTTGATTGCAAATATTAAACCGCAAAAGGCCAGAACAGTAAAATGATAGAATAGTAAAACTCCATAATAGTGAAAGGTCAAAATAGTAAAAAGGCCAGAACAGTAAAACGCCAGAGCAGGAAAACGGTAGGACGCCAGAACAGTAACAGGCCGCAAACAGTAACAAGGCCAGAATAGTAAAAAGGCCGAAACAGTAGGAGGCCAGAACTTTAGTAGGCCAAGAAGTTAGCAGCCTGTTTATGGGACTGAATAGTAAAAGGCCCAAACAATGAAAGGCCAGAATAGTAAAAGGTCGTTATAGTAGATGGCCATAAGGGCCCATGATGGGTGCGAGAAAAGTGACGGGCCGACCGCATGCCTTAACAGGAATGAACAAACTTGGCCCAGGCGGGAAATGGGCCCCATAGTATTGGACCAAGGTGGACATTATGTAGGATGAAACAGTGTTGGACCTAAAAGTTCACTGGCCATGGCTGGCTGCACTAATGGGCCCATTTCACATAGTGCAGAACAAACCAGTAACGGGTCATTCCCTTATTGGGCTAGTAATGGGTCGACTCGCTTAATAATTAGCAGGCATTGGCTGGGCCTGGCTTCTACCGCAGTTTCAGTGGCCATTAATGGCGGTAACTGGGCATTAACGGTGTTTGCCACGTGGCTGTTTGCATGACGTCATCAATCAACACGGCTGGCAAACAGATCTACGACGGAACAAGTTTTTGTGGCTGAAGGGTGCGATTCGCCACGGTAAAAAAACCATGGTAGATTCATTTGTGACGGGGCTTTTACCATGAATACCATCCATCGTAGAAGACTTTTTAACCACGGAAAACGGCCCTTCAACCACAAAAATTGTCCGTTGTAAAAGCCAACTTTTCTTGTAGTGTAGGATGACCCATAAGATGATCATTGGACAATAGTAAGGATATTTTTATGATCTTTAGAAGAACTAAGAATATATTTTGTATGTAGAGGTGACATATAGTTCATTGTAAAGTGTTACATTGGTACTAGACATATAGTTCATTATAAAGTGTTACATTGGTACTTGTTTTGCCACAAGATACACATTAAGTTTATCTCACTTTAGACTATAGGTTAAGGTGACACAATGTAATGGAAGAAAGTTCCATGATGGATTTGGATAAGTTCCATAGGTAAATACATTGTGACGGATACTACAACAAAGGCTGAGTATAAGAATCCTCTAGTAGCAGCAAAGGAGGGTATTTCTGTCAAGTAGTTTGTTATCAAACTAGGTGTCCTTCACAGCAGGCTGATATTATGAAGATATATTGTACGACAATAATATCAACATGTTTTAGGTCTCACAAAAGGAGAAAATGTATACAATTCCATCTCATTTGAGAATGAGTTATGCATAGAGACACAAAGGCATGCAGTACACACAGGCCTTAAAGCGTCAGATCTAGAGATATTAGGTTTACCACAAGCAACATGTATGAGCAACACCGGAAAGCCATAGGTGTTAAATGCGCAAGTTTTAACTAGATTATTCACTCTAGTGCGAGTGGGATACCAAAGGGAATATGCCCGAGAGGCAATAATAAAATGGTTATGATCTTATTCCATGTTTATGATAAATGATTATTTCTCATGCTATAATTGTATCAATAGGAAACGTTAATACATGTGTGTTTAATAAACGAACCAAAGTTCCTAGTAATGCCTCTCATTAAACTAACTCGTTGATTAACAAATGATCAAGGTTTCCTGATCATGAACATTGGATGTTGTTAATAACAAGATCATACCATTAGAAGAATGATATGATGAACATATACCCAAAGTAGATTTAGCAATATTATCTAGTCATGAAGTTTACATTGCTACATCAAACACATACTGTTGGGTCCGCAGCATAGAAAACAAAAATTTCCTATGATGAGAACTATACGCCAAGATCTATCTACTAGATACAGAGCAACAGGTGCACATACGTCCATGGAGAACTTACCCTCGAAGACAACGAGTTTTGTTAACGAGTAGGAACTCGTGGTTAATGTAGTCATGCGCTTGCCGATCTCAAGATCGTGTGGAAGTCCGAGCACCGCAAATCAGCAGCGCATCCATCCTCGCACACACGTTCAAGCCACCGGACAACCTCCACCTCCTCGCTCCAGCGAATCAGCGAAAGCAGCAACTCCTTCCAGACGCAAGGCCACCGGGAACATGTATCTCGCTAATCCGAGACCATGGGGGAATATCTAGAGGGGGAGAGAGAGATCCTTCACGAGGAGGTGTGGTTTGTGAGAGGGGAGAGGGGGGCTTTATATAGGAGGGAGGGAGACCCCTCCCCTCCCATAGCCGGCACATGAGGGGGGGGACTCCTCCCCTCCTTCATTCATGTGGTGAACCTCCACTCACATAAACATGGCCTCCACCCAAAATCCCACTTACATGTATTTAATTCCCACCAAATTAAATGCAACTCTCAATTAATAAAACTCTTTTATTTATTTTATTCAGAATTTTGTTAATTAATTTAATTAACAAACATTCACATAAAACCCCTTGCATCATTTCAATCTCACATGAACCAAATCCACTACACCAAGTCCGATCATCACGTGAGTCGGTGTAGCTTCAAAGGCGAGCATCTATATGGGCATCATATCAACTATATGACTCATGCTTAACCTTTCGGTCCGTGTTCCGAGGCCATGTCTGTACATGCTAGGCTCGTCAAGTAAGAACCTTAGTATTCGCGTGTGTAAAATTGTCTTACACCTGTTGTATGAAAGCGTAGAGTCGAGAACACCTGATCATCACGTGATGCCTCAAAACACGATCCACAAAACGGTGCATACTTAAGGAAGAACACATTTTTATCTTGATATCTAAATGAGGGATCATCTTATAATGCTACCAAAAGCGCCAAACTAGCAATATAAGATGCTAACATCTAATGTGTGAAGTGAGGTGATATGGTCCATGCATTTGATCTCTATCATTTGCATCGTGGTATGATCTCTATGATTCCTTTGTGTGTAAGGACAAGGTCTATGGAACTTACACGTTAAGTGAGTTGTAAGAGTATCTATCATACATCTACTTACAACAATACCATATCAAGACACTAGCCCAACAACGATCTAAACTAGACGCCTCTAATTTATCAATTGCAAGTTTTACGTGGCTTAGGGCTTTCGGAGATAGAACCGGTCTTACCTATGAACATGAACCACAACGAGGATAACCAAGTTATTAGCAACTCGTTGTAAATCAGATATTGACTATAGTAGGAGAGACAGACACCCACTAGCCACTTATGCAAAACTAGTTGCATGTCAGTCGTGGAACTGGTCTCATGTACGATGACATGTAAGGTTGGTCCGGGCCGCTTCATCCCACTATGCCACCAATATCCAAAGTACATATAAGATGCAATAACATGGTCATCATCGCCCACATATAAACATATGTGCACTACCCGTGCAAAGCACCTACGCATAGACCAGGCTCTGATATCACTGTTGGGTCCGCAGCATAGAAAACAAAAAATTTCCTACGATGAGAACTATACGCCAAGATCTATCTACTAGATACAGAGCAACGTGTGGACATACATCCATGGAGAACTTACCCTCGAAGACAACGAGTTTTGTTAACGAGTAGGAACTCGTGGTTGATGTAGTCGTACGCTTGCCGATCTCAAGATCGTGTGGAAGTCCGAGCGCCGCAAATCAGCAGCGCATCCGTCCTCGCACACACGTTCAAGCCACCGGACAACCTACACCTCCTCGCTCCAGCGAATCAGCGGAAGCAGCAACTCCTTCCAGACGCAAGGCCACCGGGAACATGTATCTCACTAATCCGAGACCATGGGGGAATATCTAGAGGGGGAGAGAGATCCTTCACGAGGAGGTGTGGTTTGTGAGAGGGGAGAGGGGGGCTTTATATAGGAGGGAGGGAGACCCCTCCCCTCCCATAGCCGGCGCATGAGGGGGGGGGGACTCCTCCCCTCCTTCATTCATGTGGTGAACCTCCACTCACATAAACATGGCCTCCACCCAAAATCCCACTCACATGTATTTAATTTCCACCAAATTAAATGCAACTCTCAATTAATAAAACTCTTTTATTTATTTTATTCAGAATTTTGTTAATTACTTTAATTAACAAACATACACATAAAACCCCTTGCAACATTTCAATATCACATGCAGAACCACTTTCTGCAATTTCACCCGAAACAATTCCGGTTTCTATCGAAACATTTCCTGCACTTTGCAAACCTTTTGTCTGGAACATATGTGCTCCTAAATGGTGTCCGGCAACCCTTAAGTGTGTCACCCTATGTTTCGCGAATAATGTAGACATGATTGAGACTCCTCTCAGATCAATAATCAGAAGCGGGACATGGAGATCCATACTGACTCCTGCATATTCAACGATGACTTCTGTGATCGTGAGAACCTTTAATGTCAGCAATTTAATCCCTTTGTATCATGATATAATACATGTCCTAGATTCGATCATCGGTATCCAAATACCTAGTTTGATCTCGTTACCGACATGCACTCTTTTCTCGTTCCCGTGAAATAACATTCTAGTGATCACATCACTTGCTTGCAAGCTATCTTAATGTGATATCACCGAGAGGGCCTAGAGTATATCTATCTGTCATCGGGATTGACAAATTCCACTCTTGATCCATGAGCCTCAACATAACACCTTCATAACACTGAACCCACCTTTATGGTCACCCTGTTACAGTGTGACGTTTGATGTTATCAAGATACTCTTCCGGTGTTAGCAATTAACATGATCTCATGGTCTAAGGACTAAGACTACTTTGTATGATGTTATAGCAATATAAACATAATGACTTGATCGTAATGCTATACTTCGGATGAATGTTCATCACATCATTTCACAAATGCTGTGACCTTGTTATTAACAACATCCAATGTCCATGATCAGGAAACCTTGATCATCTTGTTAATCAACAAGCTAGTCTATAAGAGAGACATAACTAGGAACCCTTTTTTTATTAAACACACATGTATTGATGTTTCCTATCAATACAATTATAGCATGCAAAATAAACATCTATCATATACAAGGAATACATAATAACAACTTTATTATTGCCTCTCAGGGCATATTTCCTTCAGTCTCCCACTTGCACTAGAGACAATAATCTAGTTTATATAGTGATAAATCTAACACCCATGGAGTTCTGGTGTTGATCATGTTTTGCCATAGGGAGTACTTTAGTCAACGGATCTGCAACATCCAGGTCCGTGTGCACTTTACAAATCTTTATATCTCCATCCTTGACATGCTCGCGGATGGAGTGAAACTGGCGCTTAATATGCTTGGAATTCTTGTGAGACCTTGGTTCCTTGGAGTTCGCTATGGCTCCATTATTGTCACAATAGATCACCATTGGGTCCAACGCACTAGGAGCCACACCTAGTTCCGTTATGAACTCCTTCATCCAAACCGCTTCCTGCGCCGCTTCTGAAGCAGCAACATATTCCGCCTCCGTCGTTGATCCAGCCACCACAGGTTGTTTGGAGGTCCTCCAACTAACTGCTGCTCCGTTCAAGAGAAATACGTATCCGGATTGAGACTTAGAGTCATCTGGATCAGTGTCAAAACTAGCATCGACATAACACTTAGCGACTAGCTCTTCTTCACCTCCGTATACAAGAAACATATCCTTAGTTCTTCTCAAGTACTTAAGGATATTCTTGACCGCTATTCAGTGTTCCGAACCTGGATCAGATTGGTACCTACTAGTCAAACTAATAGCATGTGCCACATCCGGTCTTGTACATAGCATGGCATACATTATAGAGCCTATGGCTGAGGCATAGGGGATCTTATCCATTATCTCTCTTTCTTCCGCCGTAGCCGTACTTTGAGTCTTACTCAATGTCTTGCCTTGCAACATAGGTAAGTACCCCTTCTTACTTCCGTCCATATTAAACTTCTTTAATATCTTATCAAGGTATGTACTCTGTGATAGCCCAATTAGGCGTCTTGATCTATCTCTGTAGATTTTAATGCCTAATATATATGAAGCTTCACCAAGGTCCTTCATTGAAAATTTGCTGTTTAGATAACTTTTAACACTGTTTGAAAGATCTATATCATTTCCAATCAATAATATGTCATCGACATATAATATCAGAAATGCCACATTGCTCCCACTCACTTTCTTGTAAATACAAGCCTCTCCATAAGTTTGGACAAATCCAAACTCTTTGATCACCTCATCAAAGCGGAGATTCCAACTCCGGGATGCTTGCTTCAGTCCATAGATGGATCGATGAAGTTCGCACACCTTATCAGCATCCTTAGGATCGACAAAACACTTAGGTTGTATCATATACAACTCTTCTTCAATATTACCATTGAGGAATGCAGTTTTGACATCCATCTGCCATATTTCATAATCGAAATATGCAGCAATTGCTAACATAATCCTAACCGACTTAAGCATCGCTACGGGAGAGAATGTCTCATTGTAGTCAACTCCTTGAATTTGTCGAAACCCCTTTGTGACAAGTCGAGCCTTATAGATGGTTACATTACCATCACCATCAGTTTTTCTTTTGAAAATCCATTTATTCTCAACGGCCTTTCGATCGTGAGGTAAGTCCACCAAGGTCCAAACCTGGTTTTCGTACATGGATTCCATCTCGTATTTCATGGCTTCTAGCCATTTGTTGGAATCAGGGCTCATCATCGCTTCTTCATACGTCGCAGGGTCATCTATTTCATCAATCATGAAATTCATAACAGGATTGCCATACAGTTCAGGAGCTGCACGTGTCCTGCTTGACCTGCGAGGTTCGGTAGTGTCCTCTTTCGGAGTTTCATGATCAATATCATTAGCTCTCTCTTCATTAGGTGAAGTCAACTCCGAAACAACTTTCGGTGCTGCGCTACTCGCCATTTCATGAAGAGAAGGTTCAGTAACCTCTTTGAGTTCTACCTTCTGACTACTCACACCTTTCGCGAGAAACTCCTTCTCAAGAAAGGATCCATTCTTGGCAACAAAGACCTTACCCTCGGATCTGTGATAGAAGGTATACCCAATCGTTTCCTTAGGGTATCCTATGAAGACGCATTTTTCCGCTTTGGGTTCGAGTTTATCTGGTTGAAGTTTCTTCACATAAATATCGCATCCCCAAACTTTAAGAAATGACAGCTTAGGTTTGTTTCTAAACCATAATTCATACGGTGTCTTTTCAACGGATTTAGATAGTGCCCTATTTAAAGTGAATGCAGCGGTTTCCAGTGCATAACCCCAAAATGACAGTGGCAAGTCAGTCAGAGACATCATAGATCGAACCATATCTAATAAAGTACGATTACGACGTTCTGACACACCATTACGTTGTGGTGTTCCGGTAGGTGCGAGTTGTGAAACTATTCCACAGTCTTTCATATGTGTGCTAAACTCGTAACTAAGATACTCTCCTCCACGGTCGGACCGCAGAAATTTGATCTTTCTATTATGATGATTTTCCACTTCATTCTGAAATTCTTTGAACTTTTCAAAGGTTTCAGACTTATGTTTCATCAAATAGATATACCCGTATCTACTCAAATCATCCGTGAAAGTAACAAAATAACGATATCCACCTCGCGCCGACACACTCATTGGTCCACACACATCAGTATGTATGATTTCCAATAAATCTGTCGCCCGTTCCATTGAACCGGAAAACGGCGTTCTAGTCATCTTGCCCATAAGGCATGGCTCACATGTATCAAATGATTCAAAATCAAGTGATTCCAAAAGTCCATCAGAATGGAGTTTCTTCATGCGTTTAACGCCAATATGACCTAGACGGCAGTGCCACATATATGCGGATATATCATTATCATGTTTAATCCTTTTAGCATCAACATTATGAATATGCGTAATACTACTATCGAGATCCAACAGAAATAAACCATTCAACACAGGTGCATGACCATAAAAGATATTATTCATATAAATCGAACAAACATTGTTTTTAGACTTAAACGAATAAACACTTTGCATCAAACATGATCCGGATACAATGTTCATGCTCAGTGCAGGCACCAAATAACAATTATTCAGGTTTATAACTAATCCCGACGGCATATGGAGAGGCAGCGTTCTGACAACGATCACATCAACTCTTGATCCATTGCCGACCCGCATCGTGACCTCATCCTTTGCTAGTTGTCGCTTGTTCCGCAGCCCCTGAATCGAGTTACATATATTAGCAATCGATCCCGTATCAAATACCCATGTGCTACTGCGAGTACTAGTCAAGTACACATCAATAACATGTATATCACATATACCTTTGTTTGCCTTGCCGGCCTTCTTGTCCGCCAAATACTTGGGGCAGTTGCGCTTCCAATGGCCAGTCCCCTTGCAATAGTAGCACTCGGTGTCAGACTTAGGGCCAGCTCGGGGTTTCTTTTTAGGCGCGGCAACAATTTTGCCGCCCTTCTTTCCCTTCTGCTTGCCTTTCTTGTCCTTCTTGAAACCGGTGGTCTTATTGATCATCAACACTTGGTGTTCTTTCCTAATCTCCACTTCTGCAGTCTTAAGCATTGGTAGAAGCTCGGGAAGAGACTTCTTCATGCCCTGCATATTATAGTTCATCACGAAGCTCTTGTAGCTAGGTGGCAGAGATTGGAGAACACGATGTATGCCTAAGTCAATGGGAATCGTTATTCCCAAGGACACAAGCTTATCGGCGTACCCAGACATTTTGAGTACGTGCTCACTAACGAAGCTGTTCTCTTCCATCGTACAGCTAAAGAACTTTTCAGAAGCATTATAACTCTCTATGGCAGCATGGTTATCGAAAATCATTTTCAATTCTCCCATGGTATCAAAGGCATTGCCATTTTCGAAACGTTTTCAAAGTTCTGGCTCTAGCCCATATAGTATGCCGCAATGAACTAAGTTGTGGTCCTCCTGACGAGTTATATAGACGTTCTTTTCCTCGTCAGGGGCATCAGGAGCTGGTGGGGGTCCTAGCAGCGCCTCTAGCACATATTGCTTTTGTGCAACAGTGAGGAGAACCTCAAATTCATAGCCGAGTTGGTGAAGTTGCTACCATTCGCAGCAAGCTTTTCTTTCTCCATGAACAAATTGAAATTAAAAGCAGGTGGTGCCATCTACAATAGAATTTGTAAAATATATTTAGACTAAGTTTATGATAGATTGAGTTCAACTAATCCAAATTACTAATGAACTCCCACTCAAAAACGACATCCCTCGTGTCCTTTTGGTGATTACATGAACCAAATCCACTACACCAAGTCCGATCATCACGTGAGTCGGTGTAGCTTCAAAGGCGAGCATCTATATGGGAATCATATCAACTATATGACTCATGCTTAACCCTTCGGTCCGTGTTCCGAGGCCATGTCTGTACATGCTAGGCTCGTCAAGTAAGAACCTTAGTATTCGCGTGTGTAAAATTGTCTTACACCTGTTGTATGAAAGCGTAGAGTCGAGAACACCTGATCATCACGTGATGCCTCAAAACACGATCCACAAAACGGTGCATACTTAAGGAAGAACACATTTTTATCTTGATATCTAAATGAGGGATCATCTTATAATGCTACCAAAAGCGCCAAACTAGCAATATAAGATGCTAACATCTAATGTGTGAAGTGAGGTGATATGGTCCATGCATTTGATCTCTACCATTTGCATCGTGGTATGATCTCTATGATTTCTTTGTGTGTAAGGACAAGGTCTATGGAACTTACACGTTAAGTGAGTTGTAAGAGTATCTATCATACATCTACTTACAACAATACCATATCAAGACACTAGCCCAACAACGATCTAAACTAGACGCCTCTAATTTATCAATTGCAAGTTTTACGTGGCTTAGGGCTTTCGGAGATAGAACCGGTCTTACCTATGAACATGAACCACAACGAGGATAACCAAGTTATTAGCAACTCGTTGTAAATCAGATATTGACTATAGTAGGAGAGACAGACACCCACTAGCCACTTATGCAAAACTAGTTGCATGTCAGTCGTGGAACTGGTCTCATGTACGATGACATGTAAGGTTGGTCCGGGCCGCTTCATCCCACTATGCCACCAATATCCAAAGTACATAGAAGATGCAATAACATGATCATCATTGCCCACATATAAACAAATGTGCACTACCCGTGCAAAGCACCTACGCATAGATCAGGCTCTGATATCACTGTTGGGTCCGCAGCATAGAAAACAAAAAATTTCCTACGATAACTATACGCCAAGATCTATCTACTAGATACAGAGCAACGGGTGGACATACATCCATGGAGAACTTACCCTCGAAGACAACGAGTTTTGTTAACGAGTAGGAACTCGTGGTTGATGTAGTCGTACGCTTGCCGATCTCAAGATCGTGTGGAAGTCCGAGCGCCGCAAATCAGCAGCGCATCCATCCTCGCACACACGTTCAAGCCACCAGACAACCTACACCTCCTCGCTCTAGCGAATCAGCGGAAGCAGCAACTCCTTCCAGACGCAAGGCCACCGGGAACATGTATCTCACTAATCCGAGACCATGGGGGAATATCTAGAGGGGGAGAGAGATCCTTCACGAGGAGGTGTGGTTTGTGAGAGGGGAGAGGGGGGCTTTATATAGGAGGGAGGGAGACCCCTACCCTCCCATAGCTGGCGCATGAGGGGGGGGGGACTCCTCCCCTCCTTCATTCATGTGGTGAACCTCCACTCACATAAACATGGCCTCCACCCAAAATCCCACTCACATGTATTTAATTTCCACCAAATTAAATGCAACTCTCAATTAATAAAACTCTTTTATTTATTTTATTCAGAATTTTGTTAATTACTTTAATTAACAAACATACACATAAAACCCCTTGCAACATTTCAATATCACATGCAGAACCACTTTCTGCAATTTCACCCGAAACAATTCCGGTTTCTATCGAAACATTTCCTGCGCTTTGCAAACCTTTTGTCTGGAACATATGTGCTCCTAAATGGTGTCCGGCAACCCTTAAGTGTGTCACCCTACGGTTCACGAATAATGCAGACATGATTGAGACTTCTCTCAGATCAATAATCAGAAGCGGGACCTGGAGATCCATACTGACTCCTGCATATTCAACGATGACTTCTGTGATCGTGAGAACCTTTAACGTCAGCAATTTAATCCCTTTGTCTCATGATATAATACATGTCCGAGATTCGATCATCGGTATCCAAATACCTAGTTTGATCGCGTTACCGACATGCACTCTTTTCTCATTCCCGTGATATAACATTCTAGTGATCACATCACTTGCTTGCAAGCTATCTTAATGTGATATCACCGAGAGGGCCCAGAGTATATCTATCCGTCATCGGGATTGACAAATTCCACTCTTGATCCATGAGCCTCAACATAACACCTTCATAACACTGAACCCACCTTTATGGTCACCCTGTTACGGTGTGACGTTTGATGTTATCAAGATACTCTTCCGGTGTTAGCAATTAACATGATCTCATGGTCTAAGGACTAAGACTACTTTGTATGATGTTATAGCAATATAAACATAATGACTTGATCGTAATGCTATACTTCGGATGAATTTTCATCACATCATTTCACAAATGTTGTGACCTTGTTATTAACAACATCCAATGTCCATGATCAGGAAACTTTGATCATCTTGTTAATCAACAAGCTAGTCTATAAGAGAGGCATAACTAGGAACCCTTTTTGTTTATTAAACACACATGTATTGATGTTTCCTATCAATACAATTATAGCATGTAAAATAAACATCTATCATATACAAGGAATACATAATAACAACTTTATTATTGCCTCTCAGGGCATATTTCCTTCACCTATGGCCCCGAAGTGACAGAAATCGGGATAACCGGAAGGGAAAGGCTTTGATGTGAGGATCACATGTGTTCACTGAGTGTTAATGCTTTGCTCCGGTGCTCTATTAAAAGGAGCACCTTAATTTCCAGTAGTTCCCTAGAGGCCCCGCTGCAAACGGATTGGCAGGACAAAATATGTTGTGCAAGTTCTCATTGCGAGCACGTATGACTATTTATGGAACACATGCCTAGGATTGTCTAGTACTTGGATGCTTTATCTTATTTATCTGCAATTGCCCTATGTTCTGATTGCTATGTGAATTGTCTTTTCCATGCAACGCCCGTCCATCCATCCCTATGCCTACCGCACTCGAATCCCACTGTTACTGCTTTTGTTACTACTGTCTTTGCTTTACTACTGCTGTTACTTTGCTATTCCTACTACAAAACTGTTGCTACTGATAAACTGATGTGAGCAAGATTGTTTTCAGGTGCAATGATGGCTCAATGCACGGCGCCCAGAAAAGTGTTGATGGCTCGTGGTTGATGTAGAGCTCGTTGGGAACCCCAAGAGGAAGGTATGATGAGCACAACAGCAAGTTTCCCTCAGTTATGAAACCAAGGTTTAATCGAACCAGTAGGAGCAAGGAAACACCCCAAAGGTGTTACTAGCTGAGCTTTGGCAGGGCGCACTACCGGTGCTAGTAGCAACGTGGAGACCTGCACAACACAACCACAGAACTTTGTCCCCAACTTGCAATGAGGTTGTCAATCCCACCATGTTTTGCGAAAAATAAAGGATTAAACGTATCGAATGGAAAGAAGTAAAAGTTTGCAGAAAGTAAACACAAAGCAGAAACAGTTTATAGATTGTATGTAAAAGACAAGGACCGGGATCCATAGTTCACTAGAGGTGGCTCTCCTTAGATAGATAACATGCTGGGTGAACAAATTACAGCGGGGCAATTGACAAACACCGAGAAAGCAATACATGCATATACTAATCATCTTGACTCCTTTGAGACTTGATTGGGCATTACAACATAATACATAGACCGCCATCCAACTGCATCTATGACTAATAATCCACCTTCAGGTTATCATCCGAACCCCCTCTAGTATTAAGTTGCAAGCAACAGATTATTGCTTTACGAACTACGTGTAAAGTAAACAATATGATTGTTCTATGAACAAAGGAATGTTGTTTTCTCCCTAGTAGCAACAGCACATCTAGTACCTTAGAGATTTCTGTCACTTCCCCAGATTACCAGAGGCATGAACCCACTATCGAGCATAAATACTAACTCTTGGAGTTGCTAGCGTCTACTTGGCTAAGATAGCTACTAACAACGGAAAGCATGCAAGATCACAAATAACAAAGACATGATAGAATCAATAATCAATCTGAAATAGCATCTCAATATCCATCGGATCCCCGCAAACACAACATGTATGGATTACAAAAAGATGATCTTGATCATGAACGGAGCTCACAAGATCTAAACATGAAAGCACAAAGGAGGAGAAACATGCCATCTAGCTACTACATGGATCCGTAGTCCAAGGATGAACTACTCACGCATCACACCAGAGGCTTGCATGGTGATGAAGAAGGCCTCCAGGGTGAATTCCCCTCTCCGGCAGGGTGCCAGGAAGAGCTTCAGATTCCTCCCGATCTAAGGATGGAGATGACGGCGGCTACGGACTCTTTCGTGGATTTTTGATTGGGTACTTAGGGTTTTCATCCTGAGGATAATATATAGGCGGAAGGAGAGGCCGAGGGGGTGCCGGGAGCCACCACCCCACCCCCTGGCGCAGGCCAGGCCTGGCTGCACGGCCAGGTGGTGTGGCCGGCCCCTGGCCCCTCTCCGTCTTGTATTCTGGCACTTGATCCCTTCCGGAAAAATAGGCACTTTGGCTTTTGTTCCGTCCAATTCCGAGAATATTCATTTTCTGACTTTCCTGGAACCAAAAACAGCAGAAAACAGGCAGCTGGCACTGTGGCTCTTGTTAATAGGTTAGTCCAAGAAATCATATGAAGAGTACTCCAAAGTTGGAACAAAACACAAGAAAGTGGATAAAACCAAGCAAGGAACATCAAAAATTATAGATACATTTGCAATGTATCATGCAGCTAAATTGACAACTCTGTTGTTAAGGCTTATAAATATTCTTTGGCTCCCCTTGTGTCGAATCACTAAATTAGGTTTCACTTCCCTTGAAAATACTACGATACACCCCCTATACTTGTGGGTCATCAAGACTATTTTCTAGCGATGTTGCCGGGGAGCATAGCTTTATTTATCAAGTTCACTTGGACTCCCTATTGTTCGCTGCTATCCATCCATCATGGGTAAGTCTCGTGATGGCAAGGTTCCTATTTTACCATCCACTACAAGAAGAGGTACGGTTCTGAACACCTCTGTTGCTCTTGATTCACCGTCTATTATAAGTAAGCTCGTTACACCACCACATACACATGCTACACACACTGCTACTACTGTTGAATCTGAAACTTCTGATGCTTATGATGCTGCTTCTACTGTGCTTGATAAGAGTGGTTCATTTGGTCCTTTCCTAGATGCTACGATTGCTAGAACTATAGCTGGAAATACCGAAACTCCTAATGAAGACACTACCACACATGTTAGCTCACCTGAGTCTAGTGAGAGTTATGATATTGAAGAAGATTATGTTGAGATGACCGATGAGTTTATTAAAGAATGTAAGAACACCCATGATAGGAGCGCTGCTAAGAGTCTCCTTGAGAGGCGTACTATTAGACCCAAATTGTCTCCTAATGCTAAGTTTGCTGCTTCTCCCATAAACATTATAGATGAAGATTATGATTTCTCTCTCGATCTATCCTACATAGCTATTATCGAGAAAGAACCTTTTTGTGGGACTAAGAATGAAAGTGCGGTAGCACATATGAATGAACTTTCTACCATGAGTGGCTTGTTTTCTGATGATATTAAGATGCGTATTTACTTTGTTGCTAAGATTTTCCCTTTTCACTACAAGGAGAAGCTAAAACTTGGTTTAGTAATTTACCTCCTGGATCTATTGATGGCCCTGAGTGCTTGATTAGTACTTTCCTGTAGAAATATTTTCCTCCCAGTGCTAGACATGCTATTTTGCAGGAACTTTTCGATTTCAAATAGGGAGAAAAAGAGGTATTGCTCGAATCTTGGGCGAGGTTTTGTGCTCTGATTCATGCACAGGCTAGAAGTCCATTACCTAAGAATGAGCTTCTAGATATATTTTATAATGGACTAACCGAAGAATCTAGGACATACCTGGATAGTTGTGCTGATTGTGTTTTCAGGAATAGGACTCCTAAGGAAGCTGAGGAATTAATGGTTAAAATAAGCAAGAATTATGAAGATTGGACTCCTCATAAACAAGCTATACCTGAAGTAATTGTACCTGAACCATCTATTCCCGTGCCTATTCCAACATCAAAGAAGAGGGGAGTTATTGAATTAAATGATGAAGTCATGAAGGAAGCTAAGAAATGTCTTAAGGAGAAGGGAATTAAAGCTGCAGATATCAAGAATTTATCTCCTATAGAAGAATTATGTAAGCCTATTCCCTACTCATCCACTATTGAGGTACACTCTCTCCAACACTTTGATGAAGGTGATATCGCTTACTCTAAACCTCCTGATCAATGCTTAGAAGAATTTGATATCTTTATTGTTAAGCAGGATAACTTTAATAAAAGGGTGCAAAATCATCTAATGGAAAACACTAGAGCTATTATTGAGTTGAAAGATATTGTCAAAAGAACCTCTAATGATGTTAAAATGATTGTTAAACACTTTCAAATGGTTCAAACTCAAATAGATCAACTCGTTAAAGTGCAAAATGAGTTGCTAGTTAATGCTGCTAAAGAAAAACATGTTTATGAAATTAGAACTAGAAGTGGTGCTGCTACCCAGGATCCTCTATATCCCGAGGGGCATCCCAAAAGAATTGAGCAGGATTCTCAACAAGCTGAAAATAGTGGTTCTACTCGTAAGAAAAGGAAAAAGAAACATAAAACTGTTGTAGAACCCTCTGAACCTGCTATAGATCCTAATAGTATATCTATCTCTGATTCTGAAACTGAAAGTGGTAATGAAGAAAATGAAGTGCCTAATGAAGAAAAAGTTGAAGAAGAACCTGAAAACCACACTAAGACTACTAAATACACTAAAGAAGATTTTATTTCTAAGAAACATGGTAGTGAAAGAGAACCTTGGGTCCAAAAACCTATGCCTTTCCCTGATAAGAAACACAAGTCAAAGGAAGATGAACACTATAATAAGTTTTGTGAGTGGATGAAGCCTTTATTCTTGCAAATTCCTTTGACTGATGCTATTAAATTGCCTCCTTACTCAAAGTATATGAAGGATATTGTCTCGAATAAAAGGAAGATCCCTAATGAAGAAATTTCTACTTTGCTTGCTAATTATTCCTTCAATGGTAAGGTTCCTAAGAAACTTGGAGACCCAGGGATTCCAACTATCCCTTGCTCTATTAAGAATAGCTATGTTAGAACTGCTTTGTGTGATTTGGGAGCTAGAGTTAGTGTTATGCCTTTCTCTATCTATAAGAGGCTTCAACTTGAAAAATTAATACCGACTGATATATCTTTGCAAATGGCTGATAAATCTACCACTATCCCTGTGGGTATATGTGAGGATGTACCTGTTCAGGTGGCTCACAATTTCTTGATATTAACTGATTTTGTTGTGCTTGAAATGCCTGAAGATGATAATATGTCTATTATTCTTGGGAGACCTTTTCTTAATACTGCAGGAGCTGTTATTAATTGTAATCAAGGAAAGGTGACCTTCAATGTTAATGACAAGGAACATACTGTCTATTTCCCCAAGAAGATTGAAAGGACTTATGGTTTGAATTCAATTGAACATGTTGAAGGCATTCAAGTTGGAGAAATATATTGTCCCATACCAAGAGAAAAATTTGAAACTATTATGATTGGGACCATTGTTATCAAGGTTAAGGTAACATAATCATTAGTGGAGTACAAAGTTTTCTCTCATATGCAATTGTTTTGGTAGCAAGACTTGATCAACCTTGCTAACAAAAGGATTCCATTGAACAAAACAATGTTTTCATTATGATTATCTCCGTTTATTTCTATCTTTTGCTTTTTAGTTTTTGCTCTCGTTTAGTTTTCTTTGTGTTGTTAGTTTGCTTGCATGCTAGAACTTCTGTAGTTCTAGCCTTGTTTTGTCTTTGCATCATGTTTCCAAAAGAAAAAAAATCTGTCTGTCAGAAAAATCATTCTTCTATTTCTGAAAATTGCCCAAAAATAAAGTGTCTCGAAAAATTCCAGAAAATTCATATTAATTTTTTACGTGAAAAAAGGGGCGGAGGAGTACCTGGTAGGTACCAGGGGGGCCCACCAGGCAGGCACACCATGTGGTGGCGCGGCCAGCCCTAGGCGGCGCCATGCCCTGGTGTGGGCCACCCCTGGCCCCCTACTACTTCTCTCACCTACCACTTTCTTCTCTCTCCCGAGTAAGCTCCAGTTCATAGCTCAAAATCGTGTTCTTTCTGTGCTTGGTCTTGATTTCTTCGATCTCCTTGCTCAGCCCATCTTTCTTGCTGAAATTTGGAGCATTTGTTCCTTGGTATGTGACTCCTCCCCTTGTCCAAGTAGATTTGTGTTTAGTGGATTATATGTTGAGTATTTTTCTGCTGTAGGTGACTGGTTATGAGAGCTTGTAAGCTTGTTTGATGCTTAGAGATATAGTTTTGATGCATGTTTAGGCCTCTTGCAAGTCCCTATGAGTAGAATCCTTCATTATATTTACTTTGTAATCACTTGTTTAATAGGTGTTTAAATTTCAGAATATAAGATGAGTGAACACCACCTAAACCAACATGAGCTTTGGGTGCCTGAGGTCATGAAGGTCCATAGGGAGGAGGAAGTTTTTCCCTCCATTTATCCATGCCCTGAGTTCATGAGAGCTGCAGGAATTCTACAAGATTTCCACACTTTGGTTTCTAATGCAGGGTTAGAGCGCTTCTTGGAAGATAAACCTTGTCAATTTGTGAAGCTAACCATGTCTGTGGTGCAGGATTTCGAATTTAGTCACTCTTTGCCTAACCCCATGGTCCATTACAAAATTTACAATATTGCTGTCAATCTTCCTCTTGATGATTTTTGTGCAACTATTAAGGTACCTCAATGGGGATCATGTAAGAAGATTAAAGAGAGACCAGAACCACTCATGGATTTATACGCAGAAATTTGTCAAGGGAGTAGCTTATCGAAGGAGAATGGAAAAATCCGTAACATTCATCTTCCCTCCATTCACTACTTTGCCTACTTTATTGCCAAATGTTTTCTTGCTAGGAAAACTGCCAATAAGTTATCTTTGTTTGATCTAGCATTTATCTCTACTGCTCTTAGACGAGATAAGTCTTACAATTTGGGTGCTTTGATAGCTTTCCGTCTTGCTGCTAACCGTGAGAAAGGTGGAATTTGTGGAGGCCTCATTGCTTCTCGTTTACTAGCATTACATGGTTTAGTGCCTCATCATCTAGACCTACAGTTTCCCATAGAGAGGCTTGATTTTAATTCCATGATACAACATAAATTTATTTCCTCGTGGGCTAGTTTGAGTGAGTTGTCTTATGAAATAACCTTTCTCAAAGCTGGTTGGAGAAAGAGCAAGTCCGAGCGTGTTGTTCTTTTGCCTGCACCTGTTTTGTTTAACCTTGATAACAGGGAAGGATGGTCCCTCACTGAGGAAGAGCTTGGCACGTACTTGGGAGAGCTCTCCCAACAGGAGCAGGACACTAGAAGGGAGGTCACGGATGATTCGGTCCAGCCCTCGAATGAGGGAGAGTCTTCATATCAGCAGCCCGATTATGATTGGGGAGCTTCTTCTTCCTCTCATGGGCCCAGTTACGACCATTCTTACCTAGATCCGCCCGCTTGGAACCCCTATTCGTACATGGATTGATTCCCACTAAGGCCAAAAGCCTAAGCTTGGGGGGAGGTACGCCGACACCGCACTCATCTCCATATCATGTTGCGTCGGTACTTTGTATATTCATGTTTTCATTCTCTTTTTAGTTTTCGTTCTTCTTTGCTTTTGCTTTCTAAAAACACAAAAAGACCAAAAATATTTTTGTTGTTTCTCTTTGGTTTGCTCCTTCTTTTTGCCTTGGTTTGTTTTTCCCTTTTTGCTTTGTTTGAACTATTCGAAAAACCCAAAAAGATTTTGCTTTGCTTGTTTTTCTCTTTTGGTTCTTATTTAAAAATCGAAAACACCAAAAATATTTGTCGTTCTTCTTTGGTTTTTGTGAGTTTGCTACAGGGTTCAGCAGTTCTCAGTGGATTATTGGTTTCATATTATTATTCAAGCCACACAAGTGAAGAGCAATAATGAGGATTAATGACAACTTGAGGCGTGGTAAGAGGCTGGTAACGAACTCTATTTGTCTTCATTTTTGTACATATACTCATCATTGTGAGCTTGCTTAGTCCGTTCATGTAGGGTGTATGTTATCTTTGGATGCTTAGTAGTTCTTGCTTTCTTGTGATTAGCTCCAACCCGCTAATAGTTTGTAGCATGTCTCATGAATGTTTGCTTGCATTACTCTATTCATAAATTGGTATGACACCGTGGTATCCTCCTCTGAATGTTTCATTTGAATTGACTTGGCACATTCTCACGCATGCACATGACTGTAATAATCAGTTAAGCCTCGATGAATTATTTTGCCTTGAGGATCTTGAATCACTTTCATGCCATGAGTAGTCCTATTTTGTTGCAAGCATGATAATGACAGCTATTGCTCTCTCGTTTGTCGCTCCCTTACTATTGCTAGACTTCACTTCCACTGAGTGTTTTACTCAAGTTTCCAACTCCCTAAACCAAATATTTCCAAAGTGTCCACCATACCTACCCACTAGCATCATTTGCTACCTCCGTGCATATTCAATATGCTTTGTTTTCTTCCGAATAAAATGTTTGCTTGTTATGAGAAAGTTAGTTAGTAAAGCTCTCACGAACTTGATGGCACACTTTATTTTCTTGCACTTAATAAACCTGAACCATTGCGTCCTTCTTTGTTGTGCATATGCTTGCGCTTTATGAGTTGAAGTTAGCAGAACCATGTATCACGGGGACCGCTTTCAACGCTTCATAGGTACTCTGTACCTAGTTGATATCATGTTCTTTTGCTTATGGATCCCGACGGTGTGAAATAAAAGTGGAACATGTAAGATCATGGAGTTTGTATGTATGTTGGAGAAACGCCTGGGCCGCTAGCTTAAGCCATGCCTAATCATGGTGGAAACTTGCAGCATAACCATAATGAGCATTCTATGAAGAATCCCCAATAAAAATCTATGCACATAGTAAATAAAAAGATCGCCGAGATGCTCATTGTCTGCTTGCCTTGTATTTTGATCATGGGATAGCTCCCGTGTCATGTGCAAGGGGTACCCCGTTGGCGGTTCTCTATGATACGTATGTACTTACAATGACAAGAGCTTACTTGTGACTGAAGTTGAGTAGCATGAGGATCGGTCTTAGTAAGTAAGGGGCATGATACTTCGATTTATAACTTGTCAAGCATATCCTCTTAGTTATGTCACTTTCACCTTAACCACATTCAAGATGCTTATGGTAGGGGCAATGAGAGCTCAAAGCTAACGAGTACCATACTTTCAGCATTTGGAAGCCTTTCAAAATTATTCAAAACCTTTTTCTTCTATTGTTGAGTCTCCATATATTCTTTGAGCACCTTCTTGAGAGCATAGTTGTCATTCTTTGTGTTTATTCCATTACTTGATTATTTGTGTTATGACTTTGATGCTTGTATCCTTGATATCTTTACTTCTAGTCGTCACTTGAACTTCAGAGGTGCCTTGACATTCATAATCAAAGGCAAGCGAGATACCACTCTATCATACCTTTCTATGAGCATTGTAATGTTGCTTATGTTCGTGCTTCGTGCTACTTATTATTCTTGAGTTGGAATCTCTTCATAGCTTGCAATGACTATTAAGTAGACTCAGTTGCATACTCTTTATTATGAACTGTCTGAGTAGTTGATCACATTGCTGAGAATATTTACATCATATGAAGCAAATGCGTTCGTGAAAGTTCTTTTATCGCACTCAGTTTTCAACTGAATTGCTTGAGGACAAGCAATAAGCTAAGCTTGGGGGGAGTTGATACGTCCAAAACGTATCTACTTTCCCAAACACTTTTGCTATTGTTTTTCCTCTATACTTGTGTGATTTGGATGCAACTAATGCGAACTGACTCTGTTTTCAGCAGAATTGCCTTGGTGTTTACTTTTTGTGCAGAAAATCAACTATCAGGAAAAATCCCGGAAAATATGCCAAAAATCCTATTTCACCCGAAGACTCCAGGAGCCAGAATACGAGACGGAGAAGATCCAGGGGTGGCCACACCACCTAGTGGCACGGGCCAGGCCAGGCCGCGCCAGGGGGTGGTGTGGGCCCCCCAGGCACCCCCTCGGCCTCTCTCTTCGCCTATAAGGAGCCTTCTGACCTAAAAACTTCGGGAGAGTCGATGTTTTTCCAGAAGGAGTTCCGCTCCGCCGCCACCACCAGATTCCACGAAACAACACCAGAAACTCTGTTCTGGCACCCTGTCGGGACGGGGAATTGGAGGAGATCATCGCCATCATCATCACCATCGCTTCTCCATCGACCATCCATGTTTCCCCCATCTATGAGTGAGTAATCCCCCGCTTTAGGCTATGGGGATGGTAGGGATTGGATGAGATCGTTCATGTAACGGCATCAGATTGTTAGGGCATGGTGCCTAGTATCTTTTATTAGTGCTTTATGACTTTGTTGCGACTTGTTGTGCTTAATGCTTGTCACTAGGGCCTGAGTGCCAAGATTTTAGATCTGAACATGTTATTGATTCATTATGATAGTATTGTTTTGGGTCTTATCTACAAGTTGTATACACACGTTGTTGTCCGGAACCTATGGCCCCGAAGTGACAGAAATCGGGATAACCGGAAGGGAAATGCTTTGATGTGAGGATCACATGTGTTCACGGAGTGTTAATGCTTTGCTCATGTGCTCTATTAAAAGGAGCACCTTAATTGCCAGTAGTTCCCTAGAGGCCCCGTTGCAAACGGGCTGGCAGGACAAAAGATGTTGTGCAAGTTCTCATTGCGAGCACGTATGACTATTTATGGAACACATGCCTAAGATTGTCTAGTACTTGGATGTTTTATCTTATTTATCTGCAATTTCCCTATGTTCTGATTGCTGCATGCAACGCCCGTCCATACATCCCTATGCCTACCGCACTCGAATCCCACTGTTACTGCTTTTGTTACTACTGTCTTTGCTTTACTACTGATGTTACTTTGCTATTCCTACTACAAAACTGTTGCTACTGATAAACTGCTGTGAGCAAGATTGTTTCCAGGTGCAACTGAATTAAAAACTCAGTTGTTAAGGCCTATAAATATTCTTTGGCTCCCCTTGTGTCAAATCAATAAATTGGGTTTCACTTCCCTCGAAAATACTGCGATACACCCCCTATACTTGTGGGTCATCAGGTATGTGAAGTTGGCCACATATCATTCGCCTCCCGGACTAAAGAGAGGTAGATACCCTTTTGGACATGTATGGGAGTATGTCCATTGCAAAGTGGTGACATTAGGCATTGGCTTATAACCTACACGGTCGACAGGGGAATTAAGAGGGACTCACTAAGCTTATTACGGTATCCACGGGGAAAACCTTAAATATGGTGGCATGTACGAGTGATTGCTCTTAGTCATCGCAGTGGTTATTTAGATATGACCTCCATACATGATTCAAGAAGTGACTGCTCATGAGTCTTGTAGTGAACATCTTATTATGGAGCTCTCTCCACACATGTCATGGCAAAATAAATAGATTATCCTAATCACGAAAAATTACCATATGCTAGTGGTGTATCCTACATCCTCGAGAATACTTTAGCCTTATTGAGTTTCAACGCCATTTTCCAACGCTTTTATTACTTGTTTACTTTTCTTGCTTCTATTACTTTCTTACACTTTTACAACATCTTTCAAACACCCTTTACTTGAAAGCAAATGAAACTTACAAGTGTGCTTTGTTAGATACTGACGAGGGGCATAAAGATCTTAACCAATAGCTCTCGGTGGGTTCGATACTCTTATTTCAAAATTAACTACAATCGATATGTGCTCTTGCAGTCATCAATCGACTACATCAATAACGAAATAAGTTTTCGTAAAAGACTTTCGGTCTTTGAGGGTAAGTTTTCTGGTTACCCCTTACTCATTACTAGCATCTATTAGATTATATCTTGGCGAATTGACATTCTTATCATAGAATATTTTGTTTTGTATGCTGCGAACCCTACGGCTCTGACAAGTCTAAATTTTAGTTTAATAGTTATTGTACTTTCTATCTATTTGTAACAATGGTGAAAAATGTTCTCGAGCACGTTGCACACAATATGTGTTGAATATATATCTTCTATATAGTTTCTTTCTATTGAATAACATTGTGTGTGATTCATCGAAATGTTATCGAGTAAAATTTTCTCCAAAGCACGTCACTCCATTTATTTCATTAATTTTTATGGTTGATTCACATGAAAAATCATTCACAAATCTTACCACCAAATCCTTTCATGCATTTTAATTGGGAAAAGTCAGTAGAAAGCACATGGTTTTCGTGAAAAAAAACATAGAAAATACATCAGCGGCAGAGCTTAGTGTAAGTCGAGGGGCCACCGCCCCCCAGATTGGACACATGCATGAAGAAATTTTTCTGAGCGGGGTTAGATTAGAAATTTTTGTACGCCCCCAAGAACTCAAAAATTGCAATTCTCCCCCTCCCCAGCAAGTCTTGGCAAGCTCCACCAATAGATCATATCTGATCCACCCACAGGTTGAACATTTATAATATGTGCGAACGGTTGAATGGTAGTCGCTTTCGCTATTGAAAACTGCGTGTGATTAAGTCCGCATGAACCCCATCGATCACTCGAAGTTGAAATCGACTTAATTGCAGTTTACTTTAAGAAAGGCATCAATCAAAAAAGTTCATTGATTATGTTGTTGATTCACACCATATTTAATTTTTTTATCGAGTTCACACTGACCAAAATACCTGAACGAGTTCACATGATTCTGACTACTATAAAATCCTAAGATAATGAAAAGATCAAAACACACGACCGCTCCTCTCCTCTTGATCAATAGTTCATCCAACAAAGTCGAAGAACACCGAAGCCTCCAATGGTCCCCTCTTACCAAGGATACGCGTCTACTTATACGTAGAGCAAGAGATGTTCTTCAAGGTGACCTTCACCCACCGTTCATGGAGGGTGGAGAAGTGGATCCAAGATGTTAAGGAGAAGTTCCTAAATGTCACACTGATCAAGTGTGTTGGCTTGGACCGTGAGTTCACACTAGTGCCGAGGAAGAATGGGCATCGTGTCAATCCACCTGAGGAGCAATGATACGCTGCAAACGTATCTATAATTTTTGATGTTCCATGCTTGTTTTATATCTACTTTCTTATATTTTGTCCATACTTTGGAGTATTTTTACACATTTTCTGGAACTAACATATTAACAAGATGCCACAGTGCCAGTTGCCTGTTTTCTGCTGTTTTTGGTTTCAGAAAAGCTAGTAAGGAAATATTCTCGGAATTGGACCGGACAAAATCCCAAGTCAATATTTCACCAGAAGGAATACGGAGTCCAGAGGGGAGATGAAGAGGGGAACCAGGGCGGCCACACCTGGTGGTGGCGCGGCCAGCCCTAGCCGCGCCACCAGGGGGTGTGGGCCCCCTGGTACTCCACCGACTTTGCCCCTTCTCCTATATATTGCCTCCGGGACGAAAACCCTAAGTACCCAATCAAAATTCCACGAAAGAGTCTGTAGCCGCCACCATCTCCATCCCTAGACCGAGAGGGATCTGAAGCTCTTCCCGGCACCCCGCCGGAGGGGAGAGATCACCCTGGAGGCCTTCTTCATCACCATGACTACCTCTGGTGTGATGCATGACTAGTTCATCCATTGACTACGGGTCCATGTAGTAGCTAGATGGTTGGTTCTTCTCCTTTGTGCTACCATGTCTAGAGCTTGTGAGCTCCGTTCATGATCAAGATCATCTATTTGTAATCATACATGTTGTGTTTGCGGGGATCCGATGGATATTGAGATGCTATTTCAGATTCATTATTGATTCTATCATGTCTTTGTTATTTGTGATCTTGCATGCTTTTCGTTGTTAGTAGCTATCTTGGCCAAGTAGATGCTAGCAACTCCAAGAGTTAGTATTTATGCTCGATAGTGGGTTCATGCGTCTGGTAATCTGGGAAGTGACAGAAATCTCTAAGGTACTAGATGTGCTATTGCTACTAGGGACAAAACAACAATCCTTTGTTCATAGAACAATCGTATTGTTTACTTTACAGGCAGTTCGTAAAGCAATAATCTGTTGCTTGCAACTTAATACTGGAGGGGGTTCGGATGATAACCTGAAGGTGGATTATTAGTCATAGATGCAGTTGGATGGCGGTCTATGTATAATGTTGTAATGCCCAATCAAGTCTCAAAGGAGTCAAGATGATTAGTATATGCATGTATTGCTTTCTTGATGTTTGTCAATTGCCCTGCTGTAATTTGTTCACCCAGCATGTTCTCTATCTAAGGAGAGCCACCTCTATGCATCCTTAGATCGGGAGGAATCTGAAGCTCTTCCTGGCACCCTGCCGGAGAGGGGAATTCACCCTGGAGGCCTTCTTCATCACCATGCAAGCCTCCGGTGTGATGCGTGAGTAGTTCATCCTTGGACTACGGATCCATGTAGTAGCTAGATGGCTGGTTCTCCTCCTTTGTGCTTTCATGTCTAGATCTTATGAGCTCCGTTCATGATCAAGATCATCTATTTGTAATCTACATGTTGTGTTTGCGAGGATCCGATGGATATTGAGATGCTATTACAGATTGATTATTGATTCTATCATGTCTATGTTATTTGTGATCTTGCATGTTTTCCGTTGTTAGTAGCTATCTTGGCCGAGTAGATTCTAGCAACTCCAAGAGGGAGTATTTATGCTCGATAGTGGGTTCATGCCTCTAGGAATCTAGGGAAGTGACTGAAATATCTAAGGTACTAGATGTGTTGTTGCTACTAGGGAGAAAACAACAATCCTTTGTTCATAGAACAATCGTATTGTTTACTTTACACACTTTGCTTAATGCAATTATCTATTGCTTGCAACTTAATACTGGAGGGGGTTCAGATGATAACCTGAAGGTGGATTATTAGTCATAGATGCAGTTGGATTACGGTCTATGTATAATGTTGTATTGCCCAATCAAATCTCATAGGAGTCAAGATGATTAGTATATGCATGTATGCTTTGTTGGTGTCTGTCAATTGCCCCGCTATAATTTGTTCACCCAACATGTCATCTATCTTAAGGAGAATCACCTCTAGTGAACTATGGACCCCGGTCCATTCTTTTACCATCAATCTACAAGCTATTTACTATTTTCTGTTTACTTTTTGCAAGCAATTACTATCTTCCACACAATATGTTTAATCCTTTGTTTTCAGCAAAACCGGTGAGATTGACAACCTTACTATAAGTTGGGGGCAAAGTTTTGTGGTTGTGTTGTGCAGGATTCCAAGTTGGAAACAACACCTTGGAGGTGTTTCCTTGCTCCTACTGGTTCGATAACCTTGGTTTCATAACTGAGGGAAAACTTCCTGCTGTTCTCATCATACCTTCCTCTTGGGGTTCCCCAACGAGATCGACGTGTTGAGCCGATCATCAAGCTCTTTTCTGGCGCCGTTGCCGGGGAGTCAAGGACATCTTCAGAAGGGGAGTCCCTCATAACCGATCTCTTTACTTTGTTTTATTTGTTTTGCTTAGTTTATTTCTGCTTTGTTTGCTTGTTTCTTTTATCAAAAACACAAAATAATTAGTTATACTAGTTTGCTTTCTTTATATCAAAAACACAAAAAAAATTAGTTTCTATTTTAAGTTGTTATTATGTCTAGCATTGCTCCAATCACTATGTCACCTGAGGAAATGATTTTTACTTTCAAATAAGGAATTGAAGAAAGTTTCAAAGAAGCTTGGTCTAGGATCTCTGAATTACATGCAAAAACTGAACCTAAAATGATTCTAAGCTTGTTGCTTAGCAGTTTTTACTTTGGAACTGCTCTATGCTATAGGTATGCTTTGGATGTTGTAGTAGGAGGATATTTCCTCCAATGCAATGAGGATGAAGCTTTTAATGCCATAAATAAGTTGGTCTCAATATATAACTTGCCTAGCAAATCTAATTCCTCCTTCATAAACATATTTGCTAGATTAAACACTCTTTAAGCCAACACAGCTAGTTTAAAAGATTGCTATAACATGCTTAGAGAGCATAATTATTATGTTCCAATAAACTCTGAACCCTCAAAATGGCTTCCTACAGTAAAATTTGTTATAAATAATGAAACTTTTCATGCTCGCTGTGATATCATGTCTGGATTCTGTCTTATGCCTAAAGATATCTATGAATCTTTGAAACTTTGGGGACTTTCTAAAGGGGGAGAAGAAATATCTCTTGCTAATAATGTCACAATATTACCCATTGGAATAGCTAAAGGAGTGATTACAAAGATTCTTGGGAAAGTGGTGTCTACTGATTATCTTGTTATTGAATGTGTAGTAAAAGGACAAATTACACTTGGAAGATCCCTACTTAAACTCCTTGGAGCAATAATAGATGTGGAAAAGGGCATCATGCACTTTGCTTCTCCACCAAACAATAATACGTTCCCCAAGGATAAGAATAGAAGCAAGAGAGGTAAGGGCAAGAAATTTGGTTTTAATGCTTCTTTATTTGAGAATACTTGATTATTTTCTTGCTTCTTATGCCTAGCTCAAAGGCGTTAAAGAAAATCACTTATTGGGAGATAACCCAAATTTCGTTAGGAATCTTTTGTTGAGTCTTGGAAGTTATTGCTTCGGTAATAACCTCTCCTTATCATTTTTGTGTGCTTTTTGTGCCAAGAATAACCTCTAATGAGAGAGAAGTAAGATTTGGGAAAGTTGATGTCCCAAAACAGAATTTTGTGCTTTGCTGTAAAAATTCGTGAAACATCTCTGTACGTCGGTGTGAGCTGTAATTTTTTGTGCTTCTGCCCCAGGTTGTTATCCAACTTTCGTTAGTTCAGCACTTTTCGATTTGAGCAACAGAACGTCTTCGAAAAAATCGGTTTTTACCTGCTGGTCTGTTTTGACAGATTTCTGCCATTATTTGCATTTGCCTGTTAATCTCTTTATTTTTTAGTTCTCTTTGATTATTTGAACTTTTTAAAGGAAGTGATACAGTAGCTTTTGTTTTCATGGAAGTTTTATTTGTATTGGAACTGAACCAAAAGACTTATTATCTTGAGTACACTAATGTTGCTAATGATGATTGTGTGAAATTTTAAAGTGTAGGGAAGAGTAATGTGATAAGATGAAGTACGGACAAAAGCTCAAGCTTGGGTATGCCACCCGTGTCACCCCAAGAAATATTCAAGAAGTACAAGCGTCAAAGCTTGGGGATGCCTAAGGCATCCCCTTCTTCATCAATAAAAATCTCAAGTTTCTTCCAAACACTTCATTTTTTTATCGTTTCATGTACAATTGTGTTGTTCTTGGAGCGTCTTCGTTTCGTTTTTATTTTTTGTTTGCTTAGTTTGCTTGAATAAATTGGTTGGACCCCCTCATTCATACATAGTTTCAAATGACTTGATTTGGATTGGAAAAGAGTAGGAAAGTTCATGCTTAAGTGGTATAAAAGGAGGTTGTTTTTGACTGTGGCCTAGGCATTGTCATGTCATGCTTGATATTGTTTTGACTCTATGCTTAGTGATTATTGATGTAGCATGACTTGTTACAAACAATTGATATTTCTTAATGTGACTTGAAAGAATCATGCGTTGTTTTAGCATATAAAAGCATAATATTGTGGTATTCTTCTTTAATGCTTTATTTGGGTTGACTTGGCGCATGCTCACACCATGTTAATACTACACCAAGTCACATAGCCTATATGATTATTTAGTTTTCGACTTTTAATATCACTTTATGCTTTAATTAATAATGTTTTATCGCTTTGCATGATTATGGCCATTATTGCTCTCTTAGTTGGTCGCTCCCAGTCTTTTGCTAGCCTCCATACCAAGTATGAGTTCCACTCATGCATCCAACTCCAAATAAAACCAAGTTATTCCAAAGAGTCCACCAGACCTACCTATTAGCATTTGCTATTCCAAGTATATTCATGTTTTTATCTACCTTCTGAACTAAACTTGTTATGTGAAAACTAGTGATTAAAGCTCTCACGAACTTGATGGCACACTTTACCTTTCTTGCACTTAATAAACTTGAACCATTGTAACCATATATGTTGCATATATGCTTGCGCTTTGTAAGTTGTGAATTAGCAGAACCATGCTATCATGGGGAACGCTTTCAACATTGCACTTTATTTAGTTGATATCATGTTCTTTTGCTTATGCATCCCGGCAGTGTGAAATGAAAGGGGAGCTTGTAAGGCTCATGGAGTTTGTATATGTGTTAGAGAAACGCCTGAGCGGCTGGTCTAATCCATGCCTAAACATGGTGGAAACCTGCAGCGTAACCATAGTGAGCAATCTATGAAGCATCCTCTATAAAAAAAGAAGCCTATGCAAATAGGAAAGAAAAAAACAGAAAAAAAGAAAAAAAAGAGATACCTATGCAAATAGGAAATAAAAGGATGTTGAGATGCTCATTGTCTGTTTGCCTTGTCATTTTGATATGGGGATTCTTCCGTATCATCGGGCAAGGGGTACCCCGTTGGCGGTTCTCTATGATACACATGTACTTACAATGACAAGAACTTACTTGTGACTAAACTTGAGTAGCATGAGGAACGATACTCGTAAGTAAGGGGCATGAGATTTTCAGCTTATAACTTGTCAATCATATCCTCATATTTGTTCAATTTAACATTAATCACCTAAAGATGCTTATGATAGGGGAAATGAGATATGAAAGCTAATAAGTACCATAATTTTTGGAAGGTCTTTATGAGACTTGAATCCCTGCTACCTTTTATGAAGGCCTTTCTTTTACTTTTATGTTGAGTCTCCATCCTCTATATTTATGCACCTATTGAGAGATCATAGTGGCCATTCTTAGTTTAATGTGCATTGTCCCAAGACTTGTTCAGTGATTCATAACTTTGATATTGCTTGTCCTTAAACTATTTGTATCAAGTCACCCTTATGAACTTTGAAGGTGTCCTATGCATTTATGTTTTGCTACACTATGAGGGACAAGTTGAATACCATTCTCATTATGTTTTCTATATGTTAAACAAAAAAACGTCTTTCAAAAGAATTTTTATTCATGAATATTTTGTTTGTACCTTTTCATGTTATAACATAGTTTCTATGTCTTACTATTAGAACTATATCTTTCATGCTATGTTAAAGTACTACGATCCCAGCTATCAATGTTTTACAAATACTTTGATCAAGATTATGATGGTGCATGTCACCTCAAAAATTATTCTTTTTTATCACTTACCTACTCGAGGACGAGCAGGAGTTAAGCTTGGGGATGTTGATACGTTGCAAACGTATCTATAATTTTTGATGTTCCATGCTTGTTTTATATCTACTTTCTTATGTTTTGTCCACACTTTGAAGTATTTTTACACATTTTCTGGAACTAACCTATTAACAAGATGCCACAGTGCCAGTTGCCTGTTTTCTGCTGTTTTTGATTTCAGAAAAGCTAGTAAGGAAATATTCTCAGAATTGGACCGAACAAAATCCCAAGTCAATATTTCACCAGAAGGAATACGAAGTCCGGAGGGGAGACTTAGAGGGGAAACAGGGCGGCCACACCTAGTGGTGGAGCGGCCAGCCCTAGCCGCGCCACCAGGGGGTTGATACATTGCAAATGTATCTATAATTTTTGATGTTCCATGCTTGGTTTTATCCAATTTCTTGTGTTTTGTCCACACTTTGGAGTACTTTTCATATGATTTCTTGGACTAACCTATTAACAAGAGCCACAGTGCCAGCTGCCTGTTTTCTGCTATTTTTGGTTCTAGGAAAGTCAGAAAATGAATATTCTCGGAATTGGACGGGACAAAAGCCAAAGTGCCTATTTTTCCAGAAGTCATCAGATGCCAGAATACGAGACGAAGAAGGGCTGGGGGCCGGCCACACCACCTGGCCGCACGGCCAGGCCTGGCCCGCGCCAGGGGGTGGTCTGGCCGACCCTAGCACCCCCTCGGCCTCTCCTTCCGGCGGTAAGATGCCCTCGGGACGAAAACCCTAAGGGCCCGATCAAAAATCCACGAAAGAGTCTATAGCCGCCGTCATCTCCATCCCTAGATCGGGAGGGATCTGAAGCTCTTCCCGGCACCCTGCTGGAGAGGGGAATTCACCCTGGAGGCCTTCTTCATCACCATGCAAGCCTCCGGTGTGATGCGTGAGTAGTTCATCCTTGGACTACGGATCCATGTAGTAGCTAGATGGCTGGTTCTCCTCCTTTGTGCTTTCATGTCTAGATCTTATGAGCTCCGTTCATGATCAAGATCATCTATTTGTAATCATACATGTTGTGTTTGCGGGGATCCGATGGATATTGAGATGCTATTTCAGATTCATTATTGATTCTATCATGTCTTTGTTATTTGTGATCTTGCATGCTTTTCGTTGTTAGTAGCTATCTTGGCCAAGTAGATGCTAGCAACTCCAAGAGTTAGTATTTATGCTCGATAGTGGGTTCATGCGTCTGGTAATCTGGGAAGTGACAGAAATCTCTAAGGTACTAGATGTGCTATTGCTACTAGGGACAAAACAACAATCCTTTGTTCATAGAACAATCGTATTGTTTACTTTACAGGCAGTTCGTAAAGCAATAATCTGTTGCTTGCAACTTAATACTGGAGGGGGTTCGGATGATAACCTGAAGGTGGATTATTAGTCATAGATGCAGTTGGATGGCGGTCTATGTATAATGTTTTAATGCCCAATCAAGTCTCAAAGGAGTCAAGATGATTAGTATATGCATGTATTGCTTTCTTGATGTTTGTCAATTGCCCTGCTGTAATTTGTTCACCCAGCATGTTCTCTATCTAAGGAGAGCCACCTCTAGTGAACTATGGATCCCGGTCCTTTTTCTTTACATACAATCTATAAACTATTTACTGCTTTGTGTTTACTTTCTGCAAACTATTACTTCTTTCCATTCGATACGTTTAATCCTTTGTTTTCAGCAAAACACAGTGAGATTGACAACCTCATCGCAAGTTGGGGACAAAGTTTTGTGGTTGTGTTGTTCAGGTCTTCATGTTGCTACTAGCACCGGTGGTGCGCCCTGCCAAGGCTCAGCTAGCAACACCTTTGGGGTGTTTCCTTGGTCCTACTGGTTCGATTAAACCTTGGTTTCATAACTGAGGGAAACTTGCTGCTGTGCTCATCATACCTTCCTCTTGGGGTTCCCAACGAGCTCTACATCAACACTGCACCAGCACTTTTCTGGCGCCATACGTTGAGCCATCAAGCATTTTTCTAGCGCTGTTGTCGGGGAGTCAAGGACATCTTCACAAGGATTGAACTATTCTTCAAGGAACCTATTGGACTCTGCTGCTGGAGGTACCTTTATGACCATCACTTTGGGTGCTGCAACAAAACTTCTGGACAATATGATGGTTAATTATTCTGAATGACATACTGAGAGGGCTCCATAAGGTAGGAAGGTAAATTCTATTGAGGAAACCTCCTCCTTGAGTGATAAGATTGATATTATTATGTCTATGCTTATTAATGGGAAAGCCCATATTGATCCAAATAATGTTCCTTTAGCCTCTTTGGTTGCTCAAGAAGAGCAAGTTGATGTGAACTTCATAAGAAATAACAACTTTGGCAATACTGCTTATAGGAGTAATTTTGGTAACAACAATTATAAGCCATATCCTCCCAACAATGGTAATGCTTATGGAAATTCTTACAACAACAATAGGAGTGCACCCTCTGAACTTGAAGTTATGCTCAAAGACTTTATTAGTAAGCAAACTTCTTTCAATAAAACTATTGAGGAAAAACTCTCTAATGCTGAAAGAAATATAGCATCTTTGGCTGAAGCTCAATCTTCTATGAATAAAATGGCTGCTAAACCTAAAACTAATGATAATCCCTTTGCAGCTACCAATGCCATACAAGTAAGAATTGATGAAAATGTTAGACTATTAGCTGAATTACATGCTAAGTGGGAAAGAGAAGATGAAATTTCTAGAAACATTAGTGTTTCTACTATCAACACCACTAGTGTTGAGGCTAGTAATAGTTCTACTACTTTAGATGATAAATTTGATTTTGATCTTGATGGTTGCAATATCTCTGAAGTTATTAAGTTCCTACAAAAGCTTGCTAAAAGTCCTAATGCTAGTGCTATGAACATGGCCTTTACAAAACATATTACTGATGCTCTCATAAAGATTAAAAAAGAAAAGATGAAACATAAAGCTTCTATTCCTATAAAACAAGAAGATGGTTGGGAACCCATCATTAATATGAAAGTGAATGACTTTGATTTCGAAGCTTTATGTGATCTTGATAGTAGTGTTTCTATTATGCCTAGAAGGATTTATGATATGCTTGATTTGCCTCCACTTGAAGATTGTTATTTGAATGTCCCACTTGATGATAATGCTAAAAAGAAACTCATGGGGAGTCTTAATGATGTTCTTATTATGGTTAACAATGCCTATGTCCCCGTTGATTTCTATGTTTTGGATGTTGAATGCAATGCTTCTTGTCCTATTACCTTGGGAAGACCTTTTCTTAGAACTGTTGGTGCCATTATTGATATGAAAGAAGGCACCATTAAATATCAACTCCCACTGAAGAAAAGTATAGAACACTTCCCTAAGAATAGAGAGAAGATATCTTTTGCTTCTCCTATGAAAACAAAATTTGCTCTTAATGCTTCTCCATTGGAGAACACTTGATTCTTTCTCGCTTCTTATGCCTAACTTAAAGGCGTTAAAGAAAAGTACTTATTGGGAGATAACCCAAAAGTTTTAGATGAGTCTTGGAAGTTATTACTTCAGTAATAACCGCTCCTTATCCTTTTTATTTGCTTTTTGTGCCAAGAGTAACCTCTAATGAGAGAGAAGTAATGATTGGGAAAGTTGCTGTCCCAAAACAGATTTCTATGCTTCACCGTAAAAATTCGTGTAAAATCTTTGAACGTCTTTTTGAGGCGTGGATTTTTTTACTTGTGCCCCAGGTTGTTATCTAACTTTCGTTAGTTCAAAACTTTTTTATTTGATCAACGGAAGGTCTTCGAAAAAATTCGTCTTTACCTGCTGGTCAGTTTTGACAGATTTCTGCCATTTTCTGCATTTGCTTCTTGTTGTTTCCTTTTTGAGTTCTTTTGGGGAATTGAGCTTTTCGAGGGAAGTGCTACAGTAGCTAGTGTTCTAATGGAATTTTATTTGGTGTTATAACTGAACCTTAAGACTTATTTATCTTGAGTGCACTAATGTTGCTAATAAAGATTGTGTGAAGTTTTGTATGAAGGAAAAATGTCAGGTGTATGGAAGGAATGAGTAATGAGATGAAGGATGGACTAAAGCTCAAGATTGGGGATGCCACGCGTGTCACCCCAATAAATATCCAAGAAGTACAAGCGTCAAAGCTTGGGGATGCCCAAGGCATCCCCCTCTTCATTAATAAAAATCCCAGGTTTCTTCCAAACACTTTATTTTTATTGTTTCATGCACAGTTGTGTTGTTCTTGGAGCGTCTTCTTTTTCGTTTTCGTTTTGGTTTTTCATTTGCTTTGGTTTGCTTATTTTGCTGAATAAATTGGTTGGACCCCCTCTTTCATACATTTGTTTTCAAATAGTTTGGTTTGGATTGGAAAATAGTAGGAAAATTCATTCTTATGTGGTAAAAAGAGCTCGTTTCTAACTGTGGCATATGCTCTGTCATGCCATGCTTGATATTGTTTTGGCTTTATGCTTATTATTCTTTGCTGTAGCATGACTTGTTATAAACAATTGAGATTGCTTAATGTGCCTTGGATGAATCATGCGTTGTTTTAGCATATTAAAGCATAGTATAGTGGTATTCTCCTTTGATGCTTTATTTGGGTTGACTTGGCGCATGCTCACACCATGTTATGACTATCTCAAGTCACCATAAGCCTTTATGATCCTTTAGTTTTCAACTTGTAGTATCACTTTATGCTTTGATAAATGATGTTTTGTCGCTCTGCATGATTATGGCCATTATTGCTCTCTTAGTTTGTCGCTCCCAGTATTTTGCTAGCCTCCACAACCAAGTATGAGTTCCACTCATGCATCCAACTCCCTAAACCAAGTTATTCCAAAGAGTCCACCATACCTACCTATTAGCTTATGCTATTCCAAGTATATTCATGCTTTTGTTTACCTTCCAAATTAAACTTGTTATGAGAAAACTAGTGATTAAAGCTCTCACGAACTTGATGGCACACTTTACTTTTCTTGCCCTTAATAAACTTGAACCATTATGTCGTCTATGTTGTATATGCTTGCACTTATTTGTTGGGAATTAGCAGAACCATGCTTTCATGGGGAATGCTTTCAACATTGCACTTGGTACTTGTACCTAGTTGATATCATGCTCTTTTGTATATGGATGTCGTCGGTGTGAAATGAAAGGGGAGCTTGTAAGTCCATGAAGTTATGTATATGTGTTAGAGAAACGCCTGGGCCGCTGGTCTAATCCATGCTGACATGGTGGAAACCTGCAGCGTAACCATAATGAGCTGTCTATGAAGCATTCTTCTTATAAAAAAAGAGTCCTATTGAGAAAAAAGAGAGAAAAAGAAAAAAAGAGGTTATGAAAAGAGGAAAGAGAGAAAAAAGCACCATATTCCCATGGTAAATAAGAAGATTGCTGAGATGCTCGTTGTCTGCTTGCCTTGTCATTTTGATATGGGGATTCTTCCGTATCATCGGGCAAGGGGTACTCCGTTGGCGGTTCTCTATGATACACATGTACTTACAATGAAAAGAACTTACCGGTGACTAAACTTGAGTAGCATGAGGAGCGGCCCTCGTATACAAGGGACATGAGATTCCTGACTTATACTTCGTCAAGCATGTACACCATAGTTTGTTCACTTTAACCTTAATCACTTCAAGATGCTTATGATAGGGGCAATGAGAGCTGAAAGCTATAAGTACCATAATTTTTGGAAGCTCTTTATGAGACTTGAATCCCTACATCCTTCTATGAAGGCCTTTCTTCCACCATTACATTGAGTCTCCACCTTCTACCTTTATGCACCTACTTTGAGAGCATAGTGGCCATTCTTAGTTCTATATGCATTGTCCCAAGACTAGTTGATTGATGCATAACTTGATATTGCTTGTTTTAAACTATTTGTATCTAGTCACTCTTATGAACTTTGAAGGTGTCCTATGCATTTATGTTTTGCTACTCTATGAGGGACAAGTTGAATACTATTATGCTATGTTTTCTTTATGTGAAACAAACAAACGTCTTGCAAAGCATTGTTATTCATGAATCTTTTGTTTGTGCCTTTTCATGTTGCATCATAGTTTGTTTGTCTTATGAACTTTGTCTTTCATGTTATGATTGAAGTACTGTGATCCCAGCTTTGAATGTTTTACAAATACTTTGATCAAGTCTTTGATGGTGCATGTCACCTAAAAAATTATTCTTTCTTTTTATCACTTACCTACTCGAGGACGAGCAGGAGTTAGGCTTGGGGATGTTGATACATTGCAAATGTATCTATAATATTTGGTGTTCCATGCTTGGTTTTATCCACTTTCTTGTGTTTTATCCACACTTTGGAGTACTTTTCATATGATTTCTTGGACTAACCTATTAATAAGAGCCACAGTGCCAGCTACCTGTTTTCTGCTGTTTTTGGTTCCAGGAAAGTCAGAAAATGAATATTCTCGGAATTGGACGGGACAAAAGCCAAAGTGCCTATTTTTGGGAAGTCATCAGATGCCAGAATACGAGACGAGAAGGGCTGGGGGCCGGCCACACCATCTGGCCGTGCGGCTAGGCCTGGCCCACACCAGGGGGTCGTCTGGCCGACTCCAGCACCCCCTCGGCCTCTCCTTCCGCCTATAAGATGCCCTCGGGACGAAAACCCTAAGGGCCCGATCAAAAAACCACGAAAGAGTCTGTAGCCGCTGCATCTCCATCCCTAGATCGAGAGGGATCTGAAGCTCTTCTCGGCACCCTGCCGGAGAGGGGAATTCACCCTGGAGGCCTTCTTCATCACCATGCAAGCCTCCGGTGTGATGCGTGAGTAGTTCATCCTTGGACTACGGATCCATGTAGTAGCTAGATGGCTGGTTCTCCTCCTTTGTGCTTTCATTTATAGATCTTGTGAGCTCCGTTCATGATCAAGATCATCTATTTGTAATCATACATGTTGTGTTTGCGGGGATCCGATGGATATTGAGATGCTATTTCAGATTCATTATTGATTCTATCATGTCTTTGTTATTTGTGATCTTGCATGCTTTTTATTGTTAGTAGCTATCTTGGCCAAGTAGATGCTAGCAACTCCAAGAGTTAGTATTTATGCTCGATAGTGGGTTCATGCCTCTGGTAATATGGGGAAGTGACAGAAATCTCTAAGGTACTAGATGTGCTGTTGCTACTAGGGAGAAAACAACAATCCTTTGTTCATAGAATAATCGTATTGTTTACTTTACACGTAGTTCGTAAAGCAATAATCTGTTGCTTGCAACTTAATACTGGATGGGGTTCGGATGATAACCTGAAGGTGGATTATTAGTCATAGATGCAGTTGGATGGCGGTCTATGTATAATGTTGTAATTCCCAATCAAGTCTCAAAGGAGTCAAGATGATTAGTATATGCATGTATTGCTTTCTCGATGTTTATCAATTGCCCCACTGTAATTTGTTCACCCAGCATGTTATCTATCTAAGGAGAGCCACCTCTAGTGAACTATGGATCCCAGTCCTTTTTCTTTACATACAATCTATAAACTGTTTATTGCTTTGTGTTTACTTTATGCAAACTATTACTTCTTTCCATTCAATACGTTTAATCCTTTGTTTTTAGCAAAACATGGTGAGATTGACAACCTCATCGCAAGTTGGGGACAAAGTTCCGTGGTTGTGTTGTGCAGGTCTCCACGTTGCTACTAGCACCGGCGATGCGCCCTGCCAAGGCTCATCTAGCAACACCTTTGGGGTGTTTCCTTGCTCCTACTGGTTCGATTAAACCTTGGTTTCATAACTGAGGGAAACTTGCTGCTGTGCTCATTATACCTTCCTCTTGGGGTTCCCAACAAGCTCTACATCAACACTGCACCAACACTTTTCTGGCGCCATACACTAAGCCAACAGGGGTGTGGGCCCTAATACGTCCATTTTGCATCACTATTCTATATCATAATTTACTATTATTCATTGATATATTTCATATTAAGAGATGATACTTATGTTATTTCATCTGTTTTTGCATGGTTGATGACTTTTGGAGCATGGACCGCTGAAGTCAGGATTCTGATGGAAAAGGCGCCGTTTGGAGGTTAAATTCGTGAAGATCAGAAAATTCCAGAAAATACATGGAAAATTCTATTTTTCCAGAAGACGAAGGATGCCAGAAGGGGGAGCGGAGTTGGGCCATAGGGGGGCCCACACCGCCCCCTAGCACGGGCCACCCTAGGCCGTGCCACCAGGTGGTGTGGCCACCCTGGCCCACTCCTGGCTCTCCCCTTTGGTGTATATTATCCCCACGAAACCCTAAGACTTGGGGAGCGACCACAGAAAGATTCCGCTGCCTCTACGGGGCGGAAAACTATAGAGAGAGAAAGATCTCTCTAGCAGACATAAATCTATCAGGGAAATTCCTTCCTGGAGAGGGGAGATCGTCGCCATCAACACCACCATCAAGCTGGACTTCATCGGGATCATCATCACCATCATCTCCATCATCATCTCCACCAGCACCATCATCATCACTTCGTATCACTGTAACAATTGGGTTGAATCTTGCATAGTTCTTAGGGGAAACTTTCCCGATGTTGATTACTTGTTGTAGTTGATGCTATTGAGTGGAACCGTTGAATTATTGTTATGTTCTGTTACTTATCATCATATCATCTCTGATCTTGATCCATATGATGTCTTGTGAGTAGTTCGTTTAGTTCTTGAGGACATGAGAGAAGTCATGTTGTTAGTAGTGGAATTGTGTTGAGAAATATTCAATAGTTTGTTATTTAAGTTGTGGTGTTATTCTTCTAGTGGTGTCATGTGAATGTCAACTACATGACACTTCACGTTTATGGGCCTAGGGTAATGCATTGTGTATTTGGCTACTAGTCGTAGGGGTTGCCGGAGTGACAGAAACCTGAACCCCCGTTAGGAAACCTTTGCACAAGGGATGTCAGGATCTTAGAGTTTAAAGCTGTGGTTAGGTTGCTATCTTAATTACTTTCTTGTACTTGCGGATGCTTGCAAGGGTTTTAATCACAAGTATGTATTAGTCCTAGGAAGGTCAGTACATTAGCACAGGTTCACCCACACAACACTTGTGAAACTAAAGAAGATTAATCAACTATTCCCGTGTGTCCTTGAGAGCGTTTGGTCATCTTAAGTAATACAACTGGCTTATCCTTTGCTAAAGAAAGGATTGGGCCACTTGCTGCAATTATTATTATTGTCTTTTATTCACTCGCACTTTATTTATCTGCATTATCAAAAAACCCTAAAAATCCATTTGCTAAGTATTTACAGAGAATTCCTGCTCCAAGCCACTCGTCAACACCTTCTGCTCCTCGTTGGGTTCGACACTCTTACTTATCGAAAATACTGCGATACACCCCCTATACTTGTGGGTCATGAAGACTATTTTCTGGCGCCCTTGCCGGGGAGTGAAGTGCTATTGGAGAGTGGAACTGGTAAAGGAAACTTCTACTATGAGTATTGTTTACTTTTGTTAGTTACTTTATTTCAATATGGATAATTCACTTAGTTTCTTATTTCGTAATGCTACTACCACTGCTAAGGTAGTAGATGAACCACCACCTGCTAAGAATGATACTTTTAAGATACCTACAAGAATTGTTGATCGTGTTATGGATAACTACTATTTTGGAGATGGAACTGTCCATCCTGGTGATCATTTTATCTTTATACACGAATTATGCGGGTTGTTCAAGTGTGCAGGTATTACAACAGATTAAGTCAAGAAGAAGTTATTCTCATTATCACTAAAAGGAAGAGCTGAGGAATGGTATAAGCTGCTGAAGAATGGTCAAGCTCTTGAATGGGAGGAAGTAGTACTCTCTTTTATTCAAAATTTTATCCTCCTAGTGAGATTCATAAAGATCGGAATCAAATATACAACTTTTGGCCTCTTGATGGAGAGAGTAAAACTCAAGCTTGGGGGAGATTGAAGTTACTAATTCTCAAATGTCCTATTCATGAGCTCCCCAACAATATTATCATCAATAACTTTTATGCAAGGCTTTCTCTTCATGATAAGGATCTATTGGATGCTTCTTGTGCTGGATCATTTACACGCATGGAAGGAGCTAAATGGGATTTTCTAGACCGTATTCAAGATAATGCTGAAGCATGGGAGAATGACAAAGGAAGAAAGTCAAGTATAAATTATGATTATGAATGCATTAAATCTTTTATGGGAACTGATGACTTTTGTAATATTAGTAATGCTTACGGTCTTAATTCTCAAGCTATTGCAACTTATTTTAAGGCTTTTGCTTCCTATATTCAAATTCCTAAAAAGAAATGGAATAAGTATCATGAGCCATATAAAGATATTATTAATAGTGTTCCTGCAAGAAATACTAAAGTTTATACTGCTAATCATGTTTTACGTGAACCTTACATTGAGAAAATGTCTTTCCCAGTTTAGAGAAAGGAACATTCTATGATAGCTCGTATGGTTAATGAAAGTACAAATAAAGTTGTTGAACCTGATGAACAAGTGGATGCTGAACCTGTAGTAGCAAATATGAAAGACTTTTCACTAAATATGTAGAATATGGACACACTATCCTCTGTAAGGATACTTCTAATATTGTTTCACAAAGTAGTGTTATGAGAGCTTCTGTCCCTATGTTTTTTGTTAGGATAAGTGATCATTGCTACAATGGTTCTTGTGATAGTTATATCGTTAAATTTATGCATGATACTGAAAGTTATTATGAGAGAGGGAAGACTGTTCTTATGCATCTCAATAATATTAAGTTTCCCCGCTTTATGCTAAAAGTCTTTATGTTGCACTTGTTTTACCTTCCTATGCTTGCAGCTTCTGGTTTCAACAATTTATTTTCTTAAAAAAACTCCCTTGCATAGGAAATGGGTTAGACTTAAACATGTGTATTTTTGCTTCTTGATGCTCTCCTTTACTTCGATTCATATTCTTATATGAGCATCATTAAAAATATCACGCCCATCTTAATGGCTATAAAGAAAGAGCTTTTTGGGAGACAACCCAATATGTTTTTGTTTATTTGAGTCTTGCAAGTTATTCTTTCGGCAATAACCTCTCCTTATCCTTTTGTTTAGTTTTTGTGTCAAGATCAACCTCTAATGAGAGAGAAGTAAGATTTGGGGAAGTTGCTGTCCCGAAACAGATTTTTGTGCTTCACTATAAAAAATCGTTAAAAATCTCAGAATGTCGTACTGATCTGTAATTTTTTGTGTGCATGCCCCAGGTTATTATTTAACTTTCGTTATTTTTGCACTTTTGATTTGAGCAACAGAAGATTTTCGAAAAAGTTGATCTTTACCTGCTGGTCTGTTTTGACAGATTTTTGCTACTCTTGCATTTGCTTCTTATATCGATTTACTTTTTGAATTCCTGTTTGGGCTTTCGGAAGGAGTTGCTACAGTAGCTTATGTTTTGATGGATTTCAGTTGAAATTGAACTTAAAGGGTTTATTACCTCGCTTACACTAATGTTGCTAATGAGAATTGTGTGAAAGAAATTACCAGGTTATAGGAGAGAATGGTGTTAAGATGGTGAATGGTTAAATGACTCAAACAATATGTGTATGAAGATGAAGATATTGATGTTATTCAAGCAGTGACTCCAAAAGAATTTATTAAACGCCAAGTTCTGAGACCTGTAGAGTCTGTTTTCCAATAGGTAATAGTTCTGGTAAGAAAAGGTCCGCGAAGTCATGTTCAGATTGTTACTTATCATCATATCATCTCTGATATTGATCCATATGATGTCTTGTGAATACTTCGTTTAGTTCTTGAGGACATGAGAGAAGTCATGTTGTTAGTAGTGGAATTGTGTTGAGAAATATTCAATAGTTTGTTATTTAAGTTGTGGTGTTATTCTTCTAGTGGTGTCATGTGAACGTCGACTACATGACACTTCACCTTTATGGGCCTAGGGGAATGCATTGTGTATTTGGCTACTAATCGTAGGGGTTGCCGGAGTGACAGAAACCTGAACCCATGTTAGGAAACCTTTGCATAAGGGATGTTAGGATCTTAGAGTTTAAAGTTTTGGTTAGGTTTCTATCTTAATTACTTTCTTGTACTTGCGGATGCTTGCAAGGGGTTTAATCACAAGTATGTATTAGTCCTAGGAAGTTTGGTACATTAGCACAAGTTCACCCACACAACACCTGTCAAACTAAAGAAGATTAATCAACTATATGAAGCGAAAGCACTTGACGATATTCCTGTGTGTCTTCGAGAACATTTGGTCAACTTAAGTAATACAACCGTCTTGTCCTTTGCTAAAGAAAGGATTGGGCCACTTGCTGCAATTATTATTATTATCTTTTTTTCACTCGCACTTTATTTATCTACATTATCAAAAAACCCTACAAATCCATTTGCTAAGTATTTACACAGAATTCCTGCTCCAAGCCACCCGTCAACACCTTCTGCTCCTCGTTGGGTTTGACACTCTTACTCATCGAAAATACTGCGATACACCCCCTATACTTGTGGGTCATCAGGCCCCTGGTACTCCACCGACCTTGCCCCTTCGCCTATATATTGCCTCCGGGACAAAAACCCTAAGTACCCGATGAAAATTCCACAAAAGAGTCTGTAGCCGCCGCCATCTCCATCCCTAGATCGGGAGGGATCTGAAGCTCTTCCCGGCACCCTACCGGAGGGAAGAGATCACCCTGGAGGCCTTCTTCATCACCATGATTGCCTTCGGTGTGATGCGTGAGTAGTTCATCCCTAGACTACGAGTCCATGTAGTAGCTAGATGGTTGGTTCTTCTCCTTTGTGCTACCATGTCTAGATCTTGTGAGCTCTGTTCATGATCAAGATCATCTATTTGTAATCTACATGTTGTGTTTGCGGGGATCCGATGGATATTGAGATGCTATTTCAGATTGATTATTGATTCTATCATGTCTATGTTATTTGTGATCTTGCATGCTTTCCGTTGTTAGTAGCTATCTTGGCCGAGTAGATGCTAGCAACTCCAAGCAGGAGTATTTATGCACGATAGTGGGTTCATCCCTCTAGGAATCTAGGGAAGTGACAGAAATCTCTAAGGTACTAGATGTGCTGTTGCTACTAGGGAGAAAACAGCAATCCTTTGTTCATAGAACAATCGTATTGTTACTTTACACACTTTTCTTAATGCAATTATCTGTTGCTTGCAACTTAATACTGGAGGGGGTTCGGATGATAACCTGAAGGTGGATTATTAGTCATAGATACAGTTAGATTACGGTCTATGTATAATGTTGTAATGCCCAATCAAATCTCATAGGAGTCAAGATGATTAGTTTATGCATGTATACTTTCTCGGTGTCTGTCAATTGCCTCGCTGTAATTTGTTCATACAACATGTCATCTATCTTAAGGAGAATCACCTCTAGTGAACTATGGACCCTGGTCCATTCTTTTACCATAAATCTACAAGCTATTTACTGTTTTCTATTTACTTTCTACAAGCAATTACTATCTTCCACACAATACGTTTAATCCTTTGTTTTCAGCAAAACTGGTGAGATTGACAACCTCACTGTAAGTTGGGGGCAAAGTTTTGTGGTTGTGTTGTGCAGGATTCCATGTTGTAAACAACACCTTAGAGGTGTTTCCTTGCTCCTAGTGGTTCGATAACCTTGGTTTCATGAAAACTTGCTGATGTGCTCATCATACCTTCCTCTTGGGGTTCCCCAACGAGATCGACGTGTTGAGCCGATTATCAAGCAACAACGCGCCACCATCCTGCAAATGTTTGTAGCCTATAAGATACTCATCTTCCAAATCGTGCATGCTGGCAGTGAGTTGGAGGTCCTAAGAGAATTCCTTGGGGACGACTCCATCATGTTCTGCGATGCAGCGATCGGCAATGATGTGCAGAAGCTCTCGCCCAACAGCCTCGCAATTCCCGGTGTGTGCGACCTCTAGTAGGAGGTTTGGAACCTGCAACCTGAAGGGTTCGTAGCATGGAAAACAAAAAATTCAACCGCAAGAACGAACAAAACCTAGATCTAATCTAGACAAAAGCCAAGATCTAATCTATTAGACATGAGCAACGAGATAGATCGGTACTAACCCTCGTAGAACCGAAAGCGTTACGAGATTAGATCTCGTGGATGATGTAGTCGATCACTTGCCGATCTCAAGATCATGTGGACGATCCTTCCGGCGCCGCGTTCCGGCAGCGCTTCCGCAGACGGTCACACATGCGGAGTCGAAGCAGACCTTCCTCTCCCCGTTCCAGCGAGCAGCGGAGGTAGTAGATCTTCTCCACAGAATCCCAGCAGCACGACGGCGTGGTGGTGGTGGTGGAGATGAGAATTCTGCAGGGCTTCGTCTATGCCTGTGCAGAAGAAAGGTGGAGGAGAGAGGCGGCTGAGATTGGTTGTTATGAGAGGAGAGGCAAGAGGGGGCGCCCCCTCCCTTCTATTTAAAGGAGGGAGGCGCGCCTGGGGAGGGGGAGTCCTAGTAGGACTCCGCTCCTCCTTGGGCCAGCGGGTTGGGGGGAGGAGTCCTCCTCCCCCACGAATCCGTGTATTGCCCCACTTGGACTCCTTGATCCCTTTCTTGGTTTTCAAGTAAACTCCAAGAAATCCTCTAGAACCTTCCAGAACATTCCGAAACCTTCTAGAATCTCCATACAAACACTCCGGAACATTTCCCAACTTAGAAAATGATCCCCAATATATGAATCTTATTCTCTGGACCATTCCGGATCTCCTCGTGATGTCCCGGATCCATTCCGAGACTCCGAACAACATTCGGTCTCCAACGCAAATTCCATATCTACTTAAAACAACTTCGAACCTTAAGTGTGTCACCCTACGGTTCGTGAATATGCAGACATGATGAAGACACCTCTCCGATCAATAACCATCAGCAGGATCTGGAGATCCATAACGGCTCCCACATACTCAATGATTACTTCGTGATCGATTGAACCATTTAACATACGAAACCAATTCCCTTTGTCACACGATATTCTACTTATCCGAGGTTTGATTGTCGGTATCTTCATACCTAGTTCTTCCTCGTTACTGATAAGTACTCTTTACTTGTTCCATGTTTTGTCATCCCTTGTGACCCAGTCACATGCTTGCAAGCTATCTAGATGACATTCCACCGAGAGGGCCCAGAGTATATCTATCCGTCATATGGATGGACAAATCCCAATCTTGGTCTATGCACTTCAACACATACTTTCAGAATACCCAATGACACCTTTATAACCGCCCAGTTACGAAACGGCGTTTGATGTCATCAAAGTACCCATCCGGTGATGGTGATTAACATAACCTCATGGTCGAAGGATTAGGTTACTATGTATTTCAAAGCTTACAGCAATACGAACTTAATGACTTGATCTTATGCTACGCTTACTATGGGTGTGTGTCCATCACATCATTCTCCTAATGATATAACCTTGTTATTAATCACATCCAATGTCCATGATCAGGAAACCATGATCATCAATCAATCAACAAGCTAGTTCAACAAGAGGCTTACTAGGGACTCTTTTATGTTTACAAAACACACAAGTATTAGTGTTTCCTAATAATACAATTATAGCATGGGATGTAAACTTTCATCATAAACACAAAGATATAATAATAACCACTTTTATTATTGCCTCTTGGGCATATCTCCAACAGTCTCCCACTTGCACTAGAGTCAATAATCTATATTACATGGTAATATACCTAACACCCATGGCATTCTGGTGTTGGTCATGCTTTGCTCTAGGGAGAGGTTTAGTCAACGGATCTGCTACATTCAGATCAGTGTGTACTTTGCAAATCTTTATGTCACCATCTTGGACATACTCGCGAATAGCATGGAACCGTAGCTTGATGTGCTTCAGCTTGCTATGTGACCTTGGCTCCTGTGCATTAGCTATGGCACCTGTGTTGTCACAGTAGATGGCCATCGGGTCCAACGCACTGGGAACCACGCCAAGTTCAATAATGAACTCCTTCATCCATATGGCTTCTTGTGCAGCCTCCGAAGCAGCTATGTATTCCGATTCAGTTGAAGATTTCGCCACAATGCTCTGCTTGGCACTCCTCCAGCTCACTGCAGCACCATTCAAAATAAATACGTATCCAGACTGTGACTTCGAGTCATCTGGATCGGTGTTCCAACTAGCATTAGTGTAACCATTTACAACAAGTTGTTCATCACCTCCATAAGAAAGAACCATATCCTTAGTCCTATTCAGGTACTTTAGGATATTCTTGACCGCTGTCCAGTGTTCCATTCCAGGATCACTTTGATATCTACTAATCAAACTAATAGCATGTGCTATATCTGGTCTTGTACACAGCATGGCATACATGATAGAACCTATGGCCGAGGCATAGGGAATTTTATTCATTTTTTCTCTATCTTCTGCCGTAGCCGGACTTTGAGTTTTACTCAAGGTCTTACCTGACAACATGGGCACGAACCCTTTCTTGCTCTCTTCCATTCTAAACTTCTTTAGAACTTTGTCTAAGTATGTACTTTGTGAAAGCGCTATTAGGTGTCTTGATCTATCTCTATAAATCTTGATGCCTAGAATATATGACGCTTCACCAAGATCCTTCATCGAAAACTATTATTCAAATAGGTTTTGACGCTATTAAGAAGTTATATATCATTCCCAATCAACAATATGTCATCTACATATAGTACTAGGAATGCTACAGAGCTCCCACTCACTTTCTTGTAAATACAAGCTTCTCCATAAGTTTGTATAAATCCAAAGTTTTTGATTACTTTATCAAAACGTTGATTCCAACTCCGGGATGCTTGCTTCAGTCCATAAATGGAGCGCTGAAGTTTGCATACCTTGTTAGCATCTTTAGGATCGACAAAACCCTTGGGTTGTACCATATACAACTCTTCCTCAATGTCACCATTAAGGAACGCCGTTTTGACATCCATCTGCCAAATTTCATAATCGAAATATGCAGCGATTGCTAATATAATCCTCACGGACTTTAGCTTCACTACTAGTGAGAAAGTCTCATCATAGTTAACTCCTTGAATTTGTCGGAACCCTCTCGCGACAAGTCGAGCTTTATAGACGGTAACATTACCATCAACATCTTTTTTTCTTTTGAAAATCCATTTGTTCTCGACAGCCTTACGGCCATCCGGTAAGTCCACCAAAGTCCATACTTGGTTTTCGTACATGGATCCCATTTCGGATTTCATGGCTTCTAGCCATTTGTCGGAATCTAGGCTCACCATAGCTTCTTCATATGTCACAGGGTCATCAGTGTTGTCCACTAACATGATGTTCAAGGCAGAGTCATACCACTCAGGAGTGGTACGGACCCTCGTTGATTTGCGAGGTTCAGTAGTAACTTCGTTTGAAGTTTCATGATCATCATCATTAGCTTTCTCTCCAGTTGGTGCAGGCGACACAGAAACATCTTCCGGTGCTGCACTACTCTCAACTCCGAAAAAAGGTTCAATAACCTCGTCGAGTTCTACTTTCCTTCCAGTTACTTCTTTCGAGAGAAATTCCTTCTCAAGAAAGGATCCATTCTTAGCAACGAAAACTTTGCCTTCGGATCTATGATAGAAGGTATACCCAATTGTTTCTTTAGGGTATCCTATGAAGATGCATTTCTCCGCTTTGGGTTCAAGCTTATCAGGTTGTAACTTCTTTACATATGCTTGCAACCCCAAACTTTAAGGAACGACAACTTAGGTTTCTTTCCAAACCACAATTCGTACGGTGTCGTTTCAACGGATTTAGATGGTGCCCTATTTAAAGTGAATGCGGCTGTCTCTAATGCATAGCCCCAAAATGATAACGGTAAATCTGTAAGAGACATCATAGACCGAACCATATCTAAGAGAGTTCGATTACGACGTTCGGAAACACCATTACGCCGTGGTGTTCCCGACGGCGTCAACTGTGAAAGTATTCCACATTTCTTTAAATGCATGCCAAACTCATAACTCAGATATTTACCTCCGCGGTCAGAACGCAGAAACTTAATCTTCTTGTTACGATGATTTTCCACTTCACTTTGAAATTCCTTAAACTTCTCAAAAGTTTCGGATTTATGTTTCATAAAGTAGACATACCCATATCTACTCAAGTCATCCGTGAAAGTGAGAACATAATGATATCCACCACGCGATGCTACACTCATTGGACCGCACAGATCGGTATGTATTATTTCCAATAAATCCGTAGCTCGCTCCATTATTCTAGAGAATGGAGTCTTAGTCATTTTTCCCATTAGACATGCTTTGCATCTTTCAAGTGATTAAAAATCAAGTGATTCAATAAGTCCATCAGAATGGAGTTTCTTCATACGCTTCACTCCAATGTGACCAAGACGACAGTGCCACATGTATGTAGAATTATCATTCAATTTTATTCGTTTAGCATCTATGTTGTGAACATGTGTATCACTACTATCGAGATTCAATAAGAATAAACCATTCATCTCGGGTGCATAACCATAAAAGATATTACTCATATAAATCGAACAACCTTTATTCTCAGACTTAAAAGAGTAACCGTCTCGCAATAAACAAGTTCCAGATATAATGTTCATGCTTAACGCAGGCACCGAATAACAATTATTTAAATTAAAAACTAATCCCGATGGTAGATGCAGAGGGAGCGTGCCGACGGCGATCACATCAACCTTGGAGCCATTTCCAACGCGCATCGTCACCTCGTCTCTCGCCAGTCTTCGTTTATTCCGCAGCTCCTGTTTCGAGTTACAAATATGAGCAACCGAACCAGTATCAAATACCCAGGCACTACTACGATTACTAGTAAGATACACATCTATAACATGTATATCTAATATACCTTTATTCTTGATGTTGCTGTTCTTCAGATCCGCCAGGTATTTGGGGCAATTACGCTTCCAGTGACCAGCACCCTTGCAGTAGAAGCACTCAGTTTCAGGTTTGGGACCAGCCTTGGGGTTCTTAGCAGGTGCGGCAGCTTTCTTGCCGTCCTTCTTGAAGTTGCCCTTGTTCTTAGGCTTGCCCCGTTTCTTGAAATTGGTGGTCTTATTGACCATCAACACTTGGTGCTCCTTCATGATCTCCACTTCAGCAGTTTTCAGCATGGACGATAGTTCATGCAACGTCTTGTTCATGCAGTGCATATTGTAGTTCATCACAAAGTTCTTGTAACTTGGTGGCAGTGATTGGAGGACACGGTGAATCCCCAATTCATTAGGAATCGGTATCCCCAACTCTCGGAGTTTGTTTGCGTGCCCAGACATGGTGAGCACGTGCTCGCTAACGGAGCTACCCTCTTCCATCTTGCAGGTAAAGAACTTCTCGGAAGCTTCATAGCTTTCCATGGCCGCGCGAGTCTCAAAAATGAGTTTGAGCTCCTTAATGATCTCAAACGGGTCATGGTGCTCAAAACGCTTTTGAAGCTCCGATTCTAAACCATACAGGATGGCACACTGAACTGTGGAGTAGTGATGTTTCCGAGTGGCATAAACATTCTTTACGTCATCGGTGGCATCTTCTGCAGGTGGGTCACCTAGCGGTGCTTCGAGCACATAGGTCAACTGACCAGCCCTGAGGACGATATCCAGTCCACGGAACCAGTCCGTAAAATTGCTTCCATTGTTCTTAAGCTTTTCTTTCTCTAGGAACGCATTGAAATTGATGGAAACGTTCGCCATAATCTACAACAATTTTGCAAGTAGTTTAGACTAAGTTTATGATAAATAGTGTTCAAATTTAATTCTTAAATCAACTAGGTGAACTCCCACTCAAAACAACATCCCTCGAGTTGTTTTAGTGATTACACGAACCAAATCCACTACACCAAGTCCGATCATCACGTGAGATGATGTAGCTTCATCGGCGAACAATCTTCATGTTCATCATATCAATCATATGACTCATGCTCTACCTTTCGGTATTCCGTGTTCCGAGACCATGTCTGTACATGCTAGGCTCGTCAAGATTAGCCTTAGTTTCCGCATGTGCAAATCTGGCTTGCACCCGTTGTATGCACACGTAGAGTCTATCACACCCGATCATCACGAGATGCTTCGAAACGACGAGTCTTAGCAACGGTGCCAACTAAGGACGAACACTTTATTACTTGATATTTAGTGAGAGGGATCATCTTATAATGCTACCGTCGCGATCTAAGCAATACAAGATGCATAAAGGATTAACATCACAGGCAATTCATAATTAGTGTGATATGATATGGCCCTTTCTTCTTATGCCTTTGATCTCCATCTCCAAAGGACGTACATGATCTCCATCATCACCAACATTGCGTCAAGGTCCGTGGCGCCGCTTCATGGTTGTCCATCATCACTAGCAACTATTACAACTACTTGGAACAAAGCTATTACAAGATGAATAGACACGCAGGTCTTAACAGAATTAAAGACAACCATTAGGCTCCTGTCGGTTGCCATATTACAACAAGGATCATTGCATACATCAAATACAATCACAATCACATGTAGGCCATATCACATCACAAAACCCCTGCAAAAACAAGTTAGACGCCTCTAATTTTCTTTGCAAGTTTTACGTGGCTTGGGGCTTTCGACTAAGAACGCATCTTACCTACGAAACTGAACCACAACGTTGATACAAGTGCTATCAAGTGCAAAGTGTAGATTTGATCTATACTATGATGGGAGAGACAGACACCCGCAAAGCCACTTGTGCAAAACGAGTTGCACGTCAAGCGTGGAGAAAGTCTCATGTACGATGACATGTAATGTTAGCCCGAGCCGCTTCATCCCACCATACCGCAAGATGCAAAGTACACACATAGCAAAAGACGACACGAGCACCAACGCCCACAACCTCATTGTGTTCTACTCGTGCAACAGATCTACGCATAGACAAGGCTCTGATACCACTGAAGGGTTTGTAGCATGGAAAACTAAAAAATTCTACCGCAAGAACGAACAAAACCTAGATCTAATCTAGACAAAAGCCAAGATCTAATCTATTAGACATGAGCAACGAGATAGATCGGTACTAACCCTCGTAGAACCGAAAGCGTTACGAGATTAGATCTCGTGGATGATGTAGTCGATCACTTGCCGATCTCAAGATCGTGTGGACGATCCTTCCGGCGCCGCGTTCCGGCAGCGCTTCCGCAGACGGTCACACGTGCGGAGTCGAAGCAGACCTTCCTCTCCCCGTTCCAGCGAGCAGCGGAGGTAGTAGATCTTCTCCACGGAATCCCAGCAGCACGACGACGTGGTGGTGGTGGTGGAGATGAGAATTCTGCAGGGCTTCGCCTATGCCTGTGCAGAAGAAAGGTGGAGGAGAGAGGCGGCTGAGATTGGTTGTTATGAGAGGAGAGGCAAGAGGGGGCGCCCCCTCCCTTCTATTTAAAGGAGGGAGGCGCGCCTGGGGAGGGGGAGTCCTAGTAGGACTCCCCTCCTCCTTGGGCCAGCGGGTTGGGGGGAGGAGTCCTCCTCCCCCACGAATCCGTGTATTGCCCCACTTGGACTCCTTGATCCCTTTCTTGGTTTTCAAGTAAACTCCAAGAAATCCTCTAGAACCTTCCAGAACATTCCGAAACCTTCTAGAATCTCCATACAAACACTCCGAAACATTTCCCAACTTAGAAAATGATCCCCAATATATGAATCTTATTCTCCTGACCATTCCGGATCTCCTCGTGATGTCCCGGATCCATTCCGAGACTCCGAACAACATTCGGTCTCCAACGCAAATTCCATATCTACTTAAAACAACTTCGAACCTTAAGTGTGTCACCCTACGGTTCGTGAATATGCAGACATGATGAAGACACCTCTCCGATCAATAACCATCAGCGGGATCTGGAGATCCATAACGGCTCCCACATACTCAACGATTACTTCGTGATCGATTGAACCATTTAACATACGAAACCAATTCCCTTTGTCACATGATATTCTATTTATCCGAGGTTTGATCGTCGGTATCTTCATACCTAGTTCTTCCTCGTTACTGATAAGTACTCTTTACTCGTTCCATGTTATGTCATCCCTTGTGACCCAGTCACATGCTTGCAAGCTATCTAGATGACATTCCACCGAGAGGGCCCAGAGTATATATATCCGTCATATGGATGGACAAATCCCAATCTTGGTCTATGCGCTTCAACACATACTTTCAGAATACCCAATGACACCTTTATAACCACCCAGTTACGAAACGGCGTTTGATGTCATCAAAGTACCCATCCGGTGATGGTGATTAACATAACCTCATGGTCGAAGGATTAGGTTACTATGTATTTCAAAGCTTACAGCAATACGAACTTAATGACTTGATCTTATGCTACGCTTACTATGGGTGTGTGTCCATCACATCATTATCCTAATGATATAACCTTGTTATTAATCACATCCAATGTCCTTGATTAGGAAACCATGATCATCAATCAATCAACAAGCTAGTTCAACAAGAGGCTTAGGAACTCTTTTATGTTTACAAAACACACAAGTATTAGTGTTTCCTAATAATACAATTATAGCATGGGATGTAAACTTTCATCATAAACACAAAGATATAATAATAACCACTTTTATTATTGTCTCTTGGGCATATCTCCAACACAACCAACAATCTTCCTTCTCTGATTCCTCTAGCTAACTATTACATTCAGACAACTTTGTAGAAGAATCCGAAGAATTCCAGCAAACATGATTGGTGGGCCTACTTTTCTTTAGATTGCGAACAAATCGGGTATTGCGTGATGCATGCTCGTCCAGGATTTGATATCGCTAGGAGGTGTTGGAACCTAGTCGGCTACAATAGTAGCAATGATCATCTTAGTGTAGAGATGTTGTAATGGCCCGTCCTATATAATAAAATTATATTTGAATAAAGATATATTTTAAATGTAGTTATATTTTTGGGTGATCTCTTTACATTCTTTTTATAACACACGATATTTAGACAAAATCGTCATCTTACTCTCACAGGATTTCTCTTCTAAAAACCATGTGCGATATGCTCACGGATACTTAAATACTTGTCCCTCCTTCTTGTTGGAATGCTCACGGAATGTGTATTAACATTGTGTGGATAAGTGTGGCCTATATGGACCCCAACATATGCACGCCAACAACGCATACAATTTACCAGTAGATACCATGTGCGTAACTTTGTCCATAGGGGGCCAACATTTGCATGCCAATAACGCATACGATTTACGCGTAGATACCGCGCATAAATATGGCCCATGAGGACCTCGCATATGCAACCATACCAATGTTGTCGTATAAATAATGTCCATCAATGCCTTATCCTGTCTTACACCACTCCACAGTTGTCCCATTTGAGGACACACCCCCGAGAACTCACCTTGTCCGCGACACGGAAGCTAGCATCTACACGTAGGCCGTCCTCTCTGGCGGAGTGTTCGCATTGGACTCACGCCGACGCTCATAGGTGATACATGTTGCCAACACCTCCATCGTGGCCACCACAAGGCCGACTGTCCTCGCCCTCCATGAGGTTTGTTTATTTCTTGCTTGTGTAATTACTTCTTATATAAGGATCTACTCTCCTGATGGTTAGCAATTCTCGATTTGTTATAATATTGTTTGGACGTCTATTCTATGTACAAATGTATTAATTAGATCTATTTTTTATGTTATTAGGGGCAGATATATAAATTAATTCTATCTATTTATTATGTTATTTGGGACAAATGTACAAATGTATTAATTAGATCTACTTTATTATGTTATTTTTGGCAGATGTACAAATATGTTCATTAGATCTATTGATAATTATTTTTCTCTAAGTACCATTATAACTTTAGCATTTTTAGTTAGCTTTTTATCTTTAGCTAGGTTGGATGTACAAATCTTTATATTACTATTTTTGCTACATGCTTCACATATTTAACTCTATATAGAATTTTCTAGTAGGGATATTGCTTTGGAGACACTGCATAGGAAGAGTTGGTTACCGATCTGATGTCATGTTCTTAGCATATATTAAGAATAAATAGACAAAGACTTACCAATATTAAAGGTTATATTCACTACAGGAAACAGGGAATAGGCCGACGGCTATACCCCGTCGGCGTAGCCACCGAAAGCCGTCGGCGTAGGCTACGCCGACGGCTACCGTCGGCGTAACGGTGTCGGCCTATGTCCCCGTAGGCGTATACGGAAATCCCGTCGGCGTATCTGACCCCGTCGGCGTACGTTGTAGGCCGACGGCTATACGGTACCATCGGTCTACACACCGTCGGCATAGCCTCTGTGGGTCCCACTTGCACCAGCTAACAACCGTTAACGGCAGGCTATGTACGCCGACGGCAAGGCCGTCGGCCTAGAGTGCCACGTGTTGCCTTCTGCTGGCCCGCGTAGCTAGCTGTAGGCGATGTACGCCGACGGCAAGGCCGTCGGCCTAGAGTGCCACGTGCTGCCTTCTGCTGGCCCGCGTAGGTGTATCGCCGACGGCCACCCCGTCGGCCTAGCTAGCTGTACGCCGACGGCAACCCCGTCGGCCAAGACCAAGCCGTGCCATATGGTCATTATCTACGCCGACGGCAATGCCGTCGGCGTTAGCTCTGTCCAGTTTTTTTTTGTTTGTTTCTTCCCTGCATATTTTAAATTCCCACAAACAACACATGCACATGGACACAAACATATAAGATCATCCATACATATATAGGTACATCATCATCCACACATAGATAGGTACATCATCATCCACACATAGATAGGTACATCATCATCCACACATAGGTGCATCCTAACACATGCACATGCCTACACCTCCGGAGAGCTACTCGAGAGACCCATGTCTCCCCGCGTGAAGAAAGGTGAAGCTTGACGTCGAGTAGCCGCTGTCGAACCAGCACCGGAAGAAGGAGAAGTACCGCCATGACCACCACCACCGGTAGAAGGAGAAGTACCGCCATGACCACCACCACCGGTAGAAGGAGAAGCACTGCCACCCTCAGCACGATGGAAAGAAGGAGAATCACCGCCACCGCCACCACCACCACCACCACCACCACCACCACCACCACTAGAAGCACCAGGAGAAGCACGGCCGGTATGAACCGGTGTCATCGCGCGCGAGATAGTCGGCGAGGCATCAGGACGACCAAAGTGTGTATTGCCGGAGCATCCCGATCCCTACATGTTTGAGGCAGAGTTAGCAACCACCAAGACACAGGTTTGTTGTAACAACCGGTTTGGCAAAAAACTTACCAGGGTCCCTGAGTAGAAGGTCAAAGCATATTCGTCCTTTGATGGGAAGATTGGCTGCGGCCCTGGCCTAGGTGGCCGTGGCGGTAGAGTGGCTCGCTCTCCAGTGCCATAAAACCTCTCCAAAAGCTGCAAGATAGTTTAGATATGAGGCGTTGCAGAAATAAAGATTCAAACTAGGGAATGCGAGACTTGTCATATTTTGCAAAAATAAAGGTGGAAACTTACATCATCGCGTAACTCTGCCCACTGCTCGTAGGCCGCTCGGGTCTGGGACCACGTCTCGAGCGTCACCAAGTGTTCCGCAAAAGCGGCCTTGTAGGCCGCGTCCAAAACAGGCTACAATTTCAAAAACAATGAATCTCGTCAACTTAGCCACTCACGAATGATTTTCGGAAATATGATGGAAATGAGAAAAACTTACATCGTCGTTCGCTCGGGAAGGCCGTCGAGGCGGGATAGCGGGGTCGTCGGCGGTGAGGGTAGCCTTGATCCGCGTGAGGCTCAAAGCAGGAGTTCGCGGGATCACCCTATCGAGAATCTTGAAACGGCCGTGCTCCCGGCCGCGCCCCGCCACGACCACCGCTCTCTCGTCGGTCTCCGCTGCTCTAGGATCTTCCACCTCCAGATGAAAACCAGTGAACGCCTCGAGGTAGTTAGCACCATCCTCCTTGGCATTGCCATAGAACTCTGGAAGCGAGGGCTGAGGCTGGGACATATCAGGCTTCTTCTGCTTCATCATTTCCCATACTTCATAGTCAGAACAAGGCCTCTCTAGATGTGTCTCCTGCATGGACAAAAAAATGTTATGCATATCAAGTAGGATCACGAAGGGAAATAAATACAGATTGTTCCATGTATACATGTATACCATATGGGCCTTGAAGCGACCATGGTTGCGGTTTCCCGCACAGTGTGTCCCTCCGGAGCCACGGTTTCCCTTGTTCCGCTTGCTCAAGGCGTTGAACTCGGCGTCTTCCCCACGCCACCTCGCCGACAACGCCAGCCATGTGTCCTCCTTACCATCGGCCCACGTGGGCATAAACTGAAAACACAATACTCATTTGAAGAATGGATAATGCAATTAGCAACAACATAGAATCTGATTGACAATTTACTTACCCCGGCATAATCTTCCTCGGTCATCTTTGGTTGGGCCTTCAAATTCAAATGCTTCGGCGCCCTCTTTCTCAACTTCTCGGAGCTGTATAGACTGGTGGTGGTATGCTTCTGATTGTAAAACTGCTGCCGTGTCAACCTCTGACAAGCCCCCCGCAAAGTCTTGTCTGCCTTCTCCTGGTCCTCCGGAAGCACCCTATAGAATCTCTGTAATCATACATACAAAATATTGTGAGGGTCATAAGTTAGCATGGTGGGGTCATCAACTATGAACGAAACTCGAAAACTTTGCCTTACCCAAAACTTGGTGATCACGGCTTTAGAAGCTTTCCCAGCATAGCCCGAGTTTTCGGCGGCCTCATAGTGCGCCCAACTGGTGGCTAGCTTCCTCTCGCCGTTGGGGACGGGAGTGTAAAAGCCTGGCCAAAATTTCCTAATCAGAGCTCCAACCAAGGTGTTAGGCGCACGGGTACCTGGAGGAAATGTCCAGTTGCTGCACAATAGTAAAATATTAGTACATGCCAAATTCTTATGACCAAAATGAAATTACATGTTCAAAATTAGTATAGCCACTTACTCAATGCCGTTAGGCGTAATGATGGGTTTCTCCTCCTCAGAAGCAGGTTCGTCCACTGGGACACCCGATTCCCCACGAATCTTTGGCTTCTTCGGCTGCGTTGACGGCCCCGACTCCTGGTCTCGGGGCTCCCCCTCCATGTCTCGAGACTCCCCCTCCTGGTCTCGAGAATCAAAGTCCTGGTCTCGAGACCCCCCTCCTGGTACCGAGAGTCCCACTCCAAGTCTGGAGACTCCTCCTCCAACTCTCGAGACTCCTCCTCGTCAGGAGACTCCGAGTAAGCAGACTCGGAAGCCACGTCGCCAGAAGCGGAGGGTAGGTCACTCAGAAGGCGTAAACCTCGTACTCCAACTCGTCCTCGTCCTCCACCTCGTCCTGCGCCTCGTCCTCCGCCTCATCCTGCCCTCGGGGGAAGTCCGCCTCCTCCCTCACCTCGTCCTGCACCTCGTCCTGCCCTCGGGGGAAGTCCGCCTCCTCCCTCACCTCGTCCTGCACCTCGTCCTGGCCTCGGAGGAAGTCCACCTCCTCCTCCCTCACCTCGTCCTCCTCCTCCCGCATTGTCGTCATTGTAACGCGAGTTGGGAATGGGTGCTCTTCCACTTTTGGTAACCTTCTTCTGCTTCCACTTAAGGATAGAGGACGGTGATTCCTTGCATTGGCTCATATTGGTCAATCACCTACATTGAGAAGAGGTAAACAATTTAGTCAAGCATAATAAAAATACTAAGCATAATAAAGATATTAAACATAAATACTAAGCATAATAAAGGCCCATATTGGTCAATCACCTACATGGGAGATAACGAAGAATCTTCATGGCAACTTTTGTTTGCGTCTTCTGACCATCGTCTCCCACCTCATGATACCTAGAGGCCCCACACTTGCTACAGTAATTGTCATCCGCAAACTGTTTCCAGAACAAGAGGCAACCTTTTGGACAACAATCTATCTTTTGATATTCCATGCTGAGCGCTCGCAGGATTTTCTTTGCTTCGTACATGGTTTTAGGCAGACAATGCCCTTCAGGCAACATGTTACCATATGTTTGCAGATGGTCTTCAAAGCATGAACTGGTGTTGCCGTACTTGAGCTTTATGGCTAGTGCTTGCGAGATGGCATCGAGCTGAGAAATCTTTGAACCCTCGTACAGAGGCCTCTTAGCCGAGGCCATCAAATCATAGAAGGCCTTCGCGCTTGGCTCCGGATCCTCTGGTTCACGAGGTTCCTCCAGTTCTGGCGGTTCATGTGAAGGTGGCGAATCTGGCATGTCGGCATCATGGAGATCATCTAGCAAATTTCTAATCCCATCGCCCTCATTGCCATTGATCCGTTGCCGCATCACCTCACCTCTATCACGTTCGTACTGAGTAAAGTCAACCGTCGTGACGAAGTCCCGCATATAACCATATCTCCAAAGGTGTTTTTTCATTTCCTCCTTTGACTGACGATGACGCTTATTGCAATGAGCGCAAGGGCAAGTTGGACGAATGTCTGCCTTTGAACCACGCGCTAACTCCTTCACTAACAGATCAGTCTTCCATGTCCACTCATCTGTTCTATCAACAACACTAGTACGGCCACTGTATATCCACCCATTATCAGCCATCCTCTGTTTTTATTGGGAACCAAACAATAAACATAGCATTTCATATCAAATAATAGCATGAAACTAAATGCATCATATTTTCTATTTATCTACCGAGAAAAACGCATAACCTACATCTCTAATAGGTATAGAGGGTCCTAGCAGCCGCCGGATCCGTAGATTGAGTAGGTTCTCCATGCTCTACCCTGTTCCAAGCCAGAATTTCGGCAGCACCTCCCCGCTGCTCTCCTGATACACGTCTCGGCAAAAAGCCAAGAGGATGTGCATCCGGAGAACAACGGGGAGGTGCAACCGAAATCCTGACTCGGACCAGGACAGAGCATGGAGAACGTACCCAACTACGCATCCGCCGACTGTCCCGTAAATGCCGCAAGCATTACGCTTCATAATATGCGACCTCTAATGCATATTTATCCGCGTAATGCTCGCAAACGGGATATGACACCTAGGTGACGCGACTTGACGTGGAAATGGAATCTACTGACATCAAATATGCGAGGGAGGAGACGGAGTTGTAGCTCACCCTCGGCGGTAGAGGTAGTAGGCGACCTCCGGGACGGTGACCTCCGGGATGGGGACCTCCGGGACAGCGACCTCCGGGACGGCGACCTCCAGGACAGCGACAGGACCTAGTGAATGTAAATAGAGTCATGATTATAGCACAACAAGTAATATACTAGAACAACTAATATACTAGAACTAATTATACTAGAACTAATATACAACAAGTAATATAGTAGAAACTAATTATATAACAACAAGTAATTACCCTAAAGGAGAGGCAGAGGGAGGAGGGAAGGAGGGGAGGGGAGGCAGAGGGAGGAGGGAAGGAGGGGAGGGGAGGCAGGGATGTAGGGAGGAGAGGAGGCAGAGGGAGGAGGGGAGGCAGGAAAGGAGGGAAGGAGGCAGGGAAGGAGAGGAGGCAGAGGGAGGAGGGGAGGCAGGGAAGGAGGGGAGGCAGGGGAGGAGGGAAGGAGGGGAGGCAGGGAGGTGGGGAGGAGAGGAGGCACAGGGAGGAGGAGAGCAGGGAGCTGCCGGCGGGGAGGAGGGGGAGCGGCCGGCGAGAGGAGGGGAAGGAGGGGGAGCGGCCGGCGGAGGAGGGGGAGGAGGGGGAGCGGCCGGCGGGGAGGCGGGCGGGCGGGAGGATGAGGCGGGCAGGCGGCGGGGAGGCGGGCAGGCGGGAGGGGGGCGGCCGGCGGGGAGGCGGGCCGGCGGCGGAGCAGCGGCAGCGGAGTAGGCAGGGGCTCGCGTGTGTGGTCGCGGGGGCTCACGGGGTAGGCAGCAGAGCCCCTTATCCACTTAAGTCTAGGCCGACGGCTTTGCCGTCGGCGTAGACAGACCCAAAAAAAAAGCCCCCAGATAGGCCGACGGCAAAGCCGTCGGCGTAGATTAAATAAAATTTAATAAATTAATATTTTTTATTAAACTTCTAAAAAATATAATAATCTAAAAATATAATATTAAACTTCTATCTATAATTTTTTATGTAGTTATATAATGCAAGTTATATAATGCATGTTCTCGTGGCATCCCGGCACTCGGGCGGTCCTTTTCCCACGAAACCCTAATCCGAGGGACCCGCGGGTCTACCCCCATAGCATTCTCCGTACGAGGGTTGAACAACGCACTCTCTCAGTGGTTTAGGTTTGTTTGGGTCATATCTACATGGAAAACCAAGGATAAGCCCAGGGTTCCACCGGTCTACCCTCGTTTGACCCGCGACGGGAGCCTACTCCTACATGTCCAGCACGCTTCTATAGGTGTTATCGCATGCAACATGGACGGTCACACCCGGGAGCTAGGTTTTCCGTCTAGGGGCAATCCACCACCCTTGTGCATGTATGCTAGGGCCACACGCATGTTCCCGTGGCATCCCGGCACTCGGGCGGTCCTTTTCCGACGAAACCCTAATCCGAGGGACCCGCGGGTCTACCCCCATAGCATTCTCCGTACGAGGGTTGAACAACACACTCTCTCGGTGGTTTAGGTTTGTTTGGGTCATATCTACATGGAAAACCAAGGATAGGCCCAGGGTTCCACCGGTCTACCCTCGTTTGACCCGCGATGGGAGCCTACTCCTACATGTCCAGCACGCTTCTATAGGTGTTATCGCATGCAACGTGGACGGTCACACCCGGGAGCTAGGTTTTCCGTCTAGGGGAAATCCACCACCCTTGTGCATGTATGCTAGGGCCACATGCATGTTCCCGTGGCATCCCGGCACTCGGGCGGTCCTTTTCCGACGAAACCCTAATCCGAGGGACCCGCGGGTCTACCCCCGTAGCATTCTCCGTACGAGGGTTGAACAACACACTCTCTGGGTGGTTTAGGTTTGTTTGGGTCATATCTACATGGAAAACCAAGGATAGGCCCAGGGTTCCACCGGTCTACCCTCGTTTGACCCGCGACGGGAGCCTACTCCTACATGTCCAGCACGCTTCTATAGGTGTTATCGCATGCAACGTGGACGGTCACACCCGGGAGATAGGTTTTCCGTCTAGGGGCAATCCACCACCCTTGTGCATGTATGCTAGGGCCACACGCATGTTCCCGTGGCATCCCGGCACTCGGGCGGTCCTTTTCCGACGAAACCCTAATCCGAGGGACCCGCGGGTCTACCCCCGTAGCATTCTCCGTACGAGGGTTGAACAACGCACTCTCTCGGTGGTTTAGGTTTGTTTGGGTCATATCTACATGGAAAACCAAGGATAGGCCCAGGGTTCCACCGGTCTACCCTCGTTTGACCCGCGACGGGAGCCTACTCCTACATGTCCAGCACGCTTCTATAGGTGTTATCGCATGCAACGTGGACGGTCACACCCGGGAGCTAGGTTTTCCATCTAGGGTCAATCCACCACCCTTGTGCATGTATGCTAGGGCCACACGCATGTTCCCGTGGCATCCCGGCACTCGGGCGGTCCTTTTCCGACGAAACCCTAATCCGAGAGACCCGCGGGTCTACCCCCGTAGCATTCTCCGTACGAGGGTTGAACAACGCACTCTCTCGGTGGTTTAGGTTTGTTTGGGTCATATCTACATGGAAAACCAAGGATAGGCCCAGGGTTCCACCGGTCTACCCTCGTTTGACCCGCGACGGGAGCCTACTCCTACATGTCCAGCACGCTTCTATAGGTGTTATCACATGCAACGTGGACGGTCACACCCGGGAGATAGGTTTTCCGTCTAGGGGAAATCCACCACCCTTGTGCATGTATGCTAGGGCCACACGCATGTTCCCGTGGCATCCCGGCACTCGGGCGGTCCTTTTCCGACGAAACCCTAATCCGAGGGACCCGCGGGTCTACCCCTGTAGCATTCTCCGTACGAGGGTTGAACAACGCACTCTCTCGGTGGTTTAGGTTTGTTTGGGTCATATCTACATGGAAAACCAAGGATAGGCCCAGGGTTCCACCGGTCTACCCTCGTTTGACCCGCGACGGGAGCCTACTCCTACATGTCCAGCACGCTTCTATAGGTGTTATCGCATGCAACGTGGACGGTCACACCCGGGAGATAGGTTTTCCGTCTAGGGGCAATCCACCACCCTTGTGCATGTATGCTAGGGCCACACGCATGTTCCCGTGGCATCCCGGCACTCGGGCGGTCCTTTTCCGACGAAACCCTAATCCGAGGGACCCGCGGGTCTACCCCCGTAGCATTCTCCGTACGAGGTTTGAACAACGCACTCGCTCGGTGGTTTAGGTTTGTTTGGGTCATATCTACATGGAAAACCAAGGATAGGCCCAGGGTTCCACCGGTCTACCCTCGTTTGACCCGCGACGGGAGCCTACTCCTACATGTCCAGCACGCTTCTATAGGTGTTATCTAATGCAACGTGGACGGTCACACCTGGGAGATAGGTTTTCCGTCTAGGGGCAATCCACCACCCTTGTGCATGTATGCTAGGGCCACACGCATGTTCCCGTGGCATCCCGGCACTCGGGCGGTCCTTTTCCGACGAAACCCTAATCCGAGGGACCCGCGGGTCTACCCCTGTAGCATTCTCCGTACGAGGGTTGAACAACGCACTCTCTCGGTGGTTTAGGTTTGTTTGGGTCATATCTACATGGAAAACCAAGGATAGGCCCAGGGTTCCACCGGTCTACCCTCGTTTGACCCGCGACGGGAGCCTACTCCTACATGTCCAGCACGCTTCTATAGGTGTTATCGCATGCAACGTGGACGGTCACACCCGGGAGATAGGTTTTCCGTCTAGGGGCAATCCACCACCCTTGTGCATGTATGCTAGGGCCACACGCATGTTCCCGTGGCATCCCGGCACTCGGGCGGTCCTTTTCCGACGAAACCCTAATCCGAGGGACCCGCGGGTCTACCCCCGTAGCATTCTCCGTACGAGGTTTGAACAACGCACTCGCTCGGTGGTTTAGGTTTGTTTGGGTCATATCTACATGGAAAACCAAGGATAGGCCCAGGGTTCCACCGGTCTACCCTCGTTTGACCCGCGACGGGAGCCTACTCCTACATGTCCAGCACGCTTCTATAGGTGTTATCTAATGCAACGTGGACGGTCACACCCGGGAGATAGGTTTTCCGTCTAGGGGCAATCCACCACCCTTGTGCATGTATGCTAGGGTCACACGCATGTTCCCGTGGCATCCCGGCACTCGGGCGGTCCTTTTCCGACGAAACCCTAATCCGAGGGACCCGCGGGTCTACCCCCGTAGCATTCTCCGTACGAGGTTTGAACAACGCACTCGCTCGGTGGTTTAGGATTGTTTGGGTCATATCTACATGGAAAACCAAGGATAGGCCCAGGGTTCCACCGGTCTACCCTCGTTTGACCCGCGACGGGAGCCTACTCCTACATGTCCAGCACGCTTCTATAGGTGTTATCTAATGCAACGTGGACGGTCACATCCGGGAGATAGGTTTTCCGTCTAGGGGCAATCCACCACCCTTGTGCATGTATGCTAGGGCCACACGCATGTTCCCGTGGCATCCCGGCACTCGGGCGGTCCTTTTCCGACGAAACCCTAATCCGAGGGACCCGCGGGTCTACCCCCGTAGCATTCTCCGTACGAGGGTTGAACAACGCACTCTCTCGGTGGTTTAGGTTTGTTTGGGTCATATCTACATGGAAAGCCAAGGATAGGCCCAGGGTTCCACCGGTCTACCCTCGTTTGACCCGCGACGGGAGCCTACTCCTACATGTCCAGCACGCTTCTATAGGTGTTATCGCATGCAACGTGGACGGTCACACCCGGGAGATAGGTTTTCCGTCTAGGGGCAATCCACCACCCTTGTGCATGTATGCTAGGGCCACACGCATGTTCCCATGGCATCCCGGCACTCGGGCGGTCCTTTTCCGACGAAACCCTAATCCGAGGGACCCGCGGGTCTACCCGCGTAGCATTCTCCGTACGAGGGTTGAACAACGCACTCTCTCGGTGGTTTAGGTTTGTTTGGGTCATATCTACATGGAAAACCAAGGATAGGCCCAGGGTTCCACCGGTCTACCCTCGTTTGACCCGCGACGGGAGCCTACTCCTACATGTCCAGCACGCTTCTATAGGTGTTATCGCATGCAACGTGGACGGTCACACCCGGGAGATAGGTTTTCCGTCTAGGGGCAATCCACCACCCTTGTGCATGTATGCTAGGGCCACACGCATGTTCCCGTGGCATCCCGGCACTCGGGCGGTCCTTTTCCGACGAAACCCTAATCCGAGGGACCCGCGGGTCTACCCCCGTAGCATTCTCCGTACGAGGGTTGAACAACGCACTCTCTCGGTGGTTTAGGTTTGTTTGGGTCATATCTACATGGAAAACCAAGGATAGGCCCAGGGTTCCACCGGTCTACCCTCGTTTGACCCGCGACGGGAGCCTACTCCTACATGTCCAGCACGCTTCTATAGGTGTTATCGCATGCAACATGGACGGTCACACCCGGGAGATAGGTTTTCCGTCTAGGGGCAATCCACCACCATTGTGCATGTTTGCTAGGGCCACACGCATGTTCCCGTGGTATCCCGGCACTCGGGCGGTCCTTTTCCGACGAAACCCTAATCCGAGGGACCCGCGGGTCTACCCCCGTAGCATTCTCCGTACGAGGGTTGAACAACGCACTCTCTCGGTGGTTTAGGTTTGTTTGGGTCATATCTACATGGAAAACCAAGGATAGGCCAGGGTTCCACCGGTCTACCCTCGTTTGACCCGCGACGGGAGCCTACTCCTACATGTCAAGCACGCTTCTATAGGTGTTATCGCATGCAACGTGGACGGTCACACCCGGGAGATAGGTTTTCCGTCTAGGGGCAATCCACCACCCTTGTGCATGTATGCTAGGGCCACACGCATGTTCCCGTGGCATCCCGGCACTCGGGCGGTCCTTTTCCGACGAAACCCTAATCCGAGGGACCCGCGGGTCTACCCCCGTAGCATTCTCCGTACGAGGGTTGAACAACGCACTCTCTCGGTGGTTTAGGTTTGTTTGGGTCATATCTACATGGAAAACCAAGGATAGGCCCAGGGTTCCACCGGTCTACCCTCGTTTGACCCGCGACGGGAGCCTACTCCTACATGTCCAGCACGCTTCTATAGGTGTTATCGCATGCAACGTGGACGGTCACACCCGAGAGATAGGTTTTCCGTCTAGGGGCAATCCACCACCCTTGTGCATGTATGCTAGGGCCACACGCATGTTCCCGTGGCATCCCGGCACTCGGGCGGTCCTTTTCCGACGAAACCCTAATCCGAGGGACCCGCGGGTCTACCCCCGTAGCATTCTCCGTACGAGGGTTGAAAAACGCACTCTCTCGGTGGTTTAGGTTTGTTTGGGTCATATCTACATGGAAAACCAAGGATAGGCCCAGGGTTCCACCGGTCTACCCTCGTTTGACCCGCGACGGGAGCCTACTCCTACGTGTCCAGCACGCTTCTATAGGTGTTATCGCATGCAACATGGACGGTCACACCCGGGAGATAGGTTTTCCGTCTAGGGGCAATCCACCACCATTGTGCATGTATGCTAGGGCCACACGCATGTTCCCGTGGCATCCCGGCACTCGGGCGGTCCTTTTCCGACGAAACCCTAATCTGAGGGACCCGCGGGTCTACCCCCGTAGCATTCTCCATACGAGGGTTGAACAACTCACTCTCTCGGTGGTTTAGGTTTGTTTGGGTCATATCTACATGGAAAACCAAGGATAGGCCCAGGGTTCCACCGGTCTACCCTCGTTTGACCCGCGACGGGAGCCTACTCCTACATGTCAAGCACGCTTCTATAGGTGTTATCGCATGCAACATGGACGGTCACACCCGGGAGATAGGTTTTCCGTCTAGGGGCAATCCACCACCCTTGTGCATGTATGCTAGGGCCACACGCATGTTCCCGTGGCATCCCGGCACTCGGGCGGTCCTTTTCCGACGAAACCCTAATCCGAGGGACCCGCGGGTCTACCCCCGTAGCATTCTCCGTACGAGGGTTGAACAACGCACTCTCTCGGTGGTTTAGGTTTGTTTGGGTCATATCTACATGGAAAACCAAGGATAGGCCCAGGGTTCCACCGGTCTACCCTCGTTTGACCCGCGACGGGAGCCTACTCCTACATGTCCAGCACGCTTCTCTAAGTGTTATCGCATGCAACGTGGACGGTAGTTTAGGTTTGTTTATGTCATACCAATATACTTTTTTGGCCTTTACAAGCGTACATATGCGATAACCTTCACTCGGTGGAGGGTTTCTCCAAATAGTGGGTTCGATGCCCGAGGGTCCCCAAAAGAGAGGGGTTTCTAGGGTTTCCCAATAGATAGGGTTCGGTTCCCCGTGGTCCATAAAAAATGAGATATCTTACAATCACCAAGTTATTTATAAATTACATCTACATTAAAATTACAGTGGGAAATAAATTATGCAACTATTTGAATATTATAATTTGGAGTAAAGTAGTAAAAGTACCTACCTAGGCCGACGGCATTGCCGTCGGCGTACACGTGCTGGCCAGATAGGCCGACGGCCTGGCCGTTGGCGTATCGACGCGCCTAACGCCGTTGCCCACGCCCGTCAGGTGGGACGGGTGGTAGGGACACGTGGCATCATACGCCGACGGTACCTGTACGCCGACGGTCGCCGTCAGAAGCAGGTAACTGGAGGCCGACGGTTTTATATACGCCGATGGCGGCCGTCGGGGGTTTTGTCCTACGCCGACGGGTTTTCTACGCCGACGGCCACCTGGCCCAGCTGACGAGCCCGCTCGGTTACGCCGACGGGCCCGACCTTTAGCCGTCGGCATAAAATAAGGCAGTCGGCGTTTCTTGTTATTCCTGTAGTGATTATAGTGGTGTGGCTGCTGGGAGATACTACAGGATCAAGTATCCCTCCTTCATGTAGCATGGCATGATCAAGGGGTTTCTTTTCTCAAATGCATCATCCTCCTGTGCTAATGGAAGAGTAAGCATCTATGCTGAAAACTCATTATTGATCTATTTGGTTTAAGCCTATCATTGATTCACTACCTTATTTCTATGTAAATATAGCAAACACAATGCACCATATATGGTTAGGGAACTTACTCCAAGATCCTCCCCAATTTTTCAACACACAACTACAAGTTCAACAAAGGCTACGAGGCAGACTCTTGGGAAAACTGTGGCAGATTGTGAAGACAAAGATGTAACCAAAAAACTTCATTTTTATAAATGCATTTGTATAGCTACAAGTTCATTTCTATAGCTAGAAATCCAATACATGTAGAAATCCATGTATACATGTGGTGTATGATATACAGAATAAAATATAATTGAAATTTGCTATTGTATTTTCATAAAATGCTATGTGGCTTGTTGGTACAGCTGTGGATGGTACATTGGTTGATGGTACACGTCACCATTAGCACACAAAAATTATTTGCATTGTTTCGTAAATAGAGACGATAGGTCAAATTCACATTCTGCGGAAAAAGCTAAATTCACATGACCAGCAATGTTATAACCGTCTCTCGTATTATATAAACACACGACAGTGACACAAAATACGTATGCGAAACAAGACACTTTTTCACACGCTCGAGTTTGGAAACCGTTTGTGTAGTAGAGGCTCATCGTACACCCTTGCATAGTGACGGTTTGTATCCTCATGTGTGAAGGGCTATTTTCACCGCGTGCGAAGACCCGATCTATACTATTGAAGTAATGATAACCACCTTAGTATACATCGATGGATCCACATAGAAAGACGGGTATCTATGTGGGGTATAGTTCTCCGTCGATTATAAAACACATGGAGTTCCCGCTATGCAGCTATATCTTTATGAAGATAAATTCCCGGTATCAGGGGAGAAAAGAACCATAAAGAATGATGATAAATAAATTGAAATGTTAAAGGCATTCAGCTCTTAGGTCCACGCACAAGTGAATCTAAACTGGAGGTTCAAAAGATTGTAAATTTGCAAAATAGTGCAAATAATCTGCTACATGCATTTAATGATTATAAAAGTGCCACTAAATCCCATATATATACTATGAATATGCCAGAGAGAGTTGAGATAATAAAGAGCGCTCAACCACCCAAGAGGGGGTGAAATCTTGACAAAAATTCTAACCGTGGCGGATCACACTCTTCAGGCATAAAAACTTGTTTAGTCGTAGATCTATCCGTTAGCCGCGTTGACTGTTGTAATCATGCAAAAAATCACGTGGCACCCGCTGTTAACGGATGGTAGAAGCCTGGCCCATACAAGACCTTCTAATTGTTAAGTGGTCCGGCCCACGAGGAGAGCCCAATAAAATTACAGCCCTTTACTCTTTTGTCATGTACTGTTTGACGTGATCCATTAATGAATCCATCTAGGGTCCGTACGATTTCAGGCCCGTTACTGTTTCGGACTAAAGAAAGCCCACTTTGGTAGAATAATATGCGGCACATTAGGGGCATGCGCCATTAGGCACCGGCCGAGTGCAGAATATGGCCTCGCTTTCCTTTTGAATCAAGCCTTGCTACATCTATTGAATTTCAATGTCTGCATTGCTGAATCTGTCAATTCTTTTGGTCACTGTCTGTGTACTGCCAACCGGTCATTTTGAAAATCTTGCTTCTGCCACGTGCCAGCCGAGCTTCCTCCATGTTTTTAGCGGTTCCGTCGTAGTAGAAGACAGCGAAACCGGGAAAAAAGTTTTCCATTGGCCACGACCGAGCCGAGAAATTCATCGCGGAAGACGCGCCTTCTACGACGACCGTCGAGCCAAGTCGTTGCGGAAGGAAACTTTTCTTGTGGTGTCAATCCAAAAGGTGGACCAAGTGTGTGTTGTGCAATTGTCAAAATAATCTGTAGTAGCACAAACATATTCCAATTTCTCTCCGATACCATAGAAAAATCCATTGTGGTTACTTCAACACTGAACATCACAGTCTCTTCACCTGGAAACATAACTGCAAAGTAAAGAATTTCTGTCAACATTCAGTTACAATCAAAGTTTAGCAAAACAAGTAAAATTCAGCTACCTGCATCTATTACAAGATCATTTCAAACTTCATCGTACTTATAGATAATTTAAACATACATGTCAAAGTCCTGGGACTACTAATTAAAAGTGGTGAATCCTTACTCTGACTGAATTTTGGCAGACAATCTGCACCCCCATTTACAAACTGTCAAAATTCAAAGCATATTCAAAAAACTTGCTCAAACATGTACCACATGACAAAAGTAGAAGATTTGTAGCGAGCTAGACAACAAAGGCATCCTATATAGCATGTAGTATGTACTAAAGCATCAAACTTTGCACGAATTTCAATCAAATTTTCGATAACCGCAGCTAGTTCATCACAACGCCCACAAAGCCGGCACCTTTCTTCCACCTTCACCCTTCTAGGACCTCTGGTTACCCTAAACACGCTATTTGCCCATGATTTCGAGCCCCAGATCTAGTTAAAGCAACGTTGATCATGCGCCCACCGTGAACACCGCCACCAGCACCGCGACGAGAGGTAAAACGAGGACGGGAGAGAAGGAAAGTAGCATACCATACACAGGAGGGGTCTTCTCCATGCTGCCCGAACCTCATGGCGCACTAGATCTGGGCAGAGACGACGCCACAAATGAACTCGCCGTCGCCAACTTCCGGCGCCGTGTCGCGCGCGTCCAGGACGAACAGGACGGAGTGATGAGGGGAGGGTATCCATATAACATATCCGGTTGGGGGATGTGGGTTTCCATAAAAGTGTGATCACTAGCCTCTTTTTCTATTTTTAATACGGTCCTGGACTAATTGACAATTGTCACCTGTCCACCTGGCCGCCAATTGTCGTCTCCTGATTGGTTGAGACTAAAAACGTCTCCCGCCTGTAAGTTGTGGTATCAATTTGTTTAGTTTGCAATATTTGGAACTAAAACATCTTGGATGTGCAAGTTATGGTACCAAAAACGTATTTAGCTTTATTCCAAATCAGTTCATCAGTCACAAAGGAATCCGCAGAATCACGACGATAGAAGCCGGCCGGGCGGTCGACTCGTGGAGCTCCCGACGTTGGATCGTCGGTACAACAACTTGTCTCTGCTACACGGACTTAGAAGGAAGCGGCGTTCAACTCCAACGGCGAGGGAGTTGCGTGCGTTGGTCTTAAACTATCGATCGACACTAGCGCGCATCGCCCCTAGCTCAGCCATAAACAAATGCAAATCCGCTAGGAGATACAGCCGACAAAGACCGTGTCGGCCCATAGTTTCGGTACAACGTTGAGTTGCAATTATAATAATTAACTAAAGCTATAATCTCAAGCTGCCTCTTCCAGCATTGGCTAGATGCGTAGATTCCTTCGAGCTAGCACGGATTTCTGGAGCACTGGCCAATGAAAAACCAGCTGGCTTTGAGCTTGAGCCGTGTTTGCTCAGTTTATAGGGTGACTAGCTGCTGGCCCACGTCCACCACAGTTCCGGAGTCGTGGTTCAGTGTATGCCATAGGAAAGATGCCAAATCACAAGGACGGACAAAAGCACGTGTTCAGTACTAGTACGGCACCCATCGAGACAGTGCATTCATTTTGAGGAAAGGGGTCAGAATTGTGCGAGCATTTTGGGCCAGGCACGGACCATTGTACAACGATGAGGATATATATATCCCTGACACGGCACGAATCGTTTATATAACGATTGAAATCAGTCATCATGCATATGTAACAAAATTCAAACCTACTGTAGATTACATTTAGTCAATGAAAACAAGATGACTTGTAAACCATAAAAACATTGTGGTGCTATCTAGTGAGAGTGAGTCTAGTTACCGTGCAACATGAAGAAAAAAGAGTCATCTTTACATCTATGCGCACTCTTATAATTCTACATGTTCCATACTTTGGATATTATTGAGGTATAAAAAAAATACAGCATTGTTATTGCAATTGAACAACAAGAGAGTATGTGAGCTATCTTGACTAGCGTGAAAATAATGAGTAGACGATGTGAACTACGGTTTTATAGCGAGTCGTAGACTTTGTGAGAATTAACACGTCGATGTTTTTCGAATAATTGTGGCCGACTCATCGAAATATAACTTAATTTCATGTTAAGAGAGCGTGATGGGAGAGGCTCGACTAACGAGGCTTAGGCCATCCTGAACTTTTCAATCGTCAAAGCTCCCTCTTCCATTCATGAGCTCCACGAAATTGATACGACAAAGCACTCCTTTGTGAACATAGGAGTCTTTAGCCCTCTCTTGTTGAGTTGTATTCAAGTGAGTAACTGACTGTGAATGCTTGCAAATCCCATAGCCATGATGCCTATTTATAGTCTTGGTGGGCTTGGGTGGACAATTGGGATCATTTGAGATCCACTAGTCCATTGGTCATGTGGAGTCGAGATTATCAAGTGATGGCATAGCTATGTATTTGGATATGATGAAGATGAAGCATCACATGGAGTCTGTGATCCTAGTGATCGGTGTTTTGCAACAAATTAGGGGTGGATCATAGGGTAACTTGGTTCTTGGAGGCTCGAGTTCCATACTTTGGATATTATTGAGGTATAAAAAATGAGATGAAAAAAATTGAGGTATAAAAAAATATTGTTGTTGCAATTGAACACCAAGAGAGTATGAACTATCTACGACTAGCGTGGTCAATCAAGAGGATGTGAACTACAGTTTTATAGTGAGCCGTACACTTTGCGAGAATTAACATGTCGATGTTTTTCTAATAATTTTGGTTGACTCATCAAAATGCTACTTAATTTTATGTTAGGAGAGTGTGATGGAAGAGGTCGACTAATGAGGCTTAGGCCATCCTAAACTTTTCAAGCGTCGAAGCTCCCTCTTCCTCAATGTCGATTTGAGGCTTCGTGAACTCCATGAAATTGATACTACAAAGCTTCTTTTGTGAACTTAGGAGTCTTTAGCCCTCTCATGTTGATTAGTATTCAAGTTAGTAACTGGGTGAGAATGCTTACACACCCCACAGGGTGCCTATTTATAGGATTAGCGGGCTTGGGGTGGATAGTTGTGATCATTTGAGATCTACTAGTCACTGGTGAACTAGAGGTAAGGGTAGTGCATGGTCTATGGTGCACTACCTGACCTTTTGCTCCATTTTTTGGGCTTCTTTCACTTGGGATGTCAGTTCTTTTCTATTTTTGATTGACGGATTTACCTTAGCCTTGATGATCGTGCGAAACAGGACTAGGTAGGGACCCGTGTTAAGACATGGCCACTCCCACAACAAATATACAAACCTTTAGTAGTGCATGCCCTTTAGTAAAGACAAGCATATATAAAATGAAACATAAATTTGTGACACTTTTGACAGATAAAAACACTGATTAGGGTTTCGTGGTAGGCAACATGCCTCCACCTCTTCTATTTATATACTTGGCAGATGTACAAACAGGTGCGTATACGTTTACATAATTCAACACGTATACAACAAGGTGACCGATTCTTAACACTCCCTCTCAATCTAAACCGCTATTACTTACAAGATTTAGATTGGTTCTAAAACGGTCTAACATCTGCCGTGTAGCTGGCTTGGTGAAGACATCAGCCAACTGATCACTAGAAGAGATAAACCTCACCTCCAAAGCGCCATCAGCAACTTGCTCTCGCACAAAATGAAAATCAATCTCGATATGCTTGGTTCGAGCGTGAAAGACTGGATTCGCTGTGAGGTAAGTTGCCCCTAGATTATCACACCACAAAACTAGAGTCTGCTGTTGGGAAACACCTAGTTCTGTAAGCAAAGAACTGACCCACATAGCTTCAGCTGCTCCATTTGCAAGTGCCTTGTATTCCGCCTCGGTGCTGGACCTGGAAACCGTGGGCTGCTTCTTCGAACTCCATGAAACAAGATTCGGACCCACGAAAACTGCAAAACCACTCGTAGAGCGTCTATCATCAACACATCCAGCCTGATCGGCATTAGTGGATATACTAATATTCTGCTGTGATGACTTGCGAATGCGTAGACCAATATCTAATGTCCCTTTCACATAACACAGAATACGTTTGACAGCCTCCCAATGAACTTCAGTTGGTTGAGAGAGGAATTGGCATACCTTATTCACCGCAAAGGAAATATCCGGGCGAGTGAGAGTTAAGTACTGCAGGTTACCAACAACACTGCGATACCTGAAAGAATCTTCTGTTCCGAGCAGGGCAACTGTATCTCGAGCAAGCCACTCGGTTGTGATCATAGGAGTGGAAGTGGGGTTACAATTCTCCATGTTTACCCGATGCAACAAATCAAGCGCATATTTGCGCTGCATAAGTGTCATGCCACCTGAATTGTATGACGCTTCCAATCCAAGGAAGTATTCCAGAGTGCCCAAATCCTTGATAGGAAAAGTGTCCGAGAGGGAACGAACCAGACCTTCAACTGCCAGAGAGGTAATTCCAACAATAACAATGTCATCCACATAGACCATCATGAACACTTGGACACCAGCTTGATTGAAGATAAACAAAGACGTATCGGCTTTTGACGGAACAAAACCAAGCTGAAGCAATCGAGCACCCAAGCGAGCATACCAAGCGCGAGGATACTGCTTAAGGCCATAGATAGCACGCTGCAATTTGCATACATGTGTCGGATACCGAGCATCCTCAAAACCAGGGGTTGCTGCATATAGACATCCTCAGACAGGAAACCATGAAGAAAAGCATTACTCACATCAATTTTACGAAGTGTCCATCCTCGAGAGACTGCAAGGGAGAGAACCAAGAGAATAGTTGCAGGCTTCACCACTAGGCTGAACGTATCACCATAGTCAATGCCATGTTGCTGCGTAAATCTGCGAGCAACAAGACGAGCCTTGTGCTTCTCAACAGAACCATCAGAACGATGCTTAGTCTTGAAGATCCACTTGCTGCCAACAATATTTGTGCCAGGAGGACGAGGAACCAGCGTCCATGTTTGCGTCTGAGATAGAGCAGAAAATTCCTCTGACATCGCTGCACGCCACTCCGGCTCCTGAAGGGCATCCCGATGAGATACCGGGGCTACAAAGAGAGCACGCCTGCGCGAATCATATCGTACTGTGCTGTCCGTGTAGATCTCGCGACGAGTATTGTCACGGAGACGCGTCACCATGCCATGACCAGGGGCTGATGACGAGGTCGCACCATGACCAGGAGCAGGTGCGGGCGATGGCGCGTCAGCTCCATGCTGGAGCGGAGACGCGGGGGCCGAGTCATGCGACCCGGCGTGCGGCGATGATGATCGACTGGGAGGAGCCGACCCATGCAGCGTCGAGGCAGCAGCTGGCTCGGGCGACCCCGAGCGTGTGGCGCCCGCCTCAGGCGCTTCTGTAGAAGGTCCCGGGGTAGGGGCATGTACATGCACGTCGATCACGCTAGGAACTTGCACATGCAAAGCATTATCTCGAGACAGTAGGTTAGTAGATGATACATTGCAAATGTATCTATAATTTTTGATGTTCCATGCTTGGTTTTATCCACTTTCTTGTGTTTTGTTCCAACTTTGGAGTACTTTTCATATGATTTCTTGGACTAACCTATTAACAAGAGCCATGGTGCCAGCTGCCTGTTTTCTGCTATTTTTGGTTCCAGAAAAGTCAGAAAATGAATATTCTCGGAATTGGACGGGACAAAAGCCAAAGTGCCTATTTTTCCGGAAGAGATCAAGTGCCAGAATACGAGACGGAGAAGGGCCAGAGGGTGGCCACACCACCTGGCCGCACGGCCAGGCCTGACCCGCGCCAGGGGGTGGTGTGGCCAGCCCTAGCACCCCCTCGGCCTCTCCTTCCGCCTATATATTGCCCTCGGGATGAAAACCCTAAGTACCCGATCAAAAATCCATGAAAGAGTCTGTAGCCGCTGTCATATCCATCCCTAGATCGGGAGGGATCTGAAGCTCTTCCCGACACCCTGCCGGAGAGGGGAATTCACCCTGGAGGCCTTCTTCATCACCATGCAAGCCTCCGGTGTGATGCGTGAGTAGTTCATCCTTGGACTACGGATCCATGTAGTAGCTAGATGGCTGGTTCTCCTCCTTTGTGCTTTCATGTCTAGATCTTGTGAGCTCCGTTCATGATCAAGATCATCTATTTGTATTCATACATGTTGTGTTTGCGGGGATCCGATGGATATTGAGATGCTATTTCAGATTGATTATTGATTCTATCATGTCTTTGTTATTTGTGATCTTGCATGCTTTCCGTTGTTAGTAGCTATCTTGGCCAAGTAGATGCTAGCAACTCCAAGAGTTAGTATTTATGCTCGATAGTGGGTTCATGCCTCTGGTAATCTGGGGAAGTGACAGAAATCTCTAAGGTACTAGTTGTGTTGTTGCTACTAGGGAGAAAACAACAATCCTTTGTTCATAGAACAATCGTATTGTTTACTTTACACGCAGTTCGTAAAGCAATAATCTGTTGCTTGCAACTTAATACTGGAGGGGGTTCGGATGATAACCTGAAGGTGGATTATTAGTCATAGATGCAGTTGGATGGCGGTCTATGTATTATGTTGTAATGCCCAATCAAGTCTCAAAGGAGTCAAGATGATTAGTATATGCATGTATTGCTTTCTCGGTGTTTGTCAATTGCCCCGCTGTAATTTGTTCACCCAGCATGTTTTCTATCTAAGGAGAGCCACCTCTAGTGAACTATGGATCCCGGTCCTCTTTCTTTACATACAATCTATAAACTGTTTCTGCTTTGTGTTTACTTTCTGCAAACTTTTACTTCGTTCCATTCGATACGTTTAATCCTTTGTTTTCTGCAAAACACGGTGAGATTGACAACCTCATCGCAAGTTGGGGACAAAGTTTTGTGGTTGTGTTGTGCAGGTCTCCATGTTGCTACTAGCACCGGTAGTGCGCCCTGCCAAAGCTCAGCTAGTAACACCTTTGGGGTGTTTCCTTGCTCCTACTGGTTCGATTAAACCTTGGTTTCATAACTGAGGGAAACTTGCTGCTGTGCTCATCATACCTTCCTCTTGGGGTTCCCAACGAGCTCTACATCAACACCGCCATCAAGCATTTTTTGGGCGCCGTGCATTGAGCCATCAAGCATTTTTCTGGCGCCGTTGCCGGGGAGTCAAGGACATCTTCACAAGGGGAGTCCCTCATAACCAATCTCTTTACTTTGTTGTTTTTGTTTTGCTTAGTTTTCTTTTTGCTTTGTTTGCTTGTTTTGTTCTTCAAAAATACAAAAAAAATAGTTTTACTAGTTTTCTTTCTTATTTCAAAAACACAAAAAAATTAGTTTTACTTGTTTGCTTTCTTATTTGAAAACCCAAAAAAATCACTACTCTTGAAAACACTAAGTTGTGTGACTTCACTAGCACCAACAACAATGATTTTATGAGCACACCTATTGCTCCACCTGTGGCTGAAAATGCTTTCTTTGAGATAAAACCTGCTTTGCTCAATCTTGTTATGAGAGAACAATTTTCTGGTATTGGTAATGAAGGTGTTGTTTCCCATCTAAATAACTTTGTTGAACTTTGTGAAATGCAAAAGCATAGGGATATAGATGGTGATATTATTAAGCTGAAATTGTTTCCTTTCTCTTTGAGAGGAAAAGCTAAAGAGTGGTTGAATTCCTTAACTAGGAATAGTATTGATTCTTGGACTAAGTGCAAAGATGCTTTTATTGGAAAATACTATCCTCCTGCTAAGATTATATCTATGAGAAGTGAAATAATGAAGTTTAAACAACTTGATAATGAGCATGTTGCTCAAGCTTGGGAAAGAATGAAATCTTTGGTAAAGAATTGTCCCACTCATGGACTGACTGCTTGGATGATCATCCAAACTTTTTATGCAGGATTGAACTATTCTTCAAGGAACCTATTGGATTCTCCTGCTAGAGGTACCTTTATGACCATTACTTTGGGTGCTGCAACAAAACTTCTGGACAATATGATGGTTAATTATTCTGAATGGCATACTGAGAGAGCTCCACAAGGTAAGAAGGTAAATTCTGTTGAGGAAACCTCCTCCTTGAGTGATAAAATTGATATTATTATGTCTATGCTTGTTAATGGGAAAGCCCATATTGATCCAAATAATGTTCCTTTGGCTTCTTTGGTTGCTCAAGAAGAGCAAGTTGATGTGAACTTCATAAGAAATAACAACTTTGGCAACAATGCTTATGGTAATAATGCTTATAGGAACAATTTTGGCAACAACAATTATAAGCCATATCCTCCCAACAATGGTAATGCTTATGGAAATTCTTACAACAATAATAAGAGTGCTCCCTATGAACTTGAAGTCATGCTTAAAGACTTTATTAGTAAGCAAACTGCTTCCAATAAAACTATTGAGGAAAAACTCTCTAATGCTGAAAGAAATATAGCATCTTTGGCTGAAGCTCAATCTACTTTGAATAAAATGGCTGCTAAACCTGAAACTAATGATAATCCCTTTGCAGCTACCAATGCCATACAAGTAAGAATTGATGAAAATGTTAGACTATTAGCTGAATTACATGCTAAGTGGGAAAGAGAAGATGAAATTTCTAGAAACATTAGTGTTTCTACTATCAACACCACTAGTGTTGAGGCTAGTAATAGTTCTACTACTTTAGATGATAAAGTTGATTTTGATCTTGATAGTTTCAACATCTCTGAAGTTATTAAGTTCCTACAAAAGCTTGCTAAAAGTCCTAATGCTAGTGCTATGAACATGGCCTTTACAAAACACATTACTGATGCTCTCATAAAGATTAAAGAAGAAAAGATGAAACACAAAGCTTTTATTCCTATAAAACAAGAAGATGGTTGGGAACCCATCATTAATATGAAAGTGAATTACTTTGATTTCAAAGCTTTATGTGATCTTGATAGTAGTGTTTCTATTATGCCTAGAAGGATTTATGATATGCTTGATTTGCCTCCTCTTGAAGATTGCTATTTGAATGTCCCACTTGATGCTAATGCTAAAAAGAAACTCATGGGGAGTCTTAATGATATTCTTATTATGGTTAACGATTCCTATGTCCCCGTTGATTTCTATGTTCTGGATGTTGGATACAATGCTTCTTGTCCTATTACTTTGGGAAGACCTTTTCTTAGAACTGTTGGTGCCATCATTGATATGAAAGAAGGCACCATTAAATATCAACTCCTACTCAAGAAAGGTATAGAACACTTCCCTAAAAAGAGAGAAAATATTTCTTTTGCTTCTCCTATGAAAACAAAATTTGGTTTTAATGCTTCTTCATTTGAGAACACTTGATTCTTTGTTTGCTTCTTATGCCTAACTTAAAGGCATTAAAGAAAAGTACTTATTGGGAGATAACCCAAAAGTTTTTGATGAGTCTTGTAAGTTATTACTTCAGTAATAACCGCTCCTTATCCTTTTTATTTGCTTTTTGTGCCAAGAGTAACCTCTAATGAGAGAGAAGTAATGATTGGGAAAGTTGCTATCCCGAAACAGATTTTTGTGCTTCACCGTAAAATTTGGTGAGAGAGCTCTGTATGACGGATTGAGCTGTAATTGTTTGTGCTTCTGCCCCAGGTTGTTATCTAACTTTCGTTAGTTCAACACGTTTTGATTTGAGCAACAGAAGGTCTTCGAAAAAATTCGTCTTTACCTGCTGGTCTGTTTTGACAGATTTCTGCCATTTTCTGCATTTGCTTCTTGTGGGTTCCTTTTTGAGTTCTTTTGGGGAATTGAGCTTTTTGAGGGAAGTGCTACAGTAGATAGTGTTCTAATGGAAGTTTATTTGGTGTTAGAACTGAACCTTAAGACTTATTTATCTTAAGTGCACTAATGTTACTAATGAGATTGTGTGAAGTTTTGTATGAAGGAAAACTTTCAGGTGTATGGAAGGAATGAGTAATGAGATGAAGGATGGACTAAAGCTCAAGCTTGGGGATGCCACGCGTGTCACCCCAATAAATATCCAAGAAGTACAAGCGTCAAAGCTTGGGGATGCCCAAGGCATCCCCTTCTTCATCAATAAAAATCCCAGGTTTCTTCTAAACCCTTCATTTTTATTGTTTCATGCTTAGTTGTGTTTTTCTTGGAGCGTCTTCTTTTTCATTTTCATTTTGGTTTTTAGTTTGCTTGGTTTGCTTAGTTTTCTGAATAAATTGGTTGGACCCCCTCTTTCATACTTTGGTTTGCAAATAGTTTGGTTTGGTTTGGAAAAGAGTAGGAAAGTTCATACTTATGTGGTAAAAAGAGCTCGTTTTTGATTGTGGCCTATGCTTTGTCATGCCATGCTTGATATTGTTTTGGCTTTATGCTTAGTATTCTTTGCTGTATCATGACTTGTTATAAACAATTGATATTGCTTAATGTGCCTTTAAAGAATCATCCGTTGTTTTAGCATATTAAAGCATAGTATTGTGGTATTCTCCTTTGATGCTTTATTTGGGTTGACTTGGCACATGCTCACACCATGTTATGACTATCCAAAGTCACCATAGCCTTTATGATCCTTTAGTTTTCAACTTGTAGTATCACTTTATGCTTTGATCAATGATGTTGTGTCGGTCTGCATGATTATGGCCATTATTGCTCTCTTAGTTTGTCGCTCCCAGTCTTTTGCTAGCTTCCACAACAAAGTATGAGTTCCACTCATGCATCCAACTTCCTAAACCAAGTTATTCCAAAGAGTCCACCATACCTACCTACTAGCTTATGCTATTCCAAGTATATTCATGCTTTTGTTTACCTTCCACTTGTTATGAGAAAACTAGTGATTAAAGCTCTCACGAACTTGATGGCACACTTTACTTTATTGCCTCTAATAAACTTGAACCATTGGGTCCTTATTTGTTGCGTATATGCTTGCGCTTTGTAAGTTGAAATTAGCAGAACCATGTACCATGGGGAACGCTTTCAACATTGCACTTGTACTTTGTACCCCTTTGATATCATGTTCTTTTGCTTACGGATCCCGGCGGTGTGAAATAAAAGTGGAACTTGTAAGATCATGGAGTTTGTATGTGTGTTAGAGAAACGCCTGGGCCTCTAGCCTAAGCCATGCCTAATCATGGTGGAAACTTGCAGCATCACCATAATGAGCACTCTATGAAGCATCCTCAATAAAAACCTATGCAAATAGCAAATAAAAAGATCGTTGAGATGCTCATTGTCTGCTTGCCTTGTCATTTTGATTATGGGAAAGCTCTCGTATCATGTGCAAGGGGTACCCCGTTGGCGGTTCTTAATGATACACATGTACTTACAATGACAAGAGCTTACTCGTAACTGAAGTTGAGTAGCATGAGGATCGGTCTTCGTTAGTAAGGGGCATGAGATTTCGGTTTATAACTTGTCAAGCATATCCTCTTAGTTGTGTCACTTTAACCTTAATCACCTTAAAGATGCTTATGATAGGGGCAATGAGAGTTGAAAGCTACAAGTACCATAATTTTTGGAAGCTCTTTATGAGACTTGAATCCCTACTTCCTTTTACAAAGGCCTTTCTTCCACCCTTATATTAAGTCTCCACCTTCTATCTTTGTGCACCTACTTTGAGAGCATAGTGGTCATTCTTAGTTCTATGTGCATTAGCTGATTGATGCATAACTTGTTGTTGCTTGTTTTAAACTATTGTATCTAGTCACTCTTATGAACTTTGAAGGTGTCCTATGCATTTATATCTGCTACTCTATTGAGGGACAAGCTGAATACTATTATGCTATGTTTTCTTTATGTGAAACAAACAAACGTCTTGCAAAGCATGTTATTCATGAATCTTTTGTTTGTGCCTTTCATGTTACATCATAGTTTCTTTGCTTATTGCTAGAACTTTGTCTTTCATGTTATGATTGAAGTACTATGATCCCAGCTTTGAATGTTTTGCAAATACTTTGATCAAGTCTTTGATGGTGCATGTCACCTAAAAAATTATTCTTTCTTTTTATCACTTACCTACTCGAGGACGAGGAAGAGTTAAGCTTGGGGATGTTGATACATTGCAAATGTATCTATAATTTTTGATGTTCCATGCTTGGTTTTATCCACTTTCTTGTGTTTTGTTCCAACTTTGGAGTACTTTTCATATGATTTCTTGGACTAACCTATTAACAAGAGCCACAGTGCCAGCTGCTTGTTTTCTGCTGTTTTTGGTTCCAGGAAAGTCAGAAAATGAATATTCTTAGAATTGGACGGGACAAAAGCCAAAGTGCCTATTTTTCCGGAAGGGATCAAGTGCCAGAATACGAGACGGAGAGGGGCCAGAGGGCGGCCACACCACCTGGCCGCACGGCCAGGCCTGGCCCGCGCCAGGGGCTGGTGTGGCTAGCCCAGGCACCCCCTCGGCCTCTCCTTCTGCCTATATATTGCCCTCGGGACGAAAACCCTAAGTACTCGATCAAAAATCAACGAAAGAGTCTGTAGCCACCGTCATCTCCATCCCTAGATCAGGAGGGATCTGAAGCTCTTCCTGGTGTTGGGTCCGCGGCGTAGAAAACAAAAAATTTCCTACGATGAGAACTACACGCCAAGATCTATCTACTAGGTACAAAGCAACGGGTGGACATACATCCATCAAGAACTTACTCTCGAAGACAACGAGTTTTGTTAACGAGTAGAAACTCATGGTTGATGTAGTCGTACACTTGCCGATCTCAAGATCATGAGGAAGTCCGAGCAGGTCCGGCTCTAGCATGTCCTTCAGATCCAGCTCTAGCACCACCAAGTCCAGCACCGCAAAGCAGCAGTGCATCTTGGATCGCATACATGTCCGGTACCCCAGCAACCTCCATCCCTCGCTCCAGTAAAGCAGCGGAAGCAACAACTCCTTTCCAGATAAAGCCACCGGGAACATGTATCTCGTTAATTCGAGACCATGGGGGAATAATACTAGAGGGGGAGAGAGATCCTTCACGAGGAGGTGTGAGGAAGAAGGGGAGTGAGGGGGGCCTTTTATAGGAGGAGGGGGTGCCTGTAACACCCTCAAATCGGCCCTATGCAAGTTTTAGCCCTTTCCGCCAAATCCGCATAGAAACGATTCAAGGACGCCTACCAGGCACTTTCGTGCGGGTGGAAACGAAGTAATACCTTTACACAACAGTCCTCGATGGGACCCAGAGAACAGATATATATACAACAGCGACTCAACGAGTCAAGAATACAGATATACAATACAAAGATCCAAATCACCTTGAAAACGATAGAGCGTCTGACTACGGACAAGATGCAAATGGGGCTAAGAGCCCTGAAGATTAACAAATGGTGTTCATAACCCTGCCCAGGCCAAGCCGGAAGGGTAACCCTGCTAACGACGTCGATCGCAAACCTGCTAAAACAAAAGGGGTGCCGCCAAAGGGCAAAGGAAAAAGAGGAGCGTCAGTACTGAGGCCAGTACACGGCGAGGCTAGAATTCGGCGGCTCTCGCCTACATAGGTATGGTGGGCTGAAGCGGCAGCGCAGCGACACTAAACAACCTATAGAGACTCGATACAATTGGCGGTTATCAGAGAGGGATAAGAAAGACCTATTCGGATCCAACCTGAAGCTAACACCAAACAAACCCATCCTGGTATTTCCCCCTCGAGACCAAACGAGGAAGACGGACCAAGGAACTCACATAGTTGGCAATTTTACTCATTCCGTTATAGTTGCAGCAATTACTAATCAGATATAGATAGCATGAGTCCTCCTGATAGCATAAGTAGTGGGCAGTTTTAGTTAACATTCCGTTGTAGTTGGAACATTTACTAGTCAGATATAATTGTCCTGAGGAAACCCAAAACCCAGCAGTTGTTGGCACTTTTATCACATTCCATTGGAGTTGCAATACTTACTAGGCAGATATAACAAACATCCCAGATCCAGCAGTGGTTGGCATTTTAATATCCATTCCGTTATAGTGAAGCTGATTACTAGTCATATATATTAAGTCAAAATTATAGCACTACTTTAGTTATGCTTGTCTATGATCGAGATACTGTGCTCCAAGTCGTCCATAACCGTGGACACGGCTTTTAGAAAGTTTTACCCTGCAGGGGTGCACAAATAGCAACACACACTCGATCAACCTCGGAAAAACCAACTCAAAACCCAACGAGGCATTCACGACAAAGCGATCACAGGATTTAGAAATATTTCAGGGGGCCACCCCACTAAGCTACCCGCAACGAAGTTGGCCGGCTCCGGAATGGACCCAGGGTTTGCGTCAATGGCTGTAAACGACTGGGAACCCGAAAGTGTGACTGGGCTTGTCGATACCGTGAAAACACTCCGCGATCCTAAACAGTACAGGTGCTCCACGCACAATCTTAAATAAAGCAGTAACATGGCATAAGTACAGGATAGTAATAAAACCCCAAACTAGTTTGTGGCCCCAAGAAATAGAAATGAATCAAACTCTAGCTCAGGGGGGTCCATAAGGCCTCCCGGATGTGGATAGTGCGAAAAATCAAGGAACAGGTATCAAGTACTCGGGGTCCTATGGGACACAAGTGGGCGTGGAAGAACCAAATAACATCTATTGCCCACCGATGCCTCTGCATTAGTTATATCTAGCATTTTAATGGTTGTAATTAAAGACATGATCATCTCCCCCATTAAGCATCTCCACCATTAAGCATCTGCCAACCTTCCAACAACTGTGGTACTTGACAACACGAGATCGCACCTGAGCAAGCAACTACGACTCGCAAGGCCACCTATCTACCAAACACAGGTAATCGGAGGTGTCCAAGGCAATATAGAGGCTGCATGGGATATAACTGGTGTACGGAAACTAAAGCATCATGACACGGATAGCAATAGATCAACAGGAGGACATAAAGACTATAAATGCAAAATATGTAGAAGGGGGGAGAGATGCTCGCCTGGGAAACACTGCCGACGAATCATATCCGGAGAACTTGTCGTTACTCGCATCCACTCATCGGCCTAATCCGCGAAGAAGCAAACACTAGAAGAAACACCGGATGCAATATTTAATACGACGGCAGAAGATCCGGCATGCTTATGATATGATGCATATGCGGTGCAATCAGGCAGTATTAAGCGGAACCGAGGTCCCGACAATTAATAAAACGGTTCGAGTTATTTAACTACCCCGCAATTTAAATGTTGTCTTAACAGGGAAAAACATGGCATCGGTTCGCTATGCAATTTAAATGGAGTCCGGAATAAGACAAAGGTATCCCGCAGATGGACTCCATATTTAATTTAGGTGAATCAACTATTAACCCAACCCACCAGATGACATGTATGCAAGCATGATGATTTAAAGATGCGACAGGTATATGTCATATTATAAAAATAGAGGCTTAGGGTCACACATCTGGGTTTGGCAGATCTTGGGGTTCTGGGGTTCGAGGTCCGGTCTCAGGGTTCGACGGGGGAGAACAGTTCGACAGGATTGTTCTTGGACAACGGAAGGAAGGCTTGGTGTTCCGGTGAAGAAGGACTTGGTGCTCCGAGATGAAGCGATTGTCGTTCCGTGTGGCGATCTTGGCGGTCACCGGGTCTGAGAAGAAGATCTTGACGCCTGTGGCAAAGAACTCGGGTACGGACGGAGGTCTTGGCGTTCCGATGGATCGGTCTTCGGGGTCGAAGAACTTGGCGCCAGGGTTCGGTCTTCGGCGGGATCGGTCTTCGGGTTTGTGATGAAGGACTCAGTGTTCCGTGTAGAAGGACTTGGGGTGTTCCGTGATGGAGATCTTGGGTCGGCACCGGTGGTCTTGCGTAGGCCTTCGGGTTCCATGACGGAGAGCTTGGGGTTTCCAGATCAAGTGTCGGTGTTGGGTGGCGTCGATGGTAGACGAACTTGGCGGGTTGGGACGATCTTGTCGTATCTTCACGTCACGAATACATAGCTTCGATGTAGATCTTGTCGCTCGACCTTGGACATCGGGGATCCATCACAGTGCTCCAAGCGCGCCTTGATGGCTTGCAACAACACAAACACACCGACACATAACCTTATCACAAAAACATCCTGACGAACAGGTCATCCGGGAGATGCACTAGGGAACACACAAGGAACAACAACACCACGCAGCGGGTGCTCTGCAATTGCAGGACGAAGACTGGGCGTAGGGGCGAGCTACACCGATGCTCGGGGAGACGGCGGCGGAATGTGGCAGTTAAGCAGGGCGTGGAGGCTCAGAGAGGAGCAGCATTGTGCTGGCGGCTGGGACGCGAGGGCGGCGCCGGTGCAGAGGCGGTCGGGGACGGTCAAGGTCGACCGCGCGGCAGCGATGGAGAAGGTGACGCAGGAGGGTGGCCTCGGATGGCGACGGTGCATCTGCGGGCGTCCCGGCGCTGGGGAAGCTCCAAGGGGCGATGGTGCCTGGCGGCTGAGGCCGCGTGGCCGCGGCTGCGCGGGTGAAGGAGCTTGCGGGGAGCGCGATGCCAGCGGCTTGCGAAGGGATCGAGGACAACGGGGATGGTGGCCGGTGGCGCCGGGCGCAGTGACGAGGGGCCACGCGAGGACGGAGCAAAGTCGCGGAGGCGGGGCCCTGGCGGCGGAATGCGGGGTCGACTGCCAGAGGCGAGAGAGGCCGGGGACGGCCGGAGGAAGGAGGCCGTCGTGGGCCGAGGCGGCCGGCCGCAGAAGCGGGGATGGCGCGAGGGAGAGCGGGGAGGCGGCGTAGGAAGGCGCGGGGGCTGGAAGAGTAGCCTAGGGACGACGGTGGTCGACGGCCGTGCTCGGCGGCCGGTGGCGAGCAAGGAGGAGGCGGCAGCGCCTGGGGTTGGGGAGGGGGCGTTCCTTGCGGGGAGAGACGAGAGGGAGAGGCGCGGTGGGTGGTGGGCCAGGGCGAGAGCGGGGGTTGGGCGCGTGGGGGAGCGAGCACATGCGGGCAGCGCGACGCGGTCGCTGCGTGGACCCAGGGGAGCGGGCGGCAGGGCGGCTGGCGTGCGTGCGTGCAGCGTGGTGTCTGGGCGGGAGAACGGAGAAGGTGGGGCCAGGCGGACCAGGTGGCGTGGGGATAAGGGCAGGGTGGTCGGTCGGTTGACCAAGTGGGTGGGAGGTGGAAGGCTGTGGGGTGAGGTGGCGTTGGCGGGATGAGGTGGCGGCTGGCGGTTGGTCGGAGTGAGGTGGAGGTGTGAGGTGGAGGGAGGGATTGGTCAGGGTGAGGTGTAGGGAGGCTGGGTAGGATAGGATTGGGTAGAATTAGGACTAGATATTTTAGACTAGGGTTTGGAGGTGGCCGGCCGGGCTTTCAGGCCTGGCTGGCTGCCTCCCAAAAATAATATAAACTTTTATTTTAATTTAAAATAGACTTTTGTAAATAGTTTTTAGACAAATAAAAGACCCGGGAAAGACCGGAGTTTTGATTGGAAATAAAGACGGGGGCATTTTAGAAAACGAAACTAGGCTTTTAGAAAATAGTTTTTGACAAAACAGATGCATGATGATGACGATGCTCAAATGCAAGGTGGCATGATGACATGAGCATGCGGTCATGATGATGCAATGCACAAAAACACAGCGATTTTCTGGTAGTGGTTTTTGCGGGATGCCACAGTGCCCCTCCTTCATGGTCGGTGCATGGGGGAGGTGACCCTTCACCTCCTCCATTCATGTGGTGGTAACCCCACCACATTAAATGGCCCTTCACATTCTCTTTAAAAGTCTCCACTTTAAATGCATTAAATTTCTCCAAATTTAATGCTCTCTCATTTAATAAAACTCTTTTATTATTTTTTATTCAGAATTTTGATAATTACTTTAATTAACAAACATTCACATAAAACCCCCTCCAACATTTCAATATTACATGCAGAACCAATTTTAGCAATTTCACCCGAAACAGTTTCGGTGTCTATTGAAATAATTCCAGCGCTTTCTTAAATCTTTATCTAAAACATATTTGCTCCAAATGGTGTCGGTATCCCTTAAGTGTGTCACCCTACGGTTCACGAATAAAGCAGACATGATCGAGACCCCTCTCAGATTAATAATCAGAAGCGGGACCTGGAGATCCATACTGACTCCTACACATTCAACGATGACTTCTGTGATCGTGAGAAGTTTTAATACTAGTAACTAAATCCCTTTGTCTCGCGATATATTACATGTCCGAGATTCGATCATCGGTATCTCCATACCTAGTTTGATCTCGTTGACGACATGCACTCTTTTCTCGTTCCCGTGATATAACATTCTAGTGATCACATCACTTGCTTGCAAGCTATTTCAATGTGATATCACCGAGAGGGCCTAGAGTATATCTATCCGTCATCGGGATTGACAAATTCCACTCTTGATCCATGAGCCTCAACATAACACCTTCGTAGCACTAAACCCATCTTTATAGTCACCCTGTTACGGTGTGACGTTTGATGTTATCAAGATACTCTTCCGGTGTTAGCAATTAACATGATCTCATGGTCTAAGGATAAAGATTACTTCGTATGATGTTATAGCAATATAAACATAATGACTTGATCGTAATGCTATACTTCAGATGAATGTTCATCACATCATTCAACTAATGTTGTGACCTTGTTATTAACAACATCCAATGTCCATGATCAGGAAACCTTGATCATCTTGTTAATCAACAAGCTAGTCTATAAGAGAGGCATAACTAGGAACCCTTTTTGTTTATTAAACACACATGTATTGATTTTTCCGATCAATACAATTCTAGCATGCAAAATAAACATTTATCATAAACATGGAATAATATAATAACCACTTTATTATTGCCTCTCGGGCATATTCCCTTTAGTCTCCCACTTGCACTAGAGTCAATAATCTAGTTTGAAAAACTTTGCGTATTGAACACCTATGGCTTTCTGGTGTTGCATATACGCGATTGCTAGTGGTCAACATAATCTCTGGATCTGACAGTTTCAGGTCCGTGTGTATTTGCATGTCTTTGCGTCTCTACGCATCACTCATTCTCAAATGAGATGGCATTGTATAAATTTGGTCCTCTGGTGAGACCTTTAGTTCGTTCGGGTTAAAATATGTTGATATTATTGTCACACAATATATCTTCATAGTATTAGCCCACTTTGAACCACACCTAGTTTGATAACAAACTAACACAAATGCCCTCCTTTGCTGCTACTATAGCAGTTGTATACTTAGCCTTTTGTTGTAGTATCCGTCACAATGTCTCAACTTTGGAACTCATCCAAATCCATCATGGAACATCCTTTCCATTACATTGTGCCACCCATAGTCTAAATTGAGATAAATTTAATTTGTATCTTGTGACAAAACTAGTATCAATGTAACACTTTACAATGAACTACCTTTAACTATTTGTCACTTATACATGATATATTCTTAATTCTTCCAAAGCTCATAAGAATATCTTTACTACTGTCCAATGATCATCACATGAATCATTCTGGTATGTGCTCATAACATTTAAAGCATAGGACATTCTGGATATATACATATCATGGTATAATCGATCAAAATCTTCATGTGATTTTACTCACCAAGTGTTGAAACACTTGAATTTTGATACAATCCTTTCCATCCAGCAAGAACCTTTCTTGTTGTTTCCATATTGAACCCTTTCAATATCTCATATATGTATGTCTGGCACAACCATATTAGCGCCTCAATCTATCCATATAGATATTGATGCCAAATATTCCGGGTTTGCCCAAGTCTTTCATCGAAATCTCATTTTAATGAAATTCTTAACTTGTGTCAATACAAGATACATCATTTCCAATCAAAAATATGTCCTCTACATAATGTATTGGAAATATGTCTCAGTGCTCCCACTTAATTTCTTGCAAATGCAAGCATCTTCATCATCTCCGATGAATTTAAACTCTTTTAACAGTTTCATCATGGTGAAGATTCCAACTCCGCTATGCTTACTTCAACTATTGAAGTTTGCATGCCCTTTTAGCACCCTTTGAATTAACAAAACCCTTCGGACCATGTCATGTACACGTCCTAGGTAACCGTTCAATTAGAAGAACATTGTTTTGTTTATTCAACTACCATATACCAAATTATATGTAGTGGTTGCTACATTAATCCGTCAAGACTATATATCGCTATGAAAGATCAAATCTTGTCATAGTCAACTCCTTGAACATTGTCGTAAAATTCTTTCTGACATGTCGACTATTTCATAGATGTTAAACATCCATGTCTTATTTCTTTATAGATCCAAACACGACCGATAGGCTTCACGCCTTTCCGGAGGGTCTTCCAAGTTCAGAAACTTGATTTCTCGTGTATGGATACTATCACGGATTCTATGACTTCTAGTCATTTTATGGAGTCAGGGCCCATCATCGCTTCTTTGCATGTATTCGGTTCATCATTGTCAAAACAATAACGAGTTGCTTATCAAATCACACTATTTGATTCTTATCGACCCACACGGTTCAATAGGAACTCTAATCTCTGAGATCACACCCTTTGTAATCACGGGAGCCATGAGCATTGTGGCCACCACCGGGACACTTTCCGGCGCTGTGCTACTTAGCACATATAGCTAAGGTTCAACAACCTTATCAAAGTTCTATTGTCCTCCCACTTAACTTTTCACGAAAAATTCCTTCTCAAGAAACTTGACGTTCCAAGTAACAAACTCTTTTGTCCTTGGTGTTATGGAGAAATTCCCAACAAATTCTTTGGGATAACCTACAAAGACGTGCTTATCTGACTTTGGTTGTAAACATTTTACTTATGATTAGCATACCAAAATTTAAGAAAAGACAATTCGGGTTTTATCCCAAACCATAACTCATATGGTGTCATTTCAACAGATCAAGATGGTGCTCTTTTCAGTGTAAAAGCGGTAGTCTCTAAAGCTTCAATCCTTAAAACATAATGGCAGTTTTATAAATGATACCCTTGATCTTACCTTGTCAAACATGGTTTGATTTCATCTCTCGAATATGCCATACTCCTATGGTTTATCGGGAAACACAAATCATGGAACAATTCCTCAAGTCTTAGGTGTTTTTGCTAAACATGTAACTCAAATATCTTCCTTTATGATCGAATCATAAACTCTTTATTTTCTTGTTACAATGATTTTCCACTTCATCTTGAAAGTCTTTGAACAATTTTCAAATGTTTCATACTTCTTCCTTATTAAGTAAATATACAGATATATTCACTCAAATTTCTGGAGAAAGCATATGAAGCAAAAAGATCCATTGCATATGGCTACACATAATGGACTATGCACATCAGCATGCACAATTTCCAATAAGCCAGTCATCCGTTCCTCTTTGGCCTATGAACGGAGTTTCAATTATCTCGAGAAATGTCTCACAAGCGTCAGTTGATCAAAATCAAAGACTCCAAAAATTCCATTAACATGGAGTTTCTTCATGTTTTCTTTCCAATATAATTTAAAACAACGATGTCACTTCATAAGTGATATTTTAATCATTTGTCTTGCGACATTTTAGCAATAGTGTTTATGGATGTGATTTCTCCCACTAGACTTGTAAAAGTTCATCCATCCTTTATGGAGTACGGTAATTATTTGAACAACCATTGTTCTCATAATACCGAAACAAAATAACAATTATGAAAACAAATCTTGAAGGCTAGGTTTGATGACAACGAAAAAACACAATAACACTTTATTTGTTTTCGATGAACATCATCAGTTATTCTCTTGCTAGTTACTTAGGCCATTGCAGTTCATGAATTGCGTTGTCCTGTATGACACTTCATACCAACCAATTCAGTATCCAATACCTCAGAACCACATTGTTTAACAAGCAAGGAATACAACCATAACATGTATATCTTCTATATACCTAAGTTGGACATCTCCAACCTTTTATTTTCTGCCAAATATTTTATAGATTCTCTTTCAGCAATTCCTTTTCTTTTAAAAGAATCTATCAACATCAATAGTGGCGTCATTCACATGACACATAGTACAAAGCGTATATAGTCAAATACTAATACCTTTGGACTTGCACTTTGAAGTGGATCACCATCATCAAATGTTTGGTGTTCTTTTAAAAATCCATTCTTTAGTAATCTATCAGTGTAGTAAATATTTTACTTACATCTTCTATTCATGCTTATCATTACAACTTTCATGATCAAGCTACTATAGCCTATAAGGAAGAATCGTGAGTATAATGTTAGTTTCCAAAACCTTTTTGGGAGATCCGGATGCTTAGCATCTCCATCCTTCACAAATTCTCATACAATATGAGAACATGTATTTTGCTAAATTATACTCTATCATAATGCAACCAAAAACATTGTTTCAGATATCACAATATCTTTCACACATGATGGTTTCTGAAACAATTTTCAGCTCCGATATAATCTTGATATTAAAACAACTTTTGAATCTCAATAATCATGGAGGCAAACATGATACTTTAGATACTAACATTGGAATTCTTACTCTTGATTTAATACTACTTATTAAACTTCATGGAGTAAATAGAGTTTGCTGAAAGTTTGCAATAGGACTTATAAACTTTAAATTGACATTCAAAACAATACGATACCAGTTCGTAAAGTAAATATCCATAATTCTATAGTTATATCATCTCAATTAAAACTAAGCATAAGGTAGTGAACAGATGCCAATGACTACAATAAATTATGCAAATTCACTTCGATTTATTTTATGACAAACTGAGTTCTACTAATCCAAATTAGAAATAAACTCCCACTCAAAAACGACATCCCTCGTGTCCTTTTGGTGATTACATGAACCAAATCCACTACACCAAGTCCGATCATCACATGAGTTCATGTAGCTTCAAAGGAGAGTATCTATATGGGCATCATATCAACTATATGACTCATGCTTAACCTTTCGGTCCGTGTTCCGAGGCCATGTCTATACATGCTAGGCTCGCCAAGTAAGAACCTTAGTATTCGCATGTGTAAAACTGTCTTACACCCGTTCATATGAAAGCGTAGATTCGAGTACACCCGATCATCACGTGATGTCTCGAAACACGATCCACAGAACGATGCATACTTAAGGAAGAACACATTTTTATCTTGATATCTAAATGAGGGATCATCTTACAATGCTACAGAAAGCGCCAAACTAGTAGTATAAGATGCTAACATCTAATGTGTAAAGTGAGATGATATGGTCCATGCATTTGATCTCTATCAATTGCATCGTGGTATGATCTCTATCATTCCTTTGTGTGTAAGGCCAAGGTCTATGGACACTAGTGCACACGGCCCCCTCTAACACCGGTTTGGAGGGCCCTCTAACAGCGGTTGTAGAACCGCTATTGAGGGTTCGGTGTTAGAGGGGCCCCCCTTTAACACCGGTTCCGGTGTTAAAGGGTGGCGCACGTGGGGCTGCCGCAGGGCTCAGGCCCCCCCCTTATGAACCGGTGTTAAAGGTTCTGTGCCGCGGCAGGAAAAGGAGATAAATCTCTGCCGCGGCAGGAAAACGGCCTAAATCTCTGCCGCGGCAGAGTTCTGCCCCTGCCCCGTTCTGGGCATATTTCTGCGGCGCGGCGGGGACGGGGAGGGGGAGGGGGAATCGATCGGGAGCAGTATACACATACATCGTCATCGGTACATACGAGTACATGAATAATTAAGCAACTATTATTATACACAACATCGTCATTGTGTGGTATTCTCCGTAAACGTTGAAGCATCAAGTACAAGACAAACACGTTCAATCATATATACAACATTCATTTTGGTGGATATCTAAAGAGTTCTCCGCCAGGCGTGACGACCTCATCAAGTATGAACCCCGCCAATTCCTCTTGAATGGCTCGTATGCGGTCAAATGGTAGGAGTTGGTCCCGCATCCGTTCGATCTGAATATATATGAAGAATAGGGTCAATATATATATAAGAATAAAACTCAACACAATTGATGGTAATAAAATAATGTTGTGTACTTTGTTTACTTACTCTAAGTTGTTCTAGTGCGGCTTGGCCCGTCACACATATCGTGTTGCGAATGAACTCGCAAACATAGTACCCACATAAGTTATTGCCGTGTCCCTGATGCGCGCACTTTACGAGAATAGAGAGTTCAATCAAAATAATAATCAATAAAGCATGATATAATGGAATTGGAAGCAGAATCAAAGAGATACGCAGACCTAGCTAATACTTACATTTTGGTCTACAAATTTTAGTTCTTCTGACCATTCACCCACGGCCCTGCCCGTGAACCTTTTCCAAACCCTGTCTGGCAAAGAAAATGGATAAAGGAGTAATTAATTACTTGTTGTCACGAAAGTTGCCGATCTAGTGCGATAATATGATTGAAATTACCTCTGGAGCATCTCTCTAAAGTCTGCCCATCGCTCTTTTTCTTTTCGTAACGAGTCCATGACAAGGACTTTTCCTGAGTCAGGTTGAATGACTAGCAGAATAAAGTGGAACCTACACACGCATAACTCATCATCAGTTACACTTAACATCGAGTAAGCCGAAACAGAATGTGTACAAGAGAGGGTAACAGTACTCACGAGAAGTTGTAAGGCAATAGTATTTCCCTTTTGGTTTGTTGTCTCAGTAAAGACCTTAGCAATAAATCTTCTGTTTGCCCGGGTTTGGTTCTTACCACTTCTTCATGAACTCTATTTGGGTCAACGAACCCAATGTCAAAAAGTCCTCCTTTCATGCATTCCATAACCTTTTTCCTGCATAATAGTATATACATATATGGTGAGCATATATATATATATACATGCAATTAATGAAGTGAATGAGATGAGATAGAAAATACAGAAATAGTACTTACACACAATAAAGGCTGATGGCAGCTTTGTCGAGTTCCTTCTGATTGAATAGAAAATGCAAGTCTTGAATGTTGAAGGCGATCTCGTCGTCTCCGCACAAGAAAATCTGATCTCTTATATGCGTCGTGATCCATTCTTCCTTTCTCGTCTTGCAGAAATCAAGGTACCACTTGTGCAATCTTCGCATCTTTGTTGATAGATTCTTGAGCTCCTCTTTCTTGACGAGATTCTTCCCATACTTCCATGGCTGTATGGGGTTGGCATCGCATTTGGGCAAGTTGTCTCCCATGATGTTCAAGTATGCAATGTAAGTCATCCCCATCTCATTGGCCTTTGTTTGTAGCTCTGCCTCGTAATCATTTACGGGAGGAGCGTCCCGTGTGTCGAACACTTGGAGCGGGGCGCATGATTGGTTTTCCTGCTCTCCGAGCATGGGAACTGTTTTCTGGGGTGCCGCACGACTGCTACTTTCAGTCTCCCTACGGCGCCTTGCATCCGCCTTCAAAATCTGGCGCTCGTAGTCTGGCACAAGTGGGGTTTCAGGTTTCAAAAGATTTTTGTAAAACTTCTCCACCACCGCCGGATGTATTTTCTCCTTTGGCTCGGCCCGTCTAGGTGCAAAGAATTTCTTGACCTCTTCTTCCGAGATCCTATTGGTCTCCTCATCGCTGCGATTCCACGGTAAAACCGGCAATGGCTTGGCGGAAGGCTGCGGGACGTAGTTTTTTGAACTCTTTCTGGCAGTGCTAGTGATTCTCTTCGTGGCAGTGCTCTTCCGCTTACGCTGAGGAGATGGCTGACGGGCAGGAGATGGCTGGCGCGCCGGAGATGGCTGCCGCGCAGGAGATGGCTAACGGGCAGGAGATGGATGGCGCGCCGGAGATGGATGGCGCGCCGGAGATGGCTGCCGCGCAGGAGATGGCTGAAGCGCCGGAGATGGCTGCCGCGCAGGAGATGGCTAAAGCGGCTCAGACTGCTGACGCTACGGAGACGGCGGGGGTGCCAGTGGCCTCCAATTTGGAAGCACGATGTGTTCCTTCTTCCAAAGAATGGTTGTTTTCACTGCAAATTTGGGTTGAGTTTCCCCTTCACCTGTAGCATGGTCAAGCTGTGCTTCCTCATATTCCTTCACAACCTCATCCACCCCGAAAATAGCATAGCCATCTGGAATCGGTCGGCAGTGGTAAGTTCCACCAGCTACAGGAGGTAAGGCATAGCCGACAACCACCTTAATGGATAAGCCCATTAATCTCACATGCAGCTCAGCGTGTTCGCTCTCCGTGATCTCATCCATGGGGTATCGAGGACCCGCCATTTCAAGCGTGGGCTGCACGTTCTCCGTGGAAGCCACCCTGCTTTTCCGCGCAGAGTCTGGGCCGCCGGCAGCTTCCAGTGCAGGCTCTTCGTGCCGCTGAGATGGGCCGGTAGCTTGATGGCTCTGTTGTGCATTCACTTGCGCCTTCAATGCCACAAGTGCATGTTCTATCTGTGTCATCCGCTCTGTACGCTCTTTTTCTTTTCTGCCGCGCCATCTGTAAGAGTCGCTCCACTCGGCAAACCCATCCTTCCACGTCATACCCCCTGTGCCTCGTGCATGTCCAGGGTGTTCTTTTTTACCGATGGTAGCGTGTGAGCTGGTCATTCTCTTTGTCGGGATGGAAGGTCCTGGCGGCTGTTTCCTCGTATGCCGTGATGAGTTCAGTGACGGGTTTGGCAAGGAGGCGGGTTGGGAAGATACACAATCTTGTTTCTGGGTCCAACCTTTCCCCGATTCCGTAGAACCAAGTCTTTGCACGTAGGTCCCACCCATGTGTTTGGGGTGTGATCCCTCTGTCGCGCAGATATGTAGCCACCTGACCCTGTCCTTTGGTGATATTCCTTCTTCTGGGCATTTAGCGTATTGGTTTCTAACCTCTTTGTAGCTATAGCACCTTCCTTGTATGCCACCAATTCGCGCCAGTGAGGTCTTTGTAGATATTCCAAGTCTAGATATTGTGAGGTGTCCTCATCGATAATGTTCTCCATTATTTCTTCTTCTTCAAGGTTTCTACTAAGTGGATCCATAGTTTCTAAAACAATAATATTATCTAGAGTAAGAGAGTAAACATTCAAGTGGACTTGGATTCATACACAAATATACATACTATTCATACAAAAATACACAAATAGGATAAAGTACATAAGATAAAGTACATTATTAATACATCACCGGAGAATAGCTCGGGTGCATTATAGGATAAAGTATAAGATAAAGTACATTATTAATACATCACCGGAGAATAGCTCGGGTGCATTATAGGATAAAGTATAATATAAAGTACATTATTAATACATCACCGGAGAATAGCTCGGGTGCATTATAGGATAAAGTATAAGATAAAGTACATTATTAACATAAACTAGCGAACGCGGCTGCCGCGTTCTATGCTACGGGAGCTCTGCAGCCACAGAAGAGGAACCATCACCGGAGAATAGCTCGGGTGAGATCCGTGAAGCTGCCAGATATTGGAGAACCTAGTCTCCAAAAGATACATGTATCGCCGTACATGCTCGTCCTCCTCCCTAATACGACGACGTACCACCTCCTCGGGGGCTGGCTCCCTCTGCACCGCTCCTGGACCTCGTGGACGCCACCAAAGAAGCTCCGGGTCGACGATGATACCCGGATTCCTCACCAAGGTACGAGTCCCAACAGGTAGCACCTCCCAGTGCCAACCCGGCGGAGCCCAGACTCGGACATCCCCGACAGAGTCCACTAGGCTCGGACGAGATGGACGCGGCATAACTAAATAATAGCAATAAACAATCATAAAACATAAACAATAACTAAATCACTAAGTATATATTATCCTAATAACAATAACCCTAAACCTATCACTAATAACAATAACGCGGTATTTACCTAACTAATATTAATACTAACAACTAATACTAATTCTAATTCTAACTCTAAATTAGCCTAATAATACTAATACTAATTCTAATTCTAACCCTAATACTTAACCAATACCCCTAATATTTACCAATCATATGCCTAATACTTAACCAACACCCCTAATACTTAACCAATACCCCTAATTCTAACTCTAAATTAGCCTAATAATTAATACTAATACTAACTCTAACCCTAATACTTAACCTATATACTAATTCTAATTCTAACCCTAATACTTAACCTAATACTAATACTAGATAATTAACCTAATACTAGTACTAGCTAATTAACCTATATACTAATTCTAATTCTAACCCTAATACTTAGCCTAATAATACTAGCTAATTAACCTAATACTAATACTTGCAAATTAACCTAATACTAATACTAGCTAATTAACCTATATACTAATTCTAATTCTAACCCTAATACTTAGCCTAATAATACTAGCTATAATTAACCTAATACTAATATAGCTAATTAACCTATACTAACTAATTGACCGCACCTGCTAATTCTAACCCTAATACTTAACCTAATACTAATACTAGCTAATTAACCTAATACTAGTACTAGCTAATTAACCTATATACTAATTCTAATTCTAACCCTAATACTTAGCCTAACAATACTAGCTAATTAACCTAATACTAATACTTGCAAATTAACCTAATACTAATACTAGCTAATTAACCTATATACTAATTCTAATTCTAACCCTAATACTTAGCCTAATAATACTAGCTATAATTAACCTAATACTAATATAGCTAATTAACCTATACTAACTAATTGACCTCACCTGCAGGAAGACGTACAGCGGCGACGCCGGTGGCAAAGGCGGCGTGGCGGCGGGCGGCAAGGACGGCGGCGGCGAGCTCTCCACAGGCGCGGCGGGTGGCAACGGCGGGGGCGGCGAGCCTCCCCACGGGTGCGGCGGGCGGCAACGGCGGCGGCGGCGAGCCTCTCCGCGGGCGCGGCGGGCGGCAACGACGTGGGCAAGAAGGGAAGGGGGTGGCGGCGGTTGGGGGCGGTGGCGGGGCACACGCACGGGGATCGATCTGGCTGGGGGAAGAAGGGAAGGGGGTGGCGCGCGCGTTATAAACCCCCCCTTAACACCGGTTCGTGGCTGGAACCGGTGTTAAAGGGGGGGAATTCGTTTCGCGCCCGCACGCCCCCTTTAACACCGGTTCCAGCCACGAACCGGTGTTAAAGGGGGGTGCGGGCGCGAAACGAAATAAATGCACCCCCCTTTATAATTCAAAAAATAGGATATGAATTTAGAAAATTCATATCTTATTCATTTCAACTCAGAAAAATATGAATAATATATCATAATTTTTAGAAAAATAATATCTATCCATTCATGTAAAAACATTTTATATTTACTTTAGATGAAAATTTTCAAAATGATTAAAACACTTACATATAAATTTTGATTATTCAATTCAAACAAAAATAAATTGTCAAATCCTAAAACTTTGAACATAAGAAATATTAAGCATCTAAAAAGGAATCTAACCTTATTTTATTAGAGCAAATCATATTTTATTTTGTATTAACATTTTTGAATTGATTGGATATTTAAATGCCGCATCTTTTGTATACACTTGAATCTGACAAAGCCTCGCTCAACTTGCATTGGATTTTTGATAAAATAGCATATTGTGAACCTAAAAATGATTTTTGTAAAAAATCATGAGCATCGTATCATGTACCTGTAGTTCATATCTGACCCACTTCCTTCCGATTCGGCAGGAATTTGTCTTTTTCACCAGAGGTGGACGGAAAGGTTTCAGATCCCCCTATGGATACATTGTCCATATAAGGTGGTCTAGTATTTTTGTAAAATGTGGTGGTGGTTTTTTGAATTAGCCGTTTGGTGGTTGCTTCACAAAACCGTCCGTTTTTTATGCTCGGAAAATGGAAAATGCCTTTTTGGTGCGATAAAAAGGAAAACTTCCTCTTGCAACATTGTTTGCCATGCCATGATGCACATGTATGCACAATATGGCCTTATTATCACAAACTATGCCTTGATTCTAGTCATAACATTGGTCATTTGACCCGAAAGCCAAGAAACCTCGAATGAGATAGGTCATTTTGTGAAGGAGATAGAACTGGAATTAAAATACAGAATGCAACTAATAGTAAGTTACATAAAGAACGACTGAAAATTAAGATACATAAAAGAACTGAAAATTAAGATACATGGCCAGATTAAGTAACAATCGGCCGAACTTGTTTCGGAATGTTGGAGTGATTCAGTCATGCTCCTGCCTACACCTGTAATACTCGCCACTGTAGTCGTCGTACTCGCCGCCGCCGTCATCGATGTCGTCGTCGGGGTCGCCATAATTGAACCTCGAAGGCTGAGTATGCATGGGCTAGACTTGAGGGTAGCGCAGACGGGGGTTAGAGTCGGCGGCAGTTTCATAGGCCATGACGCTCTGGAGAGTCCGACCGCGCCACCATAGCCGACGGCCGGCCTCGTTGAAGTTCGGAGGAGGTGGGCCGTCCTCCTCGTGCCTGGCGAGCGCCCTCTCACGCCGATCCATGAAGAAGGCTTCCCAAGTAGGGAAATAGTCGGGATGCCATCTGGGATTCCTCCGCTGCTCCGGCGTGAGCTCGAAGTAGTAGTGGTTCGTGATGGCCATCCGGCACGCCACACCTAGAGGGACAGGAGGAACCGGCACGCCTCCGGCGCTCAGCATCCAGCCGACGGGGACACAGTAGCCCGGCGGGCAGGGGTAGTTCGAGGCGCAAAGCGCCTCCGCCTCCCTGGGGGTTAGTGCTACGGTGGAAGCCATGGGAAAGAGTGATGAGGTTGCAGATATGAGTCTAGAGATGTGCAATGACAATGGAGGCCAACCCTACATATATATAGTGAAGAACTGGCGGGAAGAACTGGAGGGAAGAACTGGCGGGAAGAACTGGCGGGAAAAAATGGTGGGAAGAAAAATGGCGGGAAAAAATGGCGGGAAGAAAAATGGAGGGAAGAAATAGAAGGAAGAAAAATGGCTCATTTAATACATATACTGTTAACAGAAGAAGACTTATATCTGCCGCCTATCTCCACTCTATCCCATGGCTTTCACCATACCTCTAACCCCAGGGAGGCCGAGATGGAGTCTTTCATGGGCTAGCAGGAAAATATTTTCCGAGGCGGAACTTCCGAAGATGCCATAGGGCGTGTGCACTAAGGGCATCTTCGAGAAATTCCGCCACGGGAGATTTCCAAACCCTTTCCTCCATCCATGGGGATGAAACTCTCCATCCATGTTGGCTTGGTCGTTGCCATAGGACATCTACACTCATATCTGCCGCCTCTCTCCACTCTATCCCATGGCTTCCACCATACCTCTAACCCCAGGGAGGCGGAGATGCAGTCTTTCACGGGCTAGCAGGAAAATATTTTCCGAGGCGGAACTTCCGAGGATGCCATAGGGCGTGTGCACCAAGGGCATCTTCGAGAAGTTCCGCCACGGGAGATTTCCCAACCCTTTCCTCCATCCATGGGGATGAAACTCTCCATCCATATTGTTGGCTTGTTGAGTTGCTTGCCATGGCATATCGATGCTCCTTTTATAGGCACGGCGCCGCTTCTACTTTGTCTTCTTCCTCCGACAGGGCGTCGTGCGCTACATCGAGCAGTGTAGTCCACCCACGCGTCCTTATCCTACCGACAACTTTAGTCCCGGTTTGAGCCCCCACCCGGTACTAAAGGTTACCCACGCGTCCTTATCCCAACGACAGTTTTGTTAGATGACACAAAAACCACCTTTAGTCCCGGTTGCACCCACCAACCGGTACTAAAGGTTAGCCAACCCCCTTTTGTTAACAGAAGAAATATGACATTGATTTCCATGTTGAGATACATATGTGTGCCAAAAATGGCTCAATTAATACATATAGTCAATCTTATGATCGCGTCGGCCGTAACCATGGAGTATCAACACCGTTTAACAGGATGGTTGGGTCAGTCCTCACTCTGAAGGGCGGAATTTCATCAAACTTATTATAATCTTCTGACATGTTTGTCTTGTCCTCCACTCCCACGATGTTTCTTTTCCCTGAAAGAACTATGTGACGCTTTGGCTCATCGTGTGATGTATCTGTTTGCTTATTTTTTTCTTTTTTCGGTTTGGTAGACATGTCCTTCACATAGAAAACCTGAGCCACATCATTGGCTAAGACGAATGGTTCGTCTAAGTTCTTGTCTACCTTCATAAGATTGTTGAGATCCACCGTTGTCATTCCGTACTTCTTGTCTACCTCAACCCCCCCTCCTGTTAGCTTGACCCATTTGCATCGAAACAAGGGGACCTTAAAATTAGGTCCATAGTCAAGTTCCCATATCTCCTCTATGAACCCATAATACGTGGTCTTTTGCCCATTGTCTTCTGCTGCATCGAAGCGGACACCACTATTTTGGTTGGTGCTCTTTTTATCTTGGCCTATCGTGTAAAATGTATTCCCATTTATCTCGTACCCTTGGAAAGTACATACAGTCGAAGATGGTGTCCTGGCCAACAAGTACAGCTGATCCCCAACAGTGGTGTTATTCGTGAGAAGTCTTTGCAGCCAGCCGCCAAAACTCGCCATGTGTTCACTTATAATCCATTCATCAGACTGTCCCGGGTGTTTGAGGCGTATTAAATTCTTGTGTTCATTGATATACGGGGTAACCAAGATAGATCTTTGTAAAACCGTGTAGTGTGCTTGATTGAGAGAATGCCCGTCCCTACATATCATTGCTTTACATCCTAGGGTGCCTTTTCCACGCAGTCTCCCCTCATGTCGTGATTCTGGAACACCAATCGCCTTAAGGTCAGGAATAAAATCAACACAGAACTCAATGACCTCCTCTGTTACATAGCCCTTGGAGATGCTTCCTTCTGGCCTAGCACGGTTATGAACATATTTCTTTAAGACTCCCATGTACCTATCAAAGGGGAACATATTGTGTAGAAATACAGGACCGAGAATGGCAATCTCTTCTACTAGGTGAACCAGGAGATGCGTCATAATATTGAAGAAGGATGGTGGGAACACCAACTCAAAGCTGACAAGACATTGGGCCACATCTGTCAGTAACCCTGGTAGGCTTTCTGGATCGATTACCTTCTGAGATATTGCATTGAGGAATGCACATAGCTTCACAATGGGTACTCGAACATTTTCAGGCAGAAGCCCCCTCAATGCAATCGGAAGCAATTGTGTCATAATCACGTGGCAGTCATGAGACTTCAGGTTTTGGAATTTTTTCTCTGCCATATTTATTATTCCCTTTATATTCAATGAGAAGCCAGGTGAGACCTTGATACTGCTCAGGCATTCAAAAAAGATTTCCTTCTCTGCTTTAGTAAGAGCGTAGCTAGCAGGAGTTAAGTGGCATCGTTTACCCTTCTCGTTCTCAGGATGCATAGGCTCTTCAGGGTCTTTCAGACGTTGCTGGTCCTACCGTGCTTCCGGTGTATCTTTTGTCTTCCCATACACTCCTAGGAAGCCTAGCAGGTTCACGCAAACATTCTTCGTCACGTGCATCACGTCGATTGAAGAGCGGACCTCTAAGACTTTCCAATAGGGTAGGTCCCAAAATATAGATTGCTTCTTCCACATGGGCGCGTGTACGGCATCGTCATTCAGAACAGATAGACTGCCAGGACCTTTTCCAAAGATTACTTCTAGGTCCTTGACCATACCAAATACCTCCTCACTGGTACGGAGGACAGGCTTCCTCCGGGGTTCTGCCAGACGTTTGAAATGCTTGCCTTTCTTTCTTACTGGATGCAGGTTCGGAAGAAATCGACGATACCCTAGGTACACAACCTTCTTACATTTATCCAAATATACACTTTCAGTCTCATCTAAACAGTGTGTGCATGCACTGTATCCCTTGTTTGTCTGCCCTGAAATGTTACTAAGAGCAGGCCAATCATTGATGGTTACGAAAAGCAATGCTCGTAGGTCAAATGGCTCCCCTTTGTGCTCATCCCACATACGTACACCTGGTTTGGCCCACAGCTGTAAAAGTTCTTCAACTAATGGCCTTAGGTACACATCAATGTCGTTGTCGGGTTGCCTCGGGCCTTGGATGAGCACTGGCATCATAATGAACTTCCTCTTCATACACAACCAAGGAGGAAGGTTATAGATACATAGAGTCACAGACCAGGTGCTGTGACTGCAGCTCTGCTCACCAAAAGGATTCATGCCATCTGTACTTAGACCAAACCTTAAGTTCCTTGCGTCACGTGCAAAGTCTGGGTACTCTCGCTCGACTTTTCTCCACTGTGACCCATCAACGGGGTGTCTCAACATCGCATCTTTCTTACGGTCTTCCATGTGCCATCGCAACAACTTGGCATGCTCTTTATTTCTGAAGAGACGTTTTAACCGTGGTATTATAGGAGCATACCACATAACCTTGGCAGGAACCTTCTTCCTAGGGGCCTCGCCCTCAACATCGCCAGGATCGTCTCGTCTGATCTTATACCGCAGTGCAGTGCATACCGGGCATGCATCCAAATTCTCGTACTTCTCACCGCGGTAGAGGATGCAGTCATTAATGCAGGCATGTATCTTCTGCACGTCTAATCCTAGAGGGCAGACAACCTTCTTTGCTTGGTATGTACTGTCGGGCAACTCATTATTTCTTGGAAGAAGATTCTTCATTTTTACCAACAACTTTGAAAATGCGCTGTCAGTCACACCGTTCTCTGCCTTCCATTGCAGCAAATCCAGTGTGGTACCTAGCTTTTTGTGGCCATCTTCGCAAGTTGGGTACAACAATGTTTTGTGATCCTTTAACATCTGCTCCAGCTTCTCCTTCTCCTTTTCAGTTTCACATTCTTCCTTTGCATCAGTAATGGCCCGACCAAGATCGTCATCAGCGGGCCCATCTGCTGCCTCTTGATCTTCATTATCTACCCCCGTTGCAGTATCATCATATTCAGGATACATATTATGATAGTTGTCATCATCCTCTTCTTCTTCGTTGTCTTCCATCACAACCCCTTTTTCTCCGTGCTTGGTCCAACAATTATAGCCGGGCATGAAACCGGATCGAAGCAGGTGGGCGTGAATGGTTCTGGTATTTGAGTAGTCTTTCTTGTTCTGACAGTGAACACACGGACAGCACATAAAACCATTGTGACCACGGTTTGCATTAGCCACAACGATGAAATTTTGGAGGCCCGTAATGTACTCGGAAGTGCGGCGGTCACCGTACATCCATTGCCGGTTCATCTGCATTAATATATAGTATATATCAAAAAATAATAGGGAGATGACCATTTATATATATAGTACATCAATGACACATGAAAGGATAGTTGACGACCTCGACCGAGAAGGAAAGAGCAATGAGAAAACTTATTTTGAGCTCTCGGGCATTTCACCGAACACCTCTTGTGCATATGAAAAAAACACAAACTAGCACACTTCACACCCTCTTGCTAGGCTCCAAAATGAGATAGTGAAAAAATGGAAGAGTGGGGTGTGGGTTGCGGTGTCTTATATAGCCCCCCTTTAACACCGATTCAAGCCACGAACCGGTGTTAAAGGGGGGGCTGCGCGGGCCACTGGTGCAGGGGCCTTTAACACTGGTTCGTGCCACGAACCGGTGTTAAAGGGGGGCTCCTTTTTGCTGCACGGGCCACGCTGGTACAGGCCCCCCCTTTAACACCGGTTCGTTGAAGAACTGGTGTTAAAGCCCATTTCCAGGCTCAACCAAAGGCCTCGTTTCCACTAGTGGGAACTTACACGTTGAATGTGTTGTAAGAGTATCTATCATACATCTACTTACAACAATACCATATCAATACACTAGCCCAGCAACGATCTAAACTAGACGCCTCTAATTTATCAATTGCAAGTTTTACGTGGCTTAGGGCTTTCGGAGATAGAACCGTTCTTACCTACGAACATGAACCACAACGAGGATAACCAAGTTATTAGCAACTCGTTGTAAATCAGATATTGACTATAGTAGGAGAGACAGACACCCGCCAGCCACTTATGCAAAACAAATTGCATGTCAGTCGTGGAACCGGTCTAATGTACGATGACATGTAAGGTTGGTCCGGGCCGCTTCATCCCACTATGCCACCAATATCCAAAATACATAGAAGATGCAATAACATGATCATCATCGCCCACATATAAAAATATGTGTACTACCCGTGCAAAGCACCTACGCATAGATCAGGCTCTGATACCACTGTTGGGTCCGCAGCATAGAAAACAAAAAATTTCATACGATGAGAACTACACGCCAAGATCTATCTACTAGGTACAAAGCAACGAGTGGACATACATCCATCGAGAACTTACCCTCGAAGACAACGAGTTTTGTTAACGAGTAGGAACTCGTGGTTGATGTAGTCATATGATACGTCCAAAACGTCTACTTTCCCGAACACTTTTGCTATTGTTTCTCCTCTATACTTGTGTGATTTGGATGCAACTAATGCGAACTGACGCTGTTTTCAGCAGAATTTCCTTGGTGTCTACTTTTTGTGCAGAAAATCAACTATCAGGAAAAATCCCGGAAAATATGCCAAAAATCCTATTTCACCAGAAGACTCCCGGAACCTGAATATGAGACGAAGGGGGGCTGGGCCCAGGCCACACCACCTGGTCGCGCGGGCAAGCCCAGGCCACGCCAGGGGGTGGTCTGGCCGCCCTAGACTCCCCCTCGGCCTCTCTCTTCGCCTATAAGGAGCCTTCTGACCTAAAAACTTTGGGGGGTTCAACGTTTTTCCAGAAGGAGTTCCGCTCCGCCGCCACCACCAGATTCCACGAAACAGCACCAGAAACTCCGTTCTGGCACCCTGCCGGGACGGGGAATTGGAGGAGATCATCGCCATCATCACCACCATCGCTTCTCCATCGACCATCCATGTTTCTCCCATCTATGAGTGAGTAATCCCCCGCTGTAGGCTATGGGGATGGTAGGGATTGGATGAGATCATTCATGTAATGGCATCAGATTGTTAGGGCATGGTGCCTAGTATCTTTTATTAGTGCTTTATGACTTTGTTGCGACTTGTTGTGCTTAATGCTTATCACTAGGGCCCGAGTGCCATGATTTCAGATCTGAACATGTTATTGATTCATCATGATAGTATTGTTTTGGTTCTTATCTACAAGTTGTATACACATGTCGTTGTCCGGAACCTATGGTCCCGAAGTGACAGAAATCGGGGTAGCCGGAAGGGAAAGGCTTTGATGTGAGGATCACATGTGTTCACGGAGTGTTAATGCTTTGCTCCGATGCTCTATTAAAAGGAGCACCTTAATTGCCAGTAGTTCCCTAGAGGCTCCGCTGCAAACGGGCTGGCAGGACATGTTGTGCAAGTTCTCATTGCGAGCACGTATGACTATATATGGAACACATGCCTAGGATTGTCTAGTACTTGTATGCTTTATCTTATTTATCTGCAATTGCCCTATGTTCTGATTGCTATGTGAATTGTCTTATCCATGCAACGCCCGTCCATCCATCCCTATGCCTACCGCACTCGAATCCCACTGTTTACTGCTTTTGTTACTACTTTCTTTGCTTTACTACTACTGCTACTTTACTATTCCTACTACAAAATTGTTGCTACTAATAAACTGCTGTGAGCAAGATTGTTTCCAGGTGCAACTGAATTGACAACTCAGTTGTTAAGGCTTATAAATATTCTTTGGCTCCCCTTGTGTCGAATCAATAAATTGGGTTTCACTTCCCTCGAAAATACTATGATACACCCCCTATACTTGTGGGTCATCATCGTACACTTGCCGATCTCAAGATCGTGAGGACGTCCGAGCAGGTCCGGCTCCAGCATGTCCTTCAGATCTAGCTCTAGCACCACCAAGTCCAGCACCGCAAAGCAACGGTGCATCCGTGATCGCACACACGTCCGGTACCCCGACAACCTCCATACCTCGCTCCAGCAAAGCAGCGGAAACAGCAACTCCTTTCCAGATAAAGCAACCGGGAACATGTATCTCGCTAATCCGAGACCATGGGGGAATAATACTAGAGGGGGAGAGAGATCCTTCACGAGGAGGTGTGAGGAAGAAGGGGAGTGAGGGGGGCCTTTTATAGGAGGAGGGGGTGCCCCTCCTTCATGGTCGGCGCATGGGGGAGGTGACCCTTCACCTCCTCCATTCATGTGGTGGTAACCCCTCCACATTAAAATGCCCCTTCACATTCTCTTTTAAAGTCTCCACTTTAAATGCATTAAATTTCTCCAAATTTAATGCTCTCTCATTTAATAAAACTCTTTTATTATTTTTATTCAGAATTTTGTTAATTACTTTAATTAACAAACATTCACATAAAAACCCCTGCAACATTTCAATATTACATGCAGAACCAATTTTAGCAATTTCACCCGAAACAGTTTCGGTGTCTATTGAAATAATTCCAGCGCTTTCTTAAATCTTTATCTGAAACATATTTGCTCCAAATGGTGTCGGTATCCCTTAAGTGTGTCACCCTACGGTTCACGAATAATGCAGACATGATCGAGACCCCTCTCAGATCAATAATCAGAAGCGGGACGTGGAGATCCATACTGACTCCTACACATTCAACGATGACTTCTGTGATCGTGAGAACCTTTAACGCTAGTAACTAAATCCCTTTGTCTCGCGATATATTACATGTCCAAGATTCGATCATCGGTATCTCCATACCTAGTTTGATCTCGTTGCCGACATGCACTCTTTTCTCGTTCCCGTGATATAACATTCTAGTGATCACATCACTTGCTTGCAAGCTATTTCAATGTGATATCACCGAGAGGGCCCAGAGTATATCTATCCGTCATCGGGATTGACAAATTCCACTCTTGATCCATGAGCCTCAACATAACACCTTTGTAGCACTGAACCCATCCTTATAGTCACCCTGTTACGGTGTGACGTTTGATGTTATTAAGATACTCTTCCGGTGTTAGCAATTAACATGATCTCATGGTCTAAGGATAAAGATTACTTCGTATGATGTTATAGCAATATAAACATAATGACTTGATCGTAATGCTATACTTCGGATGAATGTTCATCACATCATTCAACTAATGTTGTGACCTTGTTATTAACAACATCCAATGTCCATGATCAGGAAACCTTGATCATCTTGTTAATCAACAAGCTAGTCTATAAGAGAGGCATAACTAGGAACCCTTTTTGTTTATTAAACACACATGTATTGATGTTTCCGATCAATACAATTCTAGCATGCAAAATAAACATTTATCATAAACATGGAATAAGATAATAACCACTTTATTATTGCCTCTCGGGCATATTCCCTTCACCCGGCACCCTGCCGGAGAGGGGAATTCACCCTGGAGGCCTTCTTCATCACCATGCAAGCCTCCGGTGTGATGCGTGAGTAGTTCATCCTTGGACTACGGATCCATGTAGTAGCTAGATGGCTGGTTCTCCTCCTTTGTGCTTTCATGTCTAGATCTTGTGAGCTCCGTTCATGATCAAGATCATCTATTTGTATTCATACATGTTGTGTTTGCGGGGATCCGATGGATATTGAGATGCTATTTCAGATTGATTATTGATTCTATCATGTCTTTGTTATTTGTGATCTTGCATGCTTTCCGTTGTTAGTAGCTATCTTGGCCAAGTAGATGCTAGCAACTCCAAGAGTTAGTATTTATGCTCGATAGTGGGTTCATGCCTCTGGTAATCTGGGGAAGTGATAGAAATCTCTAAGGTACTAGATGTGTTGTTGCTACTAGGGAGAAAACAACAATCCTTTGTTCATGGAATAATCGTATTGTTTACTTTACACGCGGTTCGTAAAGCAATAATCTGTTGCTTGCAACTTAATACTGGAGGGGGTTCGGATGATAACCTGAAGGTGGATTATTAGTCATAGATGCAGTTGGATGGCGGTCTACGTATTATGTTGTAATGCCCAATCAAGTCTCAAAGGAGTCAAGATGATTAGTATAGCATGTATTGATTTCTCGGTGTTTGTCAATTGCCCCGCTATAATTTGTTCACCCAGCATGTTTTCTATCTAAGGAGAGCCAGCTCTAGTGAACTATGGATCCCGATCCTCTTTCTTTACATACAATCTATAAATTGTTTCTGCTTTGTGTTTACTTTCTGCAAACTTTTACTTCTTTCCATTCGATACGTTTAATCCTTTGTTTTTCGCAAAACACGGTGAGATTGACAACCTCATCACAAGTTGGGGACAAAGTTCTGTGGTTGTGTTGTGCAGGTCTCCACGTTGCTACTAGCACCGGTAGTGCGTGTGAGATCCAGGCACATGGATTAATAGGATTGATAGGATACCCATATCAACAAGTTGCAACTTCTTTTCCAGAAGCTCATTCAAAAAGAACTCTAAGGTTAAGCGTGCTTGGCCTAGAGCAATTCTAGGATGGGTGACCGACCGGGAAGTGGGTAACCGGGTGCGCACGAGTGAGGACAAAGTGCGCAGAAAAGACTAGTGTTGGTCTGTGGGGATAGTCTAGATATCCTATTAAGCTGCCAAGAGTGACACCCCCCGGGCCCAGGAGTGGACGGGGTGTTACAAGTGGTATCAGAGCCGACCCTTGCGATTACACGGGTGTGTGTGGGTCAGTGGCGGGACATGTGGAGCATGGCGCGTGTGGCCCGGAGTGGACACGGCATGGCACATGTGCCGGCACTGGACGCACAGATGCGTGCCAAGAGGGAATGTTCCTTGGGTGTGCTTGATCGATGAGGGCATCGATCTTCTAAAGGGTGGGTGTATGTGAGATCCAGGCACATGGCTTAATAGGATTGATAGGATACCAATATCAACAAGTTGCAACTTCTTTTCCAGAAGGTCATTCAAAAAGAACTCTAAGGTTAAGCGTGCTTGGCCTAGAGCAATTCTAGGATGGGTGACCGACCGGGAAGTGGGTAACCGGGTGCGCACGAGTGAGGACAAAGTGCGTAGAAAAGACTAGTGTTGGTTTGTGGGGACAGTCTAGATATCCTATTAAGTTGCCAAGAGTGACACCCCCCGGGCCCAGGAGTGGACGGGGTGTTACAGTGCGCCCTGCCAAAGCTCAGCTAGTAACACCTTTGGGGTGTTTCCTTGCTCCTACTGGTTCGATTAAACCTTGGTTTCATAACTGAGGGAAACTTGTTGCGGTGCTCATCATACCTTCCTCTTGGGGTTCCCAACGAGCTCTACATCAACACCGCCATCAAGCATTTTTTTGGGCGCCGTGCATTGAGCCATCAGTAGACAAATAGGAAAGGTAGTATTGCCGCACATGATCACTCGTAGCCGGTTCAGACTCAGGGAAAGTGATGGCGTGCCGAAGGGTAGGAATATCTACGGTAACTCCGGGAGTGGCAAATGGGAAGACCGACTCATCAAAGACAACGTCTCGAGATATGTAAATACGACCGGTAGAACAATCGAGACACTTATAGCCCTTATGCATAGGACTATAGCCTAAGAAAACACACATTTTCGAGCGAAACTCAAGCTTATGCGCGTTGTACTTGCGAAGACTAGGCCAGCACGCACAACCAAAGATACGGAGAAACTCATAGTTCGGTTGAGTTTTGAGAAGAGGAAAAATAGGAGTATCCTTATTAAGAACCGGAGTAGGCATGCGATTAATCAGATAACATGCTGTCAAGAAAGCTTCGTCCCAAAAACGCAAAGGAAGAGACGAATGAGCAAGTAAAGCGAGACCGGTTTCGACTATGTGACGGTGCTTGCGTTCGGCAATGCCGTTTTGCTGGGAAGTGTGCGGCCAAGACACACGATGAGACACGCCGATACGCTGAAAATATTGATGGAGCCGATGGTATTCACCGCCCTAATCGGACTGAAAGGCCTTGATTTTGGTATTGAGGAGAAGCTCAACATGAGCCTGAAAGGCATAAAACACATGTTCAACATCAGATTTGTGCTTAAGGAGATAAATTCGGCAAAAACGAGAGTAGTCATCAACGAAGCTAACATAGTACTTAAAACCACCAGAAGAGGCCACGGCAGGACCCCACACATCAGAATGAACAAGCTCAAGAGGCATAGTAGTAACACGCTGAGACAAATTATATGATAATTGATGACTTTTGGCACGCTGACATGCATCACAAATCGAAGAAGTATCAACTGGAGCACAGGATAAATCATGGTTCTTCACAATAGTTTACACTACATTATTTGTAGGATGACCTAGACGTTGGTGCCATTGAGACGATGTAGTCTTAGCATCGGACAAAGCATGATGAGATGATGACGACGATGACATGCGACTAAATGGGATGGGGTAGAGACCGCCATAGCTTCTACCGTGAAGCAGAGTTCTCCGGGTGGCCTTGTCCTTAACACAGAAAAAATGACGATGAAACTCAACAAAGACATCATTATCAGAGACATACTGAGAGGAGATGTTAATTAATGTGCGGGACATGGAGAATATTTTTTAGTTGCAAAGATGAACCGGCTAAAGAGGAATGACCAATGTGTGCAATAGACAAACCTGCCCATTGGCCACTTGGACCTGATTCGTCCCGCCATAACGCTCTTGCAGGTGAAGTCGCTGAAGATCGTTCGTCAGATGATCCGTAGCCCCGGTATCCATGATCCAGGCCGGAGGAGCATGAGAACCCGTCAAGGCAGAGTTCCCAGAGCGTTGGTTGTTGGCACGTACGAAGTCGGGGTTGAAGCGATTCCGACACTCCGACGCGACGTGCCCCCAGTACCCACATATTTGGCACTGAGGACGTTGACGGCGACGTCCGCGGTTGCCTCCGCCGTTGTCGTTGTTGTAGTTAGGGCGACCGTGGCCGCCACCACCTCCGCCACCACCGGTGGGCTGGCCGTAACCGCCCGAGTGCTGGCCATAGGGCTGACCGTAGCCGCCCGAGTACTGGTCGTAGGGCTGGCCCTAACCGCCGCCACCAGGGGTCGGACGGCCTCCATTGCCGCCACCGTAGCCGGGATGGTAGGCACCAACCGGGGGTGCTGCAGGGGCCGGCGGGAAAGTGGGCGCGCGCGGCCATGAAGTACTGCCACCAAAACCGCCAGGACGAGAGGCAGCGCGCGGCCATGGTCTCGGCCTGCTGTGCCTGAAGCGCCTCAAACGAGAGGACGTGAGAGTAAAAGTCTGCATCCGGAACGGAGACGTTACCGACGGTGAGGGCGCCGGCGATGGAGTTGTAGGCGAGGCCGAGGCCGGTGATGATGTAATCGACGAGCTCGTCGTCGGTGATGGGGGCGCCAGCAGTGTCCATGGCGTCGGCAAAGCCCTTCATGACGTGCATATATGTGGCAGCCGACATGTCCCCCTTCCTCGTCGTCTGTAGTTGACGACGGATGTGCCTCATGTTGGCACGGTTCTGAGCACCAAACATGGTGTGGACAGCCGACCACACCGCTGCGGAGGTCTTGCAGCCGATGAGTTGCGTGGCGATGTTCTCCTCCATGGAAGAGAGCAGAACGCCGAGCACTTTCTGATCCAGTCCCCACCAACGCGCATACTCGGGGTTGGGAACAATCGTGGCGGCATCACCGGTACCTTCGGTGATCGTCTTCGCCGGAGCGGGCACGAAGTTGTCGAGGAAGCCGTGCAGATGGGCGCCGGAGATGGGCGGCAGCACCAGTCCTCGCCACAACATGAAGTTGGCGCTGTTGAGGCGGACGGCGGGAGGAGTCACCACCACCGTCGAGGTAGAGGGTCCTGCCGAGGCGAGCGGAGAGATCATGGGGCCGACGAGCTCCAGGCTCGTGGATGCCGAGACCGCCGTGGTAGTCATCGCGGTGGACGCCGAAGCTGTCGAGGTGGACATCGCATGGACGAAGGAGCTGCACGCGGGCGAGGGCGCGGTGATGCGATCGCGATCGCGAGAGGCGGCGGCGGCGGTGGACTCGGCTCTGATACCAAGATAAAAACACTGATTAGGGTTTCGTGGTAGGCAACGTGCATCCACCTCTTCTATTTATATACTTGGCAGATGTATAAACAGGTGCGTATACGTTTACATAATACAACACGTATACGACACGGTGAGCGATTCTTAACATTGACCTGATTTAGTAGAATGACATCTGAGACCCCACTCAAACAAGCATGTTTGACTTAAAGTTTTACCTCAGTACGTTGGGTGGATTCCACTATTAGTCAGCCTATAGTTCTACATGGTGATCCCAATTGATCAACATCCAAACCAAAGACGCATAATTCCTCCGACATGAGATCACCGTTGAATCCTCATCTCGGGTGTAAGCAGAGAGGAATACCTTGGTGTGGTTCACAAGAGTCGGGGAAGGTAGTTCCGCTTACCCAGGTCACCATGCTCTCCGTGTGTTAAGAACGACACTAGTGAATGTTCCTCCAAACCAAATGTCTCTCTGTTTCTAAGGCTAACTTAGCTTGCAACTTAGTAATGATAGCGAGGCTGGCCTAACAAAACTGGACATCACTTTAGAAGGGGTGAAAATAGAACATATTTGCTCAAATGGGGTGTTTTAGACGTTTTTTCTGTTAAATCTGGTAAACATATAGTCGCAAATAAGGTAAAAGTGGTGTTCAGTCAATCCAAAATATTGTCCGAAAATATCTTTATAGCACGTACATCTCGAGAGCAGTGACATGAATAAAAAGACTTTGTTAACAAAATATCACGTAGGAAATAAAATTATAGAAGTATAAATCAAAATTAGAGAGAAATTATGAGGAGGTAAAAGAATATAAGCGCATGAGTGATTAGTGGAGCGTATAGCACTATTTGTTCACAACTGGAGTATACTTTTTTTATGTTCATTTGCAGAACTCTTCTGAGACAGGATCAGTGTAATGATATCACTCGACGTCTTTTCCTTGTAGGGTTGTAGACCCCGCGGCGTCATGGCACGTTCACCCGGCCCGTACACCGTAATAAGCATGGTTGCTTAAACCGCAGGGATGGGTCGTCTTCTCTCTACGACATACAAAGACAGCTAGGAATTTTCACTTGGCTGCCAGTCATCCACCGGGCCTTGTGTGCTCTCCCACGGCCTACCCTCTCCGGCACGTCCACCAGCCATCCCAGGTTGACCGGTCGCAAACTCGCAATTTAAGCTGGCCTAACGGGTACTCGGCACTGTCGCTGTCTGTCGATATCAAGGGACCCCGAATTAAGGAGGACACGCCTCATTGCCTCATAAGCACCCACCGAAGCAACTCAAGCAACTGCCGTGTCGATGATCCTCATCCCAAAAATAGGGCCGAGATATCGAGAGTGTGACATGACATTTTCGTGAGCTTGGAGTTAGGCAGCTCGACAAACTGACCCTTTTGCTGTTATTTCGGTTTCAGGCTATATCCGGACGCAGCATGTTCCGTGTCCCCAAAATGTATCAAAATATCTTTATTGATAAACTGATATTTTGAAATAGTTGTACTCTCCCCTTCCTAAAATATAAGTTGACCAAGTTTATAGAAATACATACACCAAAAACCATGCTACCAAATTAACAAAGTTAGATTCATTTTTTTTTTTAAAAAGAGCAATTTTGCCTCATTTTATTAAAAAAAACAAAAAGAATTGACCGGTTTATTTGTAGGAGAATCGGCCGAAAACTTGTACAATGCACCAATATTGTCATGGAACATGACCGTATTGGGCAAACCACCACATCTAACTTGACTACCTACACAAAACACAAACACACCAAGAGACCCGCGTCGAGGTTGCCATGAAGCGTCATCGCCATCACTCCTCCATGAGCCAGCGACTCCGACTTCACCAGCGACTTCCCAAAAAGAGCCTCACAGACAGCGTCGGAACCCATGTCAGCCTATGCCATCAATTGGACACACTCGCCAAGGGCAGACAGCTCCGACCCTTAAGACGAGTTTCATACGGGAATTATGTTGGTCTTGCGCTGACCAAGTACTCTGTAGATACCACCGGTGTCCAGTCATTATCGCAGATGGACACCCTCCACTGCAGCTCCGACCCCATGGTAACATATCGAAGCATAAGAACCCATCGGATATGCCAGGAATAACCGACTACCAAATCCCAGTCACAACCCATCTTCAACTCGACGCATCATCTTTGCCAAGCTGCACCCTTGGACCTAGCACAACTGCCCGACAACATGCCCTCTTCACTGAACCCCCGGTCATACACGACTCCGAGATGATGCCACCAAGAAGGAAAGAGACGCAATAGCACCTCCATCGCCTGGTCCCAGAACTGAGGTTTCCCTCCAGAGTCAAGGCTGCAGGAGGAGGAGTAAGCACCCCTCAACTATGCTTCTAAGAAAGTCCATGACACCCTAATGCGGCACCACCGCCAGCTCCGACCATAACCGGAGCAATAATTTCTCCAGGATTATCTCAACAACCTGCAACCTAAAACGGCCGCCGACAAACCTCCACTATGTGCGTCGAAGCCTGTCGACCACCAACTATGTTGAAGCCAGCTCCGCACCAATAGGCCGAGCACGCTAGCGCCGCACCGAGCTGCAGCTAGAGCAAGCTGAGCCGAAGATCGACGCGAAGACATCGGAATCCTCGCCACTGTCCACCTTCCTCACCGCCAACCTAAACCGACGCCGAGGCCACCATCCCACTCGTCGTCTTCCGCATCACCATATGAATCTCTACCCAGACCCGTCAGCGCACAACTCGCATAGATCTGGAGCTCCAAATCAGGGAGCCAGCGCCTTGCTGCGGAGAGGCCAGAGATGGGCGAAGTCATCGCTGGGAGAGGCCACAGGGGAGAAGCAGAGCCTCCGCACAGGGCCGGAGCCGACCGGATGAGGGGACCCCGCCGTGCCTAAGACCATCCACTCTTCTAGAGGCAGTTGCATGCCGTCGCTCCACGAGGGAGCGGAGACCCGTCGCCGCGTTGTGAGCCGCCACACCGCTGGGAGAGGCCGAAGCCATCGAGGACGCCCCATGCTGAATCTTCCCGAGAAGGAGCCGCCACACGAGGAGCTAACCCCTTAGCCGCCGTCCGTGGCACAGGCTTCGCCCGGCCGCATCCTCCGGCGATGGCCACGAGGGGGGTGGGAAGGAGGGGCGGCGTTAGGCCCTGGTGGCTAGGGTTTCTGCCCGTGCCGCCCTGGGAGGAGCGACACGGGGTTGGGTAGTATTTCGTTTCGAGTTGCTAGATTCACTATGAATTCATATCGCATTAGTTTGATACTAGAAGTTGTAATACTTGCAAATATTTGACTTGGGAGAAAATCTATACATTTTTTGTATTCTAACTTTTTAAGGAGGGAGTAGTCAAAGATTAGAAAAAAAAGTTCACTTTGCTTACGTCGGCAACTACTAAGAGGATCATAAAACAAACAAATGGGATCATTCACAGCCAGAACAATTGGCCAATGCTAGCCCAAAACAAGCATGCTTCGCTCCCAGTCCGAGCTGCACTATGTATTCGCACGATCTCGCTGCCGAAATCAAAGGCATCAGCACTCGGCCAATCAACCAAAGGGCAAAAATCCATCACGTCTTCGCCCGGTCAAAGTGTTAAAAGAAAGAGCCTGTCAGTCAGGCAGACAGAGGCATCGGCATGGCAAACGACCGCATCAAAAGTCAGGTCAAAGTCAACGTAAAATGCCGGCGTTGATCACACCGGCCGCGCGAACTCTCGGGGGGGGGGGGTCCCAGACGTCCTCCTCGGTGCATATGTGCCGGGAATTATGCTTGTCTTTCGAGCTCCAGTGACCTGGAATCTGAAAACTTTCACACCTGGCCATGCACCTGGACAGGACCGGTCAGTGGCGCGCGTTGGATATCAGACGATTCTTCACTTGTCTGGTACGAGCCCTGTTCTCTTTGAAAGTAGTTTTCTCATTTGTCTTTTTTTTGCCAGCCACGCGAGCATCCACGTGGGCATGGTGACCATTGGCAACAACACAATGTTTTGCCCTCTGGACGGTAAAAGCGTCGGCCGTGTTTTTTAAAGCACATGTTTTGTCTGATCTTATCGTCCATCTCACTCTCACCGCAGCCGTGGTCAAACTACATCCACGCGCGAGAGACTTTCCGGGATGATCTGACGGCACAGATCAGTCCACTGCCCAGCACAGGGATGCTTTTGCTCTTGCTTTGCTCACCGCTCGCATCACAGATCACTCCCATTCCTGATTATTTACTCCTAGTACAGTTTATCTTTGTGGAATTTATTTACTCCTAGTTGCTTTAACGCGGCTTACTTTGAACAGACGAATCAGGCGTCTTTAACTCGATGATCAAGTTGTGTCTGACCTAATGGTGGACTAATGAAATCCTACGTGGATTGGACTGCGTCAACAATTAAATATGTATACAAGCTCGTTCTTGCTGTCGGCTCGGCGTTCAGAGTGTTCATCCCGTCAAGTACAAAGTTCAACGCGGAAGAAGTATATATATGTACTCAAATCGCGTCGTATATGGTGCTCGCTAGACGCGGAGATATTTATTTTTAATAAGTACTTACGGAGCACAGATATACTGGAGCAGTGACCATGGCTGTCATGTCGTGCACTTCGGACGTCGATGGCAGATGGAGCTCACCCGTGGAAAAAACAGAGTCTACCGAGGATTTTTTTTTTTTTTAGGTCAAAAGGGCCCCAACAGGGGATCCCAAGCTCGTTCTACCGAGGAATTCTCTTGGTATAGGTGAATTCCGCCCAGATTAAACAAACGCGTACATGGGTATAGGCCCATTTAACTCCTCACAAATCATGACATCTGAAGTGTCATTCAGCTGCTCCGTAAACAAAAACAACTCTTTGGCTCATCAAACAAAATACGTACTCAGTAAAAAATGGTTTATTTCTCCAAATCTCAGGTGCCGACCTCTTCGGGAGTTGACCGATGATCAAGGGGTCTGACGGCTACTCGGCACCGTCGCTGTCTGTTGATATCAAGGGGGGCCCAAATAAAGGAGGCGACGCCTCATTGCTCCATATAAGGCCATGGCCAACGCTCCAGCGTGGACCACTGCTCCACGGATCCACGTACGCTGAGCAGCCACCGTGGAGGAGAGCTGGAAAAAGACGGTAGCCTGCAGAGCGATACTACTGCCTGCAGATGATCCCGCTTCCCTGGTCTAAAAGAGGTGAAAAAGGCAAAGAAAGGAACAAAGAAGAGAGAGAGAGGCCGGAAGAGATTAGTCGATTTGGGAAAAAAGTTAGATCGTGAACAGAGAAAATATGGCCCATAGCCCCACACAAGATGCTGCTTCCGGTGGATGAAATAAAATCAAAAGATAGCCTCATTACTTTTTTTCTTAGGTGGAGGCTGAAACCACCGCGTGCAGTCGCCCCCATAAGCCATGCCCTAAGCAACTCAAGCAACTGCCGTGCAAATGATTCCCATCCCAAAAGTAGAGCAGAGATATCGAGAGTGCGACATGACATTTTCGTAAGCCAAGATTCCGTTGAAGTTAGGGCACCAACTATGGTGGTATACGCATGCTACTGCCTCACTATTTACACGTAGACTTGGAACAAGAGGCTGTAGGTTTGATTTAGGCACCTTGTGTGATGATTGAGTATCTATGATCCATTTTTTCCATTTTTTCTTTCTCTCCTCTCTTTTCCCATGGAGCAGTTGCCTCACCTGCCACATAGGACCATAATTTGGCTCACAAGCTGCCATCCGAGCCTAGGTGGCATGCAGGACAGCAGGTCTGGGGCTACCGGTTGGCCGTGCCCTTAGACAGCTCGACAGATTGAATCCTTTTGCTGCTATTTCTATTCCAGGCTATATCCAGATGCAACATGTTCTGTGTCGCCAAAATGTATCAAAATATCTTATTGATAAGGAAAACGATACTGATCCTCGGGGGGATCGCGCATCCTGGTCCCCGGCTCGCTCCCAAACGCACGACGTGGTCCACTCGTATCTTATCTTCTCCCGCAAACAAAAAGGATCCCGCAACCCCACCCCCCCCCCCCCCCCCCCGCCGCGCGACCTCCTGCCGCCATGCCCCTCTACTACTACATGCTCTGCTGCGTGCGTGCCCCTCCGTTGTCGCGCGACTCCGTCGCCCAGCCATGAGGCCATCCCCTGCCGGCTGGCACTCCACCATGGACCGGCTCCTGCACCTCCGCCGTCGTGTTCCTGAGAGCCACGAGACCGTCGTAGTCGGCCACCTCGCAACAATGGACCAACTATTGCTGCTCCCTACGCCCTCCGCCCCCACGTCACTGCCGGCCGTCGTGCCACCATGGACAAACTCTTGAGCCGCGCTTGCCTCTCCCCCGTTGCACCACACCCTATGCTGCAAGGCGTACCTCGCGCGGTCGGCGGTGTTCGCTCCGGAACCGCGACATGGTGCTACAAAGGTAGGACGAAGAAGCTACATGAAGGGGTCATCGCTGCTACAAATCAAGGGTGGCAATGCTACCGGCCAAGGGATGTGTTTTGAGATTTTGATGTAGGGCAATGCTACAATAGCAGAATTATTTTGCTACAATGGTTCTATGTTTTTGCTACAGTAGCGTAAAATATTTGCTGCGACAACACAACTTTTTCTGCTACAAACTCACCGGCGAAGTTAGTTTTTTCCTACACTTGCTATTTTTTTTGCTACACATGTTTTGTGAGTTTGCTAAAATACCACAAAGTTTTTGCTACAAGGTCTCCGGCGAGATCTCCTGGCAAAAATCTCCGGCGAGGTCGGGTTTGCTATATTAGCACAATTTTTTGCTACAAAATCTTTTGTCGAGGTCTCCGGCGAAATCTCGGGCAAGACGATATTTTTGTTATATTTTTTGACACGAACCATTTTTTGCTACATGTAGCAAAAGCGGGACATTTTATAGCAAAAACGGCACTTTTTTAAGAAAAAGCGGGATTAGGGACTATTTGAGGGACTCGTGTCACTCAAGGAAGGAGGAGGATCCGGAGGAATTATTCCCTGGGGACGCCTAGTGCTCCCCTATTGATAAACTAATATTTTGGAGATAGTTGTACTCCCTCCTTCCTAAAATATATGTTCGACCAAGTTTATATAAAAACGTACTCCGTCGAATCCATATTAATGTTCTTAGATTTATCGAGATTCGGATGTATCTAGCCATGGATCGGAGGGAGTACACCAAAAACCATGCTGCCAAATTAACAAAGCTAGATTCATTTTTTCGAAAAAACTGGGCGAATTTTCCTCATTTTATTTAAAAAAGTGAAAGAGAATTGACCATGTTCATTTACAGCGAACCGGCCAAAAACTCGTACAATGCACCAATATCGTCCTAGAACATGATCACATTGAACACACCACCACAGTCAACCTGGCTACCCACACGAAATACAAACACACTAGGAGACCCGTGTCGAGGTTGCCATGAAGCGTCATCCTCATCACTCCTCCATGAGCCAGTGAGTCCGACTTCACCAGCGACTTTCCAATAAGAGCCTGACAGACGGCACCAGAATCCATGTCAGCTTATCCCATCAAGTGAACACACATGCCAAGGGCAGACACCTCCGACTCTGACGGCGAGCTTCACAAGGGAATTATGTTGGTCTTGCGCCGACTGAGTACTCTGCACAGACCACCCGTGGCCAGTCATCTTCACCCCTTGACACCCTCCACCGCAGCTCCGACCCCACAGTAACACAATGAAGCAGAAGAACCCATCGGACATGCCAGAATAACCGACTATCGAAGACCAACCGTGACCCATCTTCAACTCGATGCATCATCTTTGCCAAACTGCACCCTTGGACCTTGCATAACTGCCCGGCAACAAGCCCTCTTCACTGAACCCCTGGTGGTAGGCGACTCCAAGATGATGCCCCCAAGAAGGAAAGAGGCGCAGTAGCGCCTCCATCCCCTGATCCCGGATCTGATGTTTCCCTCCGGGGTCAAGGTTGTAGGAGGAGGGGTGAGCACCCCTCGATGATGCTTCCAAAAAATTCCGTGACACCCGCAGGCGTCACCATCTCCAGCTCCAGCCATAACCGGAGCAAGGATTTCTCCTGGATTAGCTCAACAACCTGCAACCTAAAACGACCTCCCACGAACCTCCCCCATGTGCTCCGAAGCCTGCCGACCACCAACCATGTCGAAGCCAGCTCCGCACCTCCAGAACGAGCACGATGGCGCTACACCGAGCCACAACTAGAGCAAGCCAAGCCGAAGATCGACACGAACACATCGGAATCCTCGCCACTATCCACCTTCCTCACAGCCAACCGAAGCCGACACCGAGGCCACCATCCCACTGACCGTCTGCCACCTCACTAGACAAAGCTCTGCCTAGGCCCGTCGGCCCACAACTCGCCCAGATCTGGAGCTCCAAATCAGGGAGCCGGTGCCTTGTCACGGAGAGGCCGGAGACTACCGAAGTCGTCACCGGGAGAGGCAGCAGGGGAGAAGCAGAGCCTTCGCACGGGCCCGGAGCCGACTGGATGAGAGGACGTCGCCGCGCTTGAGACCATCCACTCTGCTAGAGGCAGTCGTGCACCGCCGCTCCGCGTGGGAGCGGATACCTACCACCGCGCTGCTTGAGCCGCCACGCCGCCGGGAGAGGCCGAAGCCGTCGAGGACGCCTCCTGCTGAATCTTCCCGAGATGAAGCCGTCGCGCGAGGATCTAACGCCGCCACCGCCGCCCACGACACAGGCTTCCCTTGGCCGCATCCTCCGACGCCGATGACGAGGTGGGGGAGGGGGTGCTAGGCCCTAGCATCCAAGGTTTCCCCGTCCCGCATTGGGAGGAGTGACGCGGGGGTGGGTAGTATTCGTCTCTAGTTGCTAGAATTATTATGAATTCATACTGCATTTGTGTGATACTAGAAGTGGTACTATTGTGCATAAACTTGACCATACTTACAAATATTTGACTTCGTAGAAATTCTATACATTTTTTTTGTGTTGTAATTTTTTAAGGAGTCAGTAGTCAAAGATTAGAAAAAGGGTTCACTTTGCTAACGCGGGCAACTACTAAGAGGAGCGTAAAACAAACTAGTGGGGTCACTCACAACCAGAACAATTGGCCAATAATGCTAGCCCAAAACAAGCATGTTTTGCTCCCAGTCCGAGCTGCACTATGTATTCACACGATCTCGCTGCCGAAAGCAAAGGCATCAGCACTCGGCCAATCAACCAAAGGGCAAAATCCATCACGTCTTCGCCCGGTTATAATAAAGTGCTAAAAGAAAGAGCCATGTTTTTTACGCACATGTTTTGTCCGATCTTATCGTCCATCACACTCTCACCGTGGCCGTGGTCAAACTACATCCACACGCGAGAGACATCAGACGACACAGATCAGTCCACTGCCCACCACAGCCACAGGGATGCTTTTGCTCTTGCTTTGCTCAGCGCTCGCATCACCCGATCACTCCCATTCCTGCTTTATTACTCCTACTAGTTTACCTTTGCCGAGTTTATTTACTATACTCCTAGTTGATTTCACGCGGCTTACTTTGATCAGACGAATCAGGCGCCTCTTGTTAGTATGATCTCCCCACGTCCGTCCGTTGGGACGGACGACTTGGTCCAGCGTCCTAATCGGGAGCGCCCAACGTTATCATCGTTAGTGGGCCCCTGTCGCGCAGCGCTATATAGAAGAGGTGGGGGCCGGGGGCACGACTCTCGAGGTTCGTCGTCCGTCTCACCCCACCGACACATCCAAGCCCAAAAGTCACCGATCTGGCTAGCGCTTTAGCGGCAGGATTAACCCACCTCACCGCCGCCACCTCTCTGTCGAGCTCCATGACGAGCTCGTCGTCAACCTCGAAGGCCGACGGTATGTTTATCTCACTTACTCTCTCTAGATCCACGCCTAGCGATCCAAAAGGGCTTACAATGGTATCAGATCAACTAGGCTAGTTGATCTAGAAGAGAAAGCAGAAGATCCGAGGTAAAAAATAAAAAGGCTAGGGTTTTTTAAGAAGCGCCGCCGCAAGGCCGCGCCGTTCCGCTCGATCCCGACGCATCGGCAAGCCGAGGTCGGGAAGAAGAACACAACCCCCCTGGGGTGTAGAAATCAAAAACCCCAAAGCCGCAGTTTTCCCCCTCTCGGATCAAGCCGATCTAGAATCGAAAAGAAAAGAGAAAGCCCCGTACATTTTTTAGCTTCTCACCCACCCCGAATCAAAGAACAAATCAAAAGGAAAAGGGCCGATTCGGACAAGAGGAAAATCCCGAAAAAAAATCAAAAGTTCCGGCCACCGCCTGCAAAGGGCGCCGCCGCCTGAGCCGCTTGACGGCGGCGCACCCACCCACGGGTGGATGCGCGCACCGGCAAGGGGGCCAGGGGGGCCGCCGCCGTCCACCGTTCTCTCGGCCCTCGCCTCTATGCGGGATGGGAGGTGGACAGAGGAAGAGTAGAGGGGGAGGGGCTCGCCGCCGCCTCGCCAACCTCACCGGCGCGGGGCGATGCGCCACCGCCGGGAGCAGAGAAGAGGGGGAGAGGGAGGGGCCTGCACGCCAGCACTGGTGCCGGGCGGGGCGTCCACCTCACCTCACAGAGGAAAGGAGGAGGGGCTCGTCGCCGGCAAGAGCCGGGCACCGCTGCCGCCTCGCTGAGCCACTTCCACACCGCCGCCGCCAGAGAGCGAGCGCGCTCGGGGGGAGTGGGATGCAGAATGGGCTAGGGTTCTGGGGGTTGGCGACCGGGGCCGGTTTTGATCCCACCGAAAGTCACTCCCAACCGCACGATCGCGATGGACGGTCTGGATCGCGCAGCGCGCTGGCTACCTAGGGCAGTGGCAGGCCGTGGGCTGCCAGGCCGTGGGCCGCGTGGGCCGCGCGGGGGGCGACGTGCAACAGGCGCGTAGGCAGAGAGTGGGCTGTTTTTATCTGCTGCCCGCACGTGAGCAGTATCAGTTTTTATTTACAGAAACTTTTTGGGGCATTTTAATTATCTGTTCTGATATTTTTTGCACAGTTTTTTCTATGGCAAAATTGTCCAACGAAATTTTGTGTAGAAAAATAATAAAGTAACACTAAAGTTTCTGTGAATTAGAAAGTTGATGAATTTTATTTATGGTTTTCCGCTGCAAAAATAGTTAAAAGTAATTGCTTAAATGCAATAAAGTGATGATTTTATTTGATGACCAATGTTGTTAGTAAGATTTTCACTATGAATAAGTTTATCACTATTAGTACTAATTTTACCCAACAGTGACACAGAATTAATATTGAGAAGTTTCATGATTCAATTTGACCAACGTTGAATTAACTCATTTTGGTGATATTTTGTTTTCAGGCAATCCTATGAGTTTCATCTCGGCTATTAAGCCCCTCAATGGAGGGAACTACGGCTCATGGCGAGAGAAGGTTGAGATGGCGCTTGTTTTGCTTGACCTCGACTTGGCACTGATTGAGACCTGTCACAAAGAACCTGAGGACCCCGTGAGGGGCAAAAAAGAAAGTGAAGATGACTTCAACAAAAGGGTCCATGACCATGGACCAATAAGAATGAAGTACGACCTTGATCGTGCAAAGTGGGACTCATCCAATAGAAAGTGTTTGATGGTCATTAGGAGCTCCATTATGGAAGCAATAAGGGGAGCAATCCCAGAATGTAGCACTGCCAGTGAGTACCTGAAGAAGGTAGAGAGTCAGTTTACTTGGTCTTCAAAGGCCTATGCGAGCTCTCTCATTAAGAAACTTGTTACTACAAGGTACACTGGTGGCGGAGTAAAGGACCACATGTTGCGAATGAGCAACATGTCTTCCAAGCTTAAGCCCATGGGCATGGAGCTCCCAGTCGAGTTCATCATTCACCTGATCTTTGCCTCACTACCAAACCAATTTGAGACTTTTGCAGTGAACTACAACGCACAGCCAGAAAAGTGGGGCATTGAGAAGATGATGTCCATGTGCGTATAAGAAGAAGAGAGGCTCAAGGGGCAATCTGGTGATTCTGTGAACTACCTGAGCCCAACCAAGAAGAGGAACTTTCAGGGTTTCAGGCCACAAGGGAGGCCACAAGGGAAACCTCAGGGGCCTCCCCTTCCTTCTAAGCCTCATGGAAAGGATGATGATCACCGACAGCAGGAGGTGGACAAGGACACCTGCAGGTGGTGCAAGGAAAAGGGCCACTACATGAGTGACTGTGTGAGCTTCCTAAAGCATCTATGCAAGAAAGGTGAGGATTTAATTACTTTTGTTGATGAATCACTATTTTTAAGTTATGCAAAATCTACTTGGTGGATTGACTCAGGTGCAACTGTCCACGTTGCAAATTCATTACAGGAATTCCGTATGATAAGGACCCTGCGAAGAGGAGAAAGAAGAATTAAAGTAGCAAACGGCGTCCAAGCTGAAGTCGAAGCTATTGGAGATCTCCCATTAGAATTATCAAATGGCTTTCTACTTTTACTAGTAGATGTACTTTATGTACCCTCTTTGCATCGAAACTTAATAAGTGTATCGCGCTTAGATGATGATGGTTTTACTTACCATTTTGGTGATGGACAATGTAAAATCAAGCGTAATAATGAGATTGTTGGTCTTGCCTTCAGACAAGACAAGCTTTATTTGTTATCACTTTGTGAGAATGTGTATGCATTAAGCGCTGAGAATGAGAATGCCTCCTCATCCCTGAATGGAAAGAATAAAAGGAAAAGAATTGATGATGTCTCTTCGAAATTATGGCACTGTCGTTTAGGCCATATTTCGAGGGGGGGAATAGAACGCTTAGTAAAAGAATCAATTCTACCGCCTTTAAAATTTTTGAATCTAGAGCAATGCATCGATTGCATTAAAGGAAAGTTCGTAAAGAACATTAAAAAGGGCGCCAAAAGAAGCACAGGAGTCTTAGAAATAATTCATACGGACATATGCGGTCCGTTTCCTGTGACATGTGGATGGATATGATTCTTTCATAACATTCAACGATGATTATTCGCGGTATGGTTACATTTATCCAATTAGAGAGCGTTCTGAAGCATTGGATAAATTTAAGATATTTAAGGTTGAAGTTGAAAATCAACATAGTTTAAAAATTAAAGTAGTAAGGTCCGATCGTGGAGGCGAATACTACGGTCGGCACACCCCATATGGCCAGGTTCCTGGACCCTTTGCAAGGTTTCTACAGGAACATGGTATAGTAGCCCAGTATTCAACGTCGGGCGAGCCTCAGCAAAATGGAGTAGCTGAAAGACGTAACCGTACCTTGATGGATATGGTAAGAAGCATGTTAAGTTACTCCACCTTACCGGTTGTCTTATGGATGGAGGCGTTAAAAACCGCCATTCACATACTTAATCGAGTTCCTAGTAAGTCGGTGTCTAAAACACCATATGAGTTATGGACTAGTCGCGAACCTTCACTCAATTATTTGCGAGTGTGGGGCTGTCCAGCTGAGGCTAAGCTCTTCAACCCAAACCTTGGAAAGTTAGATCCTAAAACAGTAAGTTGCCATTTCATTGGCTATCCAAACAAGTCAAAAGGTTATTGTTTCTATTGTCCAGACAGATTTACTAAGTTTGTGGAAACGAGACACGCTGTGTTTCTGGAAGATCAGATGATCAGGGGGAGCACGGTATCGTGAGAAATCAACCTTGAGGAGAAGCGGGTGCATGCACCCACTCCGATGATTCAGGAACCGTTTTTCTCGATACCTGCTGCTGCACCGACACAGGAATATGTTGATGTGCCACCTGTTGTTAGTTCTCCTGTGGCAACAATGAATGAAAATGAAGACCCTGTTGTCACACAAGAGGGGGAGCTGGAACAGCCCCATACAGAGAATGTGCCAGAAGGCGAGAGCCTCAGAAGGTCTCAAAGAACTAGAAAGCCAGCTATTTCCAACGATTTTGAAGTCTATGTTAGTGAAGAAGTTCAAATGGAGGATGATCCCACCACATTTGAAGAAGCAATCAAAGTGTGGCGCCCCGCAAAACCACTACTAGAAAATCGCGTTGATTTTGGCATTGCATAGTCATGACTGCATGCTCATGTCATCATGTCTCCTTGCATTTGAGCATCATCATGTCATCTTGCATGTGTTTGTACAAAACTATTTTCGAAAAGCCTGGTTTTTGTTTTCTAAACGCCCCGTCTTTAATTCAAATTAAAACCCGGGTCTTCGGATAGTTTTGTTTCGTCTACCAACGGATTTCAAAAGCCCCATTTTAAACAATAGAACATTTAAATTATTTTTGGGAGGCAGCCAGCCAGGCCCGAAAGCCCAGCCGGCCACCTCCAGATACAAATCCTACCTACCCCAAAAAAACACCCAAACCTTTTCTACCAAAAACCCTATCCTATTTCCCTACCCAGCCGCCTCCACCTCACCTGCACTAATCGGTGCTCGCCACCTCACCCAGCCAGCCACCACACCGCTGCCACACCTTCCCCTGGGCCCACTCTACCCCGCCACTTGCCGACCCACCCCACAAGCAGCTGCGTGGCACCACACCACACACGCACCCTGGCATGACACGCTGTCGCCCGCGCCTCACGCTCCCCCGCACGCGTTCCCAGCCCCGACCACCTCGGTACCCCCGCCCCGACCTGGCCCACACCCAGGCCCTCTCCCGCTCGCCTCTCCCCCACCTACCTCGTCTCCCCTCTCCTCCCGCTTACCCCGCTGGGTCTCCCCCGCCGCCGACGCTCACCAGCACGCCGCCCCGAGATGCCCGACCCCAGCCGCGCCGACCCCGCCTCTGGCCGGAGCCCCGCGTCTTCGCCGTTCGATGACCGCCCTGCCACCCCGAGCCGATGCTCCGCCGCCCCTGCTTCCCCCGCATCTCCTCAGAGCACTGCTGATTCGCCCCGCCGGCGACCAGCGCATCGCCGCTCGCCGCGTCCCTGAGCCCCTCTCCCCAAGGTCACCAAGCTCCACCACCATCGGCCCCTTCTCCGGCGCCTCTCGGTCCTCCTCCCCTCCAGGACGCGCCCAGCACCGTCCTCTCCTCCACCGCGAGCCTCCACTCTCCGGCCGGCCGTCCTCGCGTCGTCTTCCCCGTCTCCGGTGCGCAGCCCCATCTCCTCCGCCTCGGGCCGCCTCAGCTGCTCCGGCCTCCCCACCGCCAAGGTAGACCCTCCCCAAGTTCTGCTCGTGCGGGCCGCCTTTCCCCTTGCGGGCCCGTGCCTGCAGGCTGCTCCGGCCGCCCTAGTGTCGCCTCCTCGCCATCCGCCGCTGGTGCTCTATCGCTTCGGCGCCAAGGCCTCCCTCCTCCGCGTCGGCGCCTTCTCTTAATCTCTCGAGCACCATCGCCCTTGTCTCGCGTCAGCCGCCATCCTCCGTCTGTCCTCTAGTGCAAGTAAGCCAAGGGGGGCAACACGCCTGTGACCGTGTGTGGATGTGTTGGTGCTTATGTGTTATATCCATTCAACATCTTAGCCCATGTTTACAGTACCCGGACCCCATCGCGAGCTCGTCGACTCTATCTACATCGAGGTTGTGTGCTTCCGAAAACCATATTGCCAACCAAGTCCGTCTTCAACCACCGGCGTCGAATTTCGAGAACGTCATCCTGGAACTCAAAGATCTCCGTCTAGCCGTGTGTGCCGCAAGACGCCAAGCTCTTCTCATCGACAAGACCGATCCGAGGCTGAACCAAGATCTCTAGCACGGATACGCCAAGTACTTCCTCGAGGACGCCAAGTTCTTCACCCCAAATGCCAAGACTGACTCGATGGCGCGGGCCCGACAAGATCTTCGCGACGTCAAGACCGACACCGACCAGGGCGAACCCGATGATCCGCCGATGCCGAACCGAGTCCTTCTTCCCAGAATGCCAAGATCCACTCCGTTGTCCGAGAACATTCCCGCCGAGACCGATCCCTGTCGAACCCTGTCGAACCCCGAACCCCCGGAACCCAAGATCTCCCGAACCCAGATGTGTGATCCCTTTATCCGAGACCCCTATTTTTATAATATGACATTATCAACTATCGCATATCAAATTGTTCATGCATGCATACCTGTCCGTGGGTTTGGGGGCATTATGCCGATTCACCGCATGATTAAATATGGAGTCTATATGTGGGATATTGTTGTCTTATTCCGGACTCCATTTAAATTGGTGTAGCGAACCCATGCCATGTGTTGCCTTGTTAATACAACATTTAAATTGCGGGGTTGTTAAATAACTTGAACCGTTTAATTAATTGTTGGGACCCCGGTTCCGCTTAATATTGCCTAATTGCACTGCATCTGTACCATGCCATGCATCATATCATAAGCATGCCGGATCTTCTGCCGTAGTATTAAATATTGCATTCGGTGTTTCTTCTAGTGTTTGCTTCTTCGCGGATTAGGCCGATGAGTGGATGCGAGTACCGACAAGTTCTCCGGTTATGATCCTTCGGCAGTGTTTCCCAGGCGAGCATCTCTCCTCCTTCTACCTATTTTTGCATTTATAGTCTTTATTTCCTCCTGTTGATCTATTGCTATCCGTGTCGTGATGCTTTAGTTTCCGTACACCAGTTATATCCCATGCAGCCTCTATATTGCCTTGGACACCTCCTATCACCCGTGTTTGGTAGATAGCTGGCCTTGCGAGTTATAGCTGCTTGCTCAGGTGCGATCTCGTGTTGTCAAGTACCACAGTTGTTGAAATGCTGGCAGATGCTTATTTGGTGGAGATGCTTACTGGTGGAGATGATCATGACTTTAAACACAACTATTAAATTGCTAGATATAACTAATGCAGAGGCATCGGTAGGCAATAGATGTTATTTGGTTCTTCCACGCTCACTTGTGTCCCGTAGGACCCCGAGTACTTGATACCTGTTCCTTGACTATTCACACTATCCACATCCGGGAGGCCTTATGGACCCCCCCTGAGCCAGAGCTTGATTCATTTATATTTCTTGGGGCCACAAACTAGTTTGGGGTTTTATTACTATCCTGTACTTATGCCATGTTACTGCTTTATTTAAGATTGTGCGTGGAGCACCTGTACTGTTTAGGATCGCGGAGTGTTTTCGTGGTATCGACAAGCCCAGTCACACTTTCGGGTTCCCAGTCGTTTACAGCCATTGACGCAAACCATGGGTCCGTTCTGGAGCCGGCCAACTTTGTTGCGGGTAGCTTAGTGGGGTGGCCCCCTGAAATATTTCTGAATCCTGTGATCGCTTTGTCGTGAATGCCTCGTTGGATTTTGAGTTGGTTTTTCCGAGGTTGATCGAGTGTGTGTTGCTATTTGTGCACCCCTGCAGGGTAAAACTTTCTGAAAGCCGTGTCCGCGGTTATGGACGACTTGGAGCACAGTATCTCGATCATAGACAAGCATAACTAAAGTAGTGCTATAAACTTGACTTAATATATGACTAGTAATTAGATTCAACTATAAAGGAACGGATATTAAAAATGCCAACAACTGGGGGATCTAGGTTGTTTGTTATATATGCCTAGTAAGTATTGCAACTCCAATGGAATGTGATAAAAGTGTCAACAGTTGTTGGGTTTGGGATTCCTTAGGACAATTATATCTAATTAGTAAATGTTCCAACTACAACGGAATGGTAACTAAAACTGCCCACTACTTATGCTACAGGATGACTCATGCTATCTAGATCTGAGTAGTAATTGCTGCAACTATAACAAAATGAGTAAAACTACCAACTGTGTGAGTTCCTCGGTTTGACTTCCTCGTCTGGTCTCGAGGGGGAATACCAGGATGGGTTTGTTTGGTGTTAGCTTTAGGTTGGATCCGAATAGGTCTTTCTTATCCCTCTCTGATAACCGCTAGTTGTACCGAGTCTCTATAGGTTGTTTAGTGCCGCTGCGCTGCCGCTTCAGCCCACCATACCCATGTAGGCGAGAGCCGCCGAATTCTAGCCTCGCCATGTACTGGCCTCAGTACTGACACTCCTCTTTTTCCTTTGCCCTTTGTCGGCACCCCTTTTGTTTTAGCAGGTTTGAGATCGTCGTCGTTAGCAGGGTTACCCTTCCGGCTTGGCCTGGGCAGGGTTATGGACGCCATTGGTTATTCTTCAGGGCTCTTAGCCCCATTTGCATATTGTCCATACTCGGACACTGTATTGTTTTCTAGGTGATTTGGATCTTTGTATTGTATATCTGTATTCTTGACTCGCTGAGTCGCTGTTGTATATATATCTGTTCTATGGGTCCCATCGAGGACTGTTGTGTAATGGTATTACTTCGTTATTCCACCCGCACGAAAGTGCCTGGTGGGCGTCCTTGAATCGTTTCTATGCGGGTTTGGCGGAAAGGGCTAAAACTTGCATAGGGCCGATTTGAGGGTGTTACACAAAGGTGCTCACTCATCGAAGTGGCTTGAAGCCATGGAAGATGAAATGAGATCCATGAGTAGTAACAAAGTCTGGGATTTAGAAGAAATTCCTAAAGGAGCCAAAACAGTAGGCTGTAAATGGGTCTACAAAACAAAATGTGACTCTAGAGGGAATATTGAAAGATATAAAGCACGACTTGTTGCTAAAGGTTTCACCCAAAGAGAGGGAATAGATTTAATGAGACATTTTCTCCAGTCTCAAGTAAGGATTCTTTTAGAATCATAATGGCTTTAGTGGCACACTATGATTTAGAATTGCATCAGATGGATGTAAAGACGGCTTTCCTAAATAGAGACCTAGAAGAAAAAAGTTTACATGGCACAACCCAAGGGTTTTGTTGTGGAAGGAAAAGAACGTATGGGATGTCGTCTGAAGAAATCCATTTATGGATTAAAACAGGCTTCCAGGCAATGGTACTTAAAGTTCCATGAAACAATAAGAAAGTTTGGGTTCGATGAGAATGAGGAGGACAATTGCGTATATGCAAAGTTCAAGAATGGGAAGTTCATTTTCCTTATCCTGTATGTGGATGACATTCTACTCGCTAGTAGTGATGTTAGTCTACTATTGGAGACAAAGAAATTCTTGTCCTCGAATTTTGATATGAAAGATCTCGGTGAAGCTTCATTTGTTCTAGGAATTGAAATTCTCCGAGATAGAGAAAAAGGGGGTTTAGGATTATCGCAAAAGGCATACTTAGAAAAGGTTCTGAAGAAGTATGGTATGCATGCGAGTAATGCTATGCCTTCTCCCATAGTCAAGGGCGATAGATTTGGGAATTTCCAGTGTCCCAGGAACCAATATGAGATCGATCAAATGAAAGCAGTTCCATATGCTTCTGCTGTCGGAAGTTTGATGTATGCTCAAGTATGTACACGCCCTGACTTAGCTTTTGTTACCGGGGTACTTGGCAGATTTCAAAGCAATCCAGGAATAGATCACTGGAAAATGGTGAAGAAGGCATTGCGTTATACAAAAGGCACAAAAGGCCTCATGTTGACGTACAGAAGATCTGATTCTCTTGAGATAGAAGGGTATTCAGATGCAGATTATGCGGGAGATATAGATGAAAGAAAGTCCGCGTCAGGATATATATTTACTCTCGCGGGGGGAGCTATATCGTGAAAAAGCTCCAAGCAAACCATCACGGCATCATTCACGATGGTGGCTGAGTATGTAGCATGTTATGAGGCCACGGGGCAAGCAAACTGGTTAAAAAAGTTTATACCCGGGTTGAGAGTGGTAGACAGCATTCAAAGACCACTCAGAATGTACTGCGACAATGAGCCAGCAGTATTCTATGCTCACAACAATAAGTCAAGTGTTGCTGCCAAACACATTAATATTAAGTTTTATGTTGTGAAAGAAAGAATCCAGGATCATACCATAAGTTTAGAGCATATAAGTACAAAGAAAATGCTCGCGGATCCGCTCACAAAAGGCTTACCACCCAGTGTGTTCAGAGAACACTTAGCCGGCATGGGTTTACGGGAAAGGCTATGATACCCGGATATTAAGGGCCTAGAACTAGAACCTATTTCAAAATAGAAAGGCGTATAGCGGTTGTTGAATCTATGGTGCGTAACTGACCATTATGACGAGACATGCCCTATATGTTGATCTATGGTGGAATGGGTGCCAAAGTATAAGTTTGAAGTAATGAGTTAAATGAAAGATGAGATCAAGGGGGAGAATGTTAGTATGATCTCCCCACGTCCGTTCCAACGGACGGACGACTTGGTCCAGCGCCCTGATCGGGGGCGCCCAATATTATCATCGTTGGTGGGCCCCTGTCGCGCAACGCTATATAGAAGAGGTGGGGGCCGGGGGCACGACTCTCGAGGTTCGTCGCCCGTCTCACCCCACCGACACATCCAAGCCCAAAAGCCACCGATCTGGCTAGCGCTGTAGCGGCGGGATTAACCCACCTCACCGCCGCCACCTCTCTGTCGAGCTCGTCGTCAACCTCGAAGGCCGACGATATGTTTATCTCACTTACTCTCTCTAGATCCACGTCTAACGATCCAAAAGGGCTTACACCTCTAATCCAATGATGATGATCAAGTGGTGTGTAAACTAATGGTTTGGTTATTGAAAAACCTACGTGGATTGGATTGCGTCAACAGTTAAGTATGTATACGAGCACACTGTTGCTATCGGCTCGGCGTACAAAGTTCAACGGAAGAAGTATCTGTACTCAAATCGCGTCATATATGGTGTTCGCTACACGCACGGATATTATTTTTAACAAGTACGTACGCAGCACAGATATGCTGGAGCAGTGACTCGGCTGCCACGTCGTGCTCTTCGGACGTCGGTAGGAGATGGAGTTCACCCGTGGAATAAAGGAAGGAGTTTACGTCCAGTATACTCTGGCAGTTTTTTTTTTTTTTAGGGAAATATTCTCTTGCAGTTTTACTTAGGCTAACTCCGCCCAGATCAAACAAACGCGTACATGGTATTGGCCCACTGGGCATTGGCTAACATCTCAAGTGTGTCGTTAACGTGCTCTGTAAACAAAAGCAACTAATTCAGCCCATCAACCGAAATACAGAAGGGTTTGTTTCTCTCTTCTTCTTTTTTGAACGGGGAGAGAGGCCTCGAAATCCCCCGAAACTGCAATCTTCTATTTGCTCCGTTCATAATTAGGTTGTATTCTAGGTTTAGTTAAAGTCAAACTTTTTGAATTTTACCAAATATTTAGCAAAAAATAAATGGATTTGAAATCATAAATATTGATATATTTTCATATATTATTGGTCAAAGTTGATAAAGTTTGACTCAAAAAAATTCCTAAAACGCGACAGAGGGAGTATATCTAAATAGGAGTCCCCTCCCTCCTCTCGGCGTGGAGCTTCGGGCGGCGCGGGGCGGTTCGTCCATGGCAGGGAGCCGAGCTTCGTGAGGCCTCTGATGGCGTAGCGAGCGGATCCGGCGGATGCTTGACTCCGGGAGGTGGTGGTGATGGTGCAGCAAGGCGGCGGGCGTCTGCCTCTTCCTGCAGCGGTGGCGGGGGTTGTTGCCTCCTGCAGCAGCGGCGGTGGGCGGTGCGGGGGATAGCTCGACGCCACGAGAGCCGTGGTGGCGGCGCGGTGACGCCGACAGGGGACGGCAGGGTGGGACCGGTGGGATTGCTCCCTCGGGCAGCTCCGGCTAGCCCAAATATGGGCCCACTTGGGCCCGATCTGGGTTTGGGGCGGAGCCTGCGTGGTGCTGACACTCTCTGGAGGTGGTGTGGCGGTATGGGGCGTGTAGGAGGGCGGTGGTGGCTGCTGCTACTCTGCAACAGTGTGGCGGTAGGGACTTTACGGGCCAGAGACCTGGTGTGCCCCTGTTGCCGCGTCCGAATAGCAACAACCATCGTGGGGGAGGTCGGTATCCTCTGAGCGGTTGTGCCACTGCCGCCATCCTATATCACCCATACCTCCCCTGCCTTGAAGGTCACTTAATGAACCTGGCTCGATGGGAGCGAGTCCGCTAATGCCGGGGCGGTGACCTCGGAAGGTGGTCTGTAAGGGTGTCCCGGGAGGCGACTTGCGATGGTGATTCTCAAACTAGCGGAGGTCCGGCATGCTCGGGTGAGCTCGGTGGCGACGACGTTGTTGCTTAACGGTTGGGATTTGCCAAGGTGGCGGATCCTCTGGTGGACGTTGGAGTTAGACCTGGTGGTTGGGTTGGTGTGTGTGGTGGCACCCTTGCTGCAGTGCGTTGGCGAGACTTCACAAGCTAATTTGGGATCGGCCGGGCCAAAGGGCCTGGTTTGTCTTGCTGCTATATCCGGTCGGCTACCGCCTTCTGGCGGTGGAGGTAGTTCCCTCCCGTGTGTTGATGCCATGCCGACCCTCGCCAATGGTTCAGCTCGCTCGATCTCATCGGCCTCGCTCCGTGGCTCACGGTGTAACGGAGGTGGCGACTTCAAGACCATGGTGGCACGTGCACGTGGACGGCGAGCTTGGTGGAGCATTACAAAGTGTCCGGGAGTGTGATTCGGTGGAGAGGTCGGGAGAAATCCTTGTCTCTTTGACTCCGACGCGGTGACGCCTGCGGGTATCGCTTCCCTTCCTGAAGGGCGCCCGGTGTATCTCTCTCCCACCTCCCGTGGCATACCAGGGGAAACCCTAGGACCTGTTCGGGGTTGTCGCCACTTCCCGTATTGGAGGTGTTGCTTGGTACGCGACGCTTTGGATTGTTGGGCAGGTGGTGGTATTTCTCCGGAGACGCACCGGTGGCGAGTTACCTTCGTTCTCGTCGCACCGCTGATGCCGGCTTTATTTTCTTTTCTTTCTTCTTGTTTTTCGTTTGGACTTGGCCTGTGCTGTTTTGCTCCACCAGTGTTCCGAACGTTATATCGGGTGTTTGCTATATTAATATAGCGGAACATACAGCCCTGTTTCGAGAGAGACACACGCGAATGGTTGATTAATAAAATCCTATGTGGATTGGAATGAAAAAGTACATTCACGTATTCAAAATGGTGTTCACTGGATCGAGAAAAGGTAGGTTCACGATTCAAAATGGGCTTATGATAGATCAAAGAAATGTTCACGGTTCGAAAACATGTTCACAAGGTTTAAAAAGCACGCACACAAGTTTGAGAAAATGTTCACGCGTATTCACTTGAATCGATAAAATTGAACGATACAAAGAAAGTATGCTCATGGATTCAAAAAAGTCACCGGTTCAAATAAGAATTCACGGAACATCGGAAAAATGTTCACAAGTTTTAAAAAAATCAATGTTCAAAAAATATGCAGACTTGACATATGTGCATGTTTTCTTTCGGTGCAAAAATATTTTTTCTATTAATGAGCTCACTTTGCAAATAAATAGGAACAAATTTCTGACGATACTGCAGAAGAAACAGTGCAAAACCCCAGGAATCACACACGATGAAACAGGAAAGAAAGTGTCCTTGAAAACGAAAAGAAGAAGAAAAGGAACGAAACATACTAAGCAGTGGTTACTACTCGTAAGATGGGCTGAGCCCAGCTCGGAGGGGCGTACGAGGAGGCATGCTGATTTGCCGTTAAAGGCGTCAAATGGGAACCCAACTCCTATTTAAGGCCCGCTGCATCCAATACGGGTGCAGCGCCTGAAGGGGGTTCCCGCATGGGCAGGCCTAACTCGGCCGGGCTTTTTCCTTTTTTCTTCTGCCTTTTTGTTTGCTTTTTCTGTAAAAAAAATTAATATTTTGTGAAATAAAAAATATCCAGATTTTGAAAACATAGAGAATGTTCAGTTTCGAAAATATTTAAATTTTAAAAAATTCAAATTTGGAAATGTTCAGATTTAAAATTTAATGGAATTTCGAAATTGTTCATAAAAATAAATTTCTAAAGATGTATAAAATTTAAAAATAAAGAAAGAAAAAGAAATCAGAAATGGAAAAAAATAAATATAAAAATTAAAATAAAACAAAAATGTGGACATACCTGAGCCGGCATGCGAAGGATACCCATGAGCATATCCAGCATCTCCACCGCGCCGATCCAACCCGTCCCGACGCGTCCAAACCCGTCCGCGCGGACACGCGCGACCCATCTGTCCCGACGCATCCGGCTTGACCCATCCGTGCATCTAATTTGTGTGACCACTGGGTCGGCCCGAACACGGGCGGGTCGCGGGCGTGTCCTTCTCGTTGGTGCCTGTGCCCACCCATCAGCCACCGATGCGTTGATTCAGACGTGTGTAGCGTCATCGACTCAGACGCAACCGGGGCGGCGATTCAGAGTCGTTGGTAGAAGGCTGACCGGCGTCAGCCTACGCCATCAATGGCGACGAGACGACACACAGGCTGACTGGACGCTTCAATGTCGTCTCTTCGGCCTCCACGCCGGCATCCGATGCTAGGCCCTTTTAACTGGCCGCCCGCGGCAAGTTTCTCCCACACCACACCTTTCTCTCCTCTCCTCCTTTTCGTTCTCCACTACCTGTAGCTTGCCATGGCCGGGGGCGAGGGATCGACGGGAGGGCGTGCCGACCGTGGACATCGAGGGCGTAGCCAAGTCAGCGCGCCACCACGCTCTCCCTCGACATCGATCGGCCTCCCCTTTTTATGGACGTGCCTGGACGCGATGGGAAACACCCGGAAGAGGCGGGAATCGGCGGGAAGAGGCGGGAAACGACTGGAAGAAAGCCGACAGGCGGGAGAGGGGGGGGGGGGCGGCGGTGGGAATGAACTGGATATACACCGGTGCCGACGTCGATGACGGGCTCTTTTGCAGGCGTGGATATTTGAGTCACGCCGCTGGGCGCGGTCGCCCGGACAAGCCTGGACTGCGGCTCCAAAGTGACCGTAGAGCGATACAAACAAATAGAAACTGACCGTTTGGATCGGCCCGGTAGAGATGCCCTAATTCGTGCGACGTGTTGCCGCGTTGAGCTGCCTAGGATTTTCAGGCAATCGATCCATCGAGGAGCGAGTCTAAGAAAGAAAAGGAAAAGAGGCTGTGCTAACTGCTAAGTGGGCCAAAACTGACGCGTCGTGAAGCATTCGTGGAAAAAACCCAGCGACATTTTCATTTTTTTATTAGATAACATTTTAGTTTTTCTGTTTCTGATTCAACCATACCATTTGACATTCAGCTGCTCCCTCTGATCAAATTAATTGACTCAATTGTCTAGATTTAAATATATGTAAACATGTTTTATTGGTCGATACATCCTAATCTCGACATATTTTAGTCGAGGAGACCAGCGCTGCCGCCACTAGCTTACCGCCATTCGCCTCAATCCTCTCCTCTGTTGAAGTATGATCTAAATTTATTAAGAAGGCTAAGTATTGTCATAATCTAACCTGGAAACTGCTCTCGTCGGCAAAGACGCAGAGAACAAAGAACACTGGAAATTTTGTGCCGTGTAAAACGTTACGGCTTTTCTGCTTGCTCTTTCTTTTTATTTTTAACAGAAGGGAAATCGTGATCCTATCTTAGTGTGCTCGATCCGGTTTTCTCGTGCCATCCCATGAGTCCGATCGTGCTAAGTCACATAGCTACAAAAACGGAACGGAAAAAGTCCTATGCTTGCACGGCTCGCACAAACGCGACATGCACCTAGACTCTGAAGAAACAGAAACAATTCAGACTCTCTAAACTCAACCTAACACTGACTACAGACAAAATTATTCCGATAACAAATCATCCCCTTAATCATGTCGTCGTCAAGCTTATTGTAGCCATGCCAATTCTGCTTCTCAGCTCCTGGAAACGGACATGTCCTAGAGCCTTTGTCAGAACGTCGGCGAGTTGTGCCTCCGTGTTGACGTAGTCGATTTCAAGGTCACCCTGCTCCACATAATCACTAATCAGATGGTAGCAGGTGTCGATGTGTTTGCTACGATCATGGAACACTGGATTCTTGCTGAGGGAGATCGCCGATTTGTTGTCGGCCAAAAACTTCGGCGTCCTCGCGTCTTTATTCAGCAGCTCACCGATGAGCCCGCTGAGCCATATTCCCTGGCAAGCAGTGGTGGTTGATGCAATGTACTCTGATTCGCATGAGGACACGGCCACCACGCGCTGCTTCTGCGACTGCCAGCTGACCGGGCTCCGTCCAAGGAAGAAGATCATGCCCGTTGTGCTCTTCTGATTGTCGATGTCGCCATCCAGATCGGCGTCGCTGAAGCCCATGAGTTCAGGTGTCCCATGTCCTCGCCTGTAGACAATCCCAACCGACAGAGTTCCAGCCACATACCGCAGCAGGTGCTTCACCGCTGCAAGATGCTCGGAGGTGGGCGCCTCCATGAATCGGCTCACATAGACGACGGCATAGGTGATGTCGGGCCTGGTATGGACGAGGTACCTGAGGCCGCCCACAATGCTGCGGTAGTGGGTGGAGTCGACCAGCTTGCCGGTGCCGGTCCTGCTCAGCTTAAGACGCGCCTCCATCGGTACGGCACATGGATTGCAGCCCTCCATGCCCGCGTGTTGCAGCAACTTCTTCGCGTATGCAACCTATTGGAGCGTAATCAGACCATCTCGTTGTTGCACTACTATGCCCAAGTAGAAGCTGAGCTCGCCCAGGTCACTCATCCTGAAGAGGCTGGTCATCTCTTGCTTGAACTTCATCACCTCCTCGATCGACGTTCCAGTGATGACGAGATCGTCGACGTACATGCCGACAAGCAGCAGCTCTTCTCTGCCACCGTGTTGGTACACAACATGCTCCGCTTGGCTTCGTACAAACCCGAGCGAGTGGAGGCTGGCGTCAAGTTTCGCGTTCCACGCCCTCGGTGCCTGTCGAAGACTATAGAGTGCCCTTTGCAGTCTCAGCACCTTGTTCTCTTGCCCATCGACGACGAAGCCTGGAGGTTGCTCCACGTACACCTCCTCGAGAAGCTCACCGTTCAAGAAAGCCGTATTCACGTGCATGTGGTGAATGGGCCATCCGTGGTGAGCGGCGAGAGCGATCATCACCCGCACGCTCTCCATCCTAGCCACAAGGGCGAAAACTTCCTCGAAGTCCACACCGGTCGCTGCACGTAGCCCTTCGCCACCAAGCGAGCTTTATGCTTCACCATGTCTCCATTTGAGTCCTTCTTGAGATTGTAGACCCATTTCAGGCTGATGGCGCGGTGTCCTCGCGGCAGTTGCGTTAGCCGCCAGGTCTGGTTCGCCTCAATGCTTGCCATCTCCTCCATCATTGCTGCACGCCACCCCTTGTCTTTCTCTGCCTCAGCGAAGCTAGCTGGTTCCTCAGTAGTGAGAAGACAAACACCACTGTAAGCTGAATCCACCTGCTCGGTGGCGTCGAACAGGTTCTCCAGGGTGTGATAATGATGAGGCGCCACCTCGCTAGGAGACAGCTGCGACGCATTCGATGGTGGACTCACGAACTTCGCCGCTGGCAGAGCTGGCGTTGTAGGCGTGCCTAGTGGCGCAGGTGAGCTGGTGCCCCCGGCCTCCTGAGGTGGGGAGTGCAAGTCCCCTTCGTGGGCGCACCCGACGCTAGTCGCGCTCCTGGATGGCGTGTCCGGAGCGCGTCCAGTGCTCCTCGCGTTCAGGCCAGCGTTGGTACCTGCAGCAGGGACAACGAAGTGCTCGACGACGAATGTGTCAACTCGTGGCGCTTTATCCCTTTATGTGTTGGACCAGTCCCAAGGCGCGTCCTTGTTGAAGATGATGTCGCGTGAGATATGCACCTTGTCCGTGGCGGGGTCGTAGACACGGTACGCCACGGAGCCTGGCTCGTAGCCAAATAGCACCATGGGCGTGCTCCTGTCCTCCAACTTCTTCAAGTTCGGGCGTGTGACCTTGACATGGGCCACGCAGCCGAACACGCGCAGATGGTGCACGCTGGGATGGCGTCCATGCCAAGCTTCGTAGGGAGTCTTCCCGGCAACACTCTTCGCCGTGCCACAGTTCAGGAGATAGATCGTTGTCGTTACCGCCTCTCCCCAGAAGTTAGCAGGTACATCCTTGTCTTTGAGTAGGCACCTTTCCATGCCGACGACGGTTTGGTTCCGGTGTTCGACCACCCCGTTCTGCTATGGGGTGTACGCAGCCGTCAGCTGCCGCTGGATGCCTCGTTCAGAGAAGTAATCCCCGAGATCCTTGGAGGTGAACTCCCCTCCTTTGTCCATGCGCAACATCTTCAGTTTCTTGCCGATTTCTAGTTCCACCACGGCTTGGAACTTCTTGATTGCCGCGGATGCCTGATCCTTCATGCGAGCAGGTGCAGCCGCATGTACCGGCTACTGTCATCAACCAAGAGGAGGAAGTATCGTTTCCCTCCCGGTGTTGGCGGGTCGATAGGGCCGCATAGGTCGGCGTGTACCAGCCCTAGCTGCTCGCCCGCACGGTTGAAGGCCTGACGAGGAAACGATGCTCGCTTATGTTTACCAGTGAGGCATGCATCGCAGAAGCGCTCGAGTTTGTCGAGCAGGGGCATCCCGTGCACCATGTCACCACGGGCAAGGCGGCGCAGCGCATCGAAGTGCATATGCCCGTACCACGCGTGCCATCTCCACGCGTCCTAGCCACCGTGCGCCGCGAGGCACACCGGTCGTGTGATCGCAAGGTGGAGGATGTAGAGCCTGCCGTGGCTCCGCGGCACGCGTGCGAGCAACTGATGTTCAGAATCCCGCATCTAGAGCTAACCATGGCGGATGTGGGTGTCAAATCCGATCTTGTCAAGTTGTCCCAACGAGACGATGCTACTGCAAAGCTTGGGGATGTGGTAGACCTCGGACAGGGTCAAGTTCTCCCCGTTCTTGCAGTTGAAGAGGATCGTGCCACGCCTCTCAATCTCCACGGAGGTGTCGTCGCCGAGCTTGACGTAGTCGTGCACGCTCGTGTCTAGTTTTGAGAAGAACTCGCGTCGCCCACACATGTGGTTGCTGGCTCCGGAGTCCAGGAACCACGATGTGTCGCAGCGCCTCGTGTCCGCCATGGCCGTCGCCTTGGAGCGTTTCTCATTGAGCAGGACAAGCTCTATACCAGGCTCGTTCGGCGTGGCCAGCACGACCTCGCCGATACGCGCCATGAGCAGCGCTTCCTCCTCCTTCTTCTCTTGCGCGAGATTCGCCCGTCCCTTCCGCTCTTGCTGCGACTCTGGACACTGTTTAGAGTAGTCCCATGTTATTGCAATTGTAAAATTTTACCGTGGACATGTTGCGTTCACTGCTGGTGGCATTGATGTTGCCGCCATTCCCGTTGCGACCATTGCCGGACTTGGTCTTGTCTTGCCCTTTCTGTCGCCGTTGCTGTTGCCTTTGCGGCCGTTGGCAGACCCCTGACCGTGCTCACATTGCCGGCGTCGCTGTTCCTACTCCTCCTCAGTGAGGAGCAAGCTACCGCCGTTTCTCATTGCCGATGAAGATCCATGATGGCCCAAAATATATCGAGCTCGTTGGGGAACCCTAAGAGGAAGGTATGATGAGCATAGTAGCAAGTTTTCCCTCAGTTATGAAACCAAGGTTATCGAACCAGTAGGAGCAAGGAAACACCCCCAAGGTGTTGTTGCCAACTTGGAATCCTGCACAACACAACCACAAAACTTTGCCCCCAACTTACAGTGAGGTTGTCAATCTCACCAGTTTTGCTAAAAACAAAGGATTAAACGTATTGTGTGGAAGAAAGTAAAAGCTTGCAGAAAGTAAACCGAAAGCATTAAACAATTGCAGATTGATGATAAAAGAAATGACCGGGGTCCATAGTTCACTAATGGTGGTTCTTCTTAAGATAGATGACATGTTGGGTGAACAAATTACAACGGGGCAATTGACAAATATCGAGAAAGCATACATGCATATACTAATCATCTTGACTCCTTTGAGATTTGATTGGCCATTACAACATTATACATAAACCGTAATCCAACTGCATCTATTACTAATAATCCACCTTCAGGTTATCATCCGAATCCCCTCCAGTATTAACTTGCAAGCAACAGATAATTGTATTACCCATTGCATGTAAAGTAAACAATACGATTGTTCTATGAACAAAGGATTGTTGTTTTCTCCCTAGTAGCAACATCACATCTAGTACCTTAGAGATTTCCGTCACTTCCCTAGATTACTAGAGGTACGAACCCACTATCTAGCATAAATACTAACTCTTGGAGTTGCTAGCATCTACTTGGCCAAGATAGCTAGTAACAACGGAAAGCATGCAAGATCACAAATAACAAAGACATGATAGAATCAATAATCAATCTGAAATAGCATCTCAATATCCATCGAATCCCCGCAAACACAACATGTAGGATTACAAATAGATAATCTTGATCATGAACGGAGCTCACAAGATCTAAACATGGTAGCACAAAGGAGAAGAACCAACCATCTAGCTACTACATGGACCCGTAGTCCAAGGATGAACTACTCACGCATCACATCGGAGGCTTGCATGGTGATGAAGAAGGCCTCTAGGGTGAATTCTCCCCTCCGGCAGGGTGCCAGGAAGAGCTTCAGATCCCTCCCGATCTAGGGATGGAGATGACGGCGGCTACAGACTCTTTCGTGAATTTTGATCGGGTACTTAGGGTTTCTGTATCAGAGGCATCTTATAGGCGAAAGGGGAGGCCGAGGGGGTGCCCTAGGCGGCCACACCACCCCCTGGCATGGGCCAGGCCTAGCCGCGCGGCCAGGTGGTGTGGGCGGCCCCTGGCCCCTCTCCGTCTCATATTCTGGCTCCGTGCCCCCCTCGGTGAAATATTGACTTTGGCTTTTGTCCCGTCCAATTCCAAGAATATTCATTTTATCACTTTCTTGGAACCAAAAACAGCAGAAAACATGCAGATGGTGTTGGGTCTGTAGCATAGAAAACAAAAAATTTCCTACGATGAGAACTATACGCCAAGATCTATCTACTAGATACAGAGCAACGAGTGGACATACATCCATGGAGAACTTACCCTCGAAGACAACGAGCTTTGTTAACGAGTAGGAACTCGTGGTTGATGTAGTCGTACACTTGCCGATCTCAAGATCGTGAGGAAGTCCGAGCGCCGCAACTCAGCAGCGCATCCGCACTCGCACACACGTTCAAGCCACCAGACAACCTCCACCTCCTCGCTCCAGCGATCCAGCGGAAGTAGCAACTCCTTCCAGACGAAATGCCACCGGGAACATGTATCTCGCTAATCCGAGACCATGGGGGAATAATTCTAGAGGGGGAGAGAGATCCTTCACAAGGAGGTGTGAGGATGAAGGAGGGAATGGGTGGCCTTTTATAGGAGGAGGGGGTGCCCCCTCTCTCCATGGCCGGCGCATGGGGGGGTGACCCCTCTCTCCATGGCCGGCGCATGGGGGGTGACCCCTCACCTCCCCCATTCATGTGGTGGTAACTCCTCTACATTAAAATGCCTCTTCACATTCCCTTTTAAAGTCTCCACTTTAAATGCATTAAATTTCTCCAAATTTAATGCTCTCTCATTTAATAAAACTCTTTGTATTAAATTTATTCAGAATTTTGTTAATTACTTTAATTAACAAACATTCACATATAGCCCCTTGCAATATTTCAATATCACATGCAGAACCACCTTCTGCAATTTCACCCGAAACAATTTCCGGTTTCTATTGAAACAATTCCTGCGCTTTGCAATTCTTTCGTCTGAAACATATGTGCTCCAAAATGGTGTCCGGTAACTCTTAAGTGTGCCACCCTACGGTTCGCGAATAATGCAGACATGATCGAGACCCTTCTCCGATCAATAATCAGCAGCGGGACCTGGAGATCCGTACTGACTCCTACACATTCAACGATGACTCCTGTGATCGTGAGAACCTTTAACGCTTGTAACTAAATCCCTTTGTCTCTCGATATATTACATGTCCGAGATTTGATCATCGGTATCTCCATACCTAGTTTGATCTCGTTACCGACATGCACTCTTTTCTTGTTCCCGTGATATAACATTCTAGTGATCACATCACTTGCTTGCAAGCTATCCTAATGTGATATCACCGAGAGGGCCCAGAGTATATCTATCCGTCATCTAGATTGACAAATTCCACTCTTGATCCATGAGCCTCAACATAACACCTTCGTAGTACTGAACCCATCTTTATAGTCACCATGTTACGGTGTTACGTTTGATGTTATCAAGATACTCTTCCGGTGTTAGCAATTAACATGATCTCATGGTCTAAGGATAAAGATTACTTCGTATGATGTTATAGCAATATAAACATAATGACTTGATCGTAATGCTATACTTCGGATGAATGTTCATCACATCATTTCACAAATGCTGTGACCTTGTTATTAACAACATCCAATGTCCATGATCAGGAAACCTTGATCATCTTGTTAATCAACAAGCTAGTCTATAAGAGAGGCATAACTAGGAACCCTTTTTGTTTATTAAACACACATGTATTGATGTTTCCTATCAATACAATTATAGCATGCAAAATAAACATCTATCATATACAAGGAATACATAATAATAACTTTATTATTGCCTCTCAGGGCATATTCCTTCAGTATCCCACTTGCACTAGAGACAATAATCTAGTTTATATAGTGATAAATCTAACACCCATGGAGTTCTGGTGTTGATCATGTTTTGCCCTAGGGAGTACTTTAGTCAACGGATCTGCTACATTTAGGTCTGTGTGTACTTTACAAATCTTTATATCTCCATCCTTGACATGCTCGCGGATGGAGTGAAACCGGCGCTTAATATGTTTGGAATTCTTGTTAGACCTTGGTTCCTTGGCGTTGGCTATGGCTCCATTATTGTCATAATAGATCACCATTGGGTCCAACGCACCAGGAACCACACCTAGTTCCGTTATGAACTCCTTCATCCAAACCGCTTCCTGCGCTGCTTCTGAAGCAGCAACATATTCCGCCTCCATAGTTGATCCAGCCACCACAGGTTGTTTGGAGCTCCTCCAACTAACTGCTGCTCCGTTCAAGAGAAATACATATCCGGATTGAGACTTAGAATCATCTGGATCGGTGTCAAAGCTAGCATTGACATAACACTTAGCGACTAGCTCTTCTTCACCTCCGTATGTGAGAAACATATCCTTAGTTCTTCTCAAGTACTTGAGGATGTTCTTTACCGCTATCCAGTGTTCCGAACCTGGATCAGATTGGTACCTACTAGTCAAACTAATAGCATGTGCCACATTCGGTCTTGTACATAGCATGGCATACATTATAGAGCCTATGGCTGAGGCATAGGGGATCTTATCCATTATCTCTCTTTCTTCCGTCGTAGCCGGACTTTGAGTCTTACTCAATGTCTTGCCTTGCAACATAGGTAAGTACCCCTTCTTACTTCCGTCCATATTAAACTTCTTTAATATCTTATCAAGGTATGTACTCTGCGATAGCCCAATTAGGCGTCTTGATCTATCTCTATAGATTTTAATGCCTAATATATATGAAGCTTCACCAAGGTCCTTCATCGAAAATTTGTTGTTTAGATAACTTTTAACACTGTTTAAAAGATCCATATCATTTCCAATCAATAATATGTCATCCACATATAATATCAGAAATTCCACATTGCTCCCACTCACTTTCTTGTAAATACAAGCCTCTCCATAAGTTTGGACAAATCCAAACTCTTTGATCACCCCATCAAAGCAGAGATTCTAACTCCGGGATGCTTGCTTCAGTCCATAGATGGATCGCTGAAGTTTGCACACCTTATCAGCATCCTTAGGATCGACAAAACCCTTAGGTTGTATCATATAAAACTCTTCTTCAATATTACATTTAGGAACGCAGTTTTGACATCCATCTGCCATATTTCATAATCGAAATATGCAGCAATTGCTAACATAATCCTAACCGACTTAAGCATCGCTATGGGAGAGAATGTATCATCGTAGTCAACTCCTTGAATTTGTCGAAACCCCTTTGCGACAAGTCGAGCCTTATAGATGGTTACATTACCATCAGCATCAGTTTTTCTTTTGAAAATCCATTTATTCTCAACGGCCTTTTGATCGTGAGGTAAGTCCACCAAGGTCCAAACCTGGTTTTCGTACATGGATTCCATCTAGGATTTCATGGCTTCTAGACATTTGTTGGAATCAGGGCTCATCATCGCTTCTTCATATGTCGCAGGGTCATCTATTTCATCAATCATGAAATTCATAACAGGATTGCCGTACAGTTCAGGAGCTGCACATGTCCTGCTTCACCTGCGAGGTTCGGTAGTGTCCTCTTTCGGAGTTTCATGATCAATATCATTAGCTCTCTCTTCATTAGGTGAAGTCAACTCCGAAACAACTTCTGGAGCTGCGCTACTCGCCATTTTATGAAGAGAAGGTTCAATAACCTCTTCGAGTTCTACCTTCCGACTACTCACACCTTTCGCGAGAAACTCCTTCTCAAGAAGGGATCCATTCTTGGCAACAAAGACCTTGCCCTCGGATCCGTGATAGAAGGTATACCCAATCGTTTCCTTAGGGTATCCTATGAAGACGCATTTTTCCACTTTGGGTTCGAGTTTATCCAGTTGAAGTTTCTTCACATAAACATCGCATCCCCAAACTTTAAGAAATGACAGCTTAGGTTTGTTTCCAAACCACAATTCATACGGTGTCTTTTCAACGGATTTAGATGGTGCCCGATTTAAAGTGAATGCAGTTGTTTCCAGTGCATAACCCCAAAATGACAGTGGCAAGTCAGTCAGAGACATCATAGATCGAACCATATCCAATAAAGTACGATTACGATGTTCTGACACACCATTACGTTGTGGTGTTCCGGCAGGCGTGAGTTGTGAAACTATTCCACAGTCTTTCATATGTGTGCTAAACTCGTAACTAAGATACTCTCCTCCACGGTCGGACCGCAGAAATTTGATCTTTCTATTACAATGATTTTCCACTTCATTCTGAAATTCTTTGAACCTTTCAAAGGTTTCAGACTTATGTTTCATCAAATAGATATACCCGTATCTACTCAAATCATCCGTGAAAGTAACAAAATAACGATATCCACCTCGCGCCGTCACACTCATTGGTCCACACACATCAGTATGTATGATTTCCAATAAATCTGTCGCCCGTTCCGTTGAACCGGAAAACGGCGTTCTAGTCATCTTGCCCATAAGGCATGGCTCACATGTATCAAATGATTCAAAATCAAGTGATTCCAAAAGTCCATCAGAATGGAGTTTCTTCATGCGTTTAACGCCAATATGACCTAGACGGCAGTGCAACATATATGTAGATATATCATTATCAAGTTTAATCCTTTTAGCATCAACATTATGAATATGCGTAATACTACTATCGAGATCCAACAGAAATGAACCATTCAACACAGGTGCATGACCATAAAAGATATTATTCATATAAATCGAACAACCATTGTTTTCAGACTTAAACGAATAACCACTTTGCATCAAACACGATCCGGATATAATGTTCATGCTCAGTGCAGGCACCAAATAACAATTATTCAGGTTTATAACTAATCCCGACGGCATATGGAGAGGCAGCGTTCCGACGGTGATCACATCAACTCTTGATCCATTGCCGACCCGCATCGTGACCTCATCCCTTGCTAGTTGTCGCTTGTTCCGCAGCCCCTGAACCGAGTTACATATATTAGCAACCGATCACGTATCAAATACCCAGGTGCTACTGCGAGTACTAGTCTAGTACACATCAACAACATGTATATCACATATACCTTTGTTTGCCTTGCCGGCCTTCTTGTTCGCCAAATACTTGGGGCAGTTGCGCTTCCAATGGCCAGTCCCCTTGCAATAGTAGCACTTGGTGTCAGACTTAGGGCCAGCTCGGGGTTTCTTTTCAGGCGCGACAACAGATTTGCCGCCCTTTTTTCCCTTATGCTTGCCTTTCTTGTCCTTCTTGAAACCGGTGGTCTTATTGATCATCAACACTTGATGTTCTTTCCTAATCTCCACTTTTGCAGTCTTAAGCATTGACAGAAGCTCGGCAAGAGACTTCTTCATGCCCTACATATTATAGTTCATCACGAAGCTCTTATAGCTAGGTGGCAGAGATTGGAGAACATGATGTATGCCTAAGTCAATGGGAATCGTTATTCCCAAGGACACAAGCTTATCGGCGTACCCAGACATTTTGAGTATGTGCTCACTAACGGAGCTGTTTTCCTCCATCATGCAGCTAAAGAACTTTTCTGTAGCATTATAACTCTCTACGGCAGCATGGGTATCGAAAATCATTTTCAATTCTCCCATGGTATCAAAGGCATTGCCATTTTCGAAACGCTTTCGAAGTTCTGGCTCTAGCCCATACAGTATGCCGCAATGAACTAAGTTGTGGTCCTCCTGACGAGTCACATAGTCATTATTTTCCTTGTCAGGGGCATCAGGAGCTGGTGGGGGGCCTAGCGGCGCATCTAGCACATATTGCTTTTGTGTAGCAGTGAGGAGAATCCTCAAATTCATAGCCCAGTTGGTGAAGTTGCTACCATTCGCAGCAAGTTTCTCTTTCTCCATGAACACATTGAAATTAAAAGCAGGTGGTGCCATCTACAACAGAATTTGTAAAGTATATTTAGACTAAGTTTATGATAGATTGAGTTCAACTAATCCAAATTACTAATGAACTCCCACTCAAAAACGACATCCCTCGTGTCCTTTTGGTGATTACATGAACCAAATCCACTACACCAAGTCCGATCATCACGTGAGTCGGTGTAGCTTCAAAGGCGAGCATCTATATGGGCATCATATCAACTATATGAATCATGCTTAACCTTTTGGTCCGTGTTCCGAGGCCATGTCTGTACATGCTAGGCTCGTCAAGTAAGAACCTTAGTATTTGCGTGTGTAAAACTGTCTTACACCCGTTGGATGAAAGCGTAGAGTCGAGAACACCTGATCATCACGTGATGCCTCAAAACACGATCCACAAAACGGTGCATACTTAAGGAAGAACACATTTTATCTTGATATCTAAATGAGGGATCATCTTATAATGCTACCAAAAGCGCCAAACTAGCAATATAAGATGCTAATGTGTGAAGTGAGGTGATATGGTCCATGCATTTGATCTCTATCATTTGCATCATGGTATGATCTCTATCATTCCTTTGTGTGTAAGGCCAAGGTCTATGGAACTTACACGTTAAGTGAGTTGTAAGAGTATCTATCATACATCTACTTACAACAATACCATATCAAAACACTAGCCCAGCAACGATCTAAACTAGCCGCCTCTAATTTATCAATTGCAAGTTTTACGTGGCTTAGGGCTTTCGGAGATAGAACCGGTCTAACCTACGAACATGAACCACAACGAGGATAACCAAGTTATTAGCAACTCATTGTAAATCAGATATTGACTATAGTAGGAGAGACAGACACCCGCTAGCCACTTATGCAAAACTAGTTGCATGTCAGTCATGGAACCGGTCTCATGTACGATGACATGTAAGGTTGGTCCGGGCCACTTCATTCCACTATGCCACCAATATCCAAAGTACATAGAAGATGCAATAACATGATCATCATCTCCCACATATAAACATATGTGTACTACCCGTGCAAAGCACCTACGCATAGATCAGGCTCTGATACCACTGTTGGGTCCGCAGCATAGAAAACAAAAAATTTCCTACAATGAGAACTATACGCCAAGATCTATCTACTAGATACAGAGCAACGGGTGGACATACATCCATGGAGAACTTACCCTCGAAGACAACGAGCTTTGTTAACGAGTAGGAACTCGTGGTTGATGTAGTCGTACACTTGCCGATCTCAAGATCGTGAGGAAGTCCGAGCGCCGCAACTCAGCAGCGCATCCGCACTCGCACACAAGTTCAAGCCACCGGACAACCTCCACCTCCTCGCTCCAGGGATCCAGCAGAAGCAACAACTCCTTCCAAACGAAATGCCACCGGGAACATGTATCTCGCTAATCCGAGACCATTGGGGAATAATTCTAGAGGGGGAGAGAGATCCTTCACAAAGAGGTGTGAGGATGAAGGAGGGAATGGGTGGACTTTTATAGGAGGAGGGGGGGGTGCCCCCTCTCTCCATGGCCGGTGCATGGGGGGTGACCCCTCACCTCCCCCATTCATGTGGTGGTAACTCCTCTACATTAAAATCCCTCTTCACATTCCCTTTTAAAGTCTCCACTTTAAATGCATTAAATTTCTCCAAATTTAATGCTCTCTCATTTAATAAAACTCTTTTTATTAAATTTATTCAGAATTTTGTTAATTACTTTAATTAACAAACATTCACATATAGCCCCTTGCAATATTTCAATATCACATGCAGAACCACCTTCTGCAATTTCACCCGAAACAATTTCTGGTTTCTATTGAAACAATTCCTGCGCTTTGCAATTCTTTCGTCTGAAACATATGTGCTCCAAAATGGTGTCCGGTAACTCTTAAGTGTGCCACCGTACGGTTCGCGAATAATGCAGACATGATCGAGACCCTTCTCCGATAAATAATCAGCAGCGGGACCTGGAGATCCGTACTGACTCCTACACATTCAACGATGACTCTTGTGATCGTGAGAACCTTTAACGCTTGTAACTAAATCCCTTTGTCTCTCGATATATTACATGTCCGAGATTCGATCATCGGTATCTCCATACCTAGTTTGATCTCGTTACCGACATGCACTCTTTTCTCGTTCCCGTGATATAACATTCTAGTGATCACATCACTTGCTTGCAAGTTATCCTAATGTGATATCACCGAGAGGGCCCATAGTATATCTATCCGTCATCTGGATTGAAAAATTCCACTCTTGATCCATGAGCCTCAACATAACACCTTCGTAGTACTGAACCCATCTTTATAGTCACCCTGTTACGGTGTGATGTTTGATGTTATCAAGATACTCTTCCGGTGTTAGCAATTAACATGATCTCATGGTCTAAGGATAAATATTACTTCGTATGATGTTATAGAAATATAAACATAATGACTTGATCGTAATTCTATACTTAGGATGAATGTTCATCACATCATTTCACAAATGTTGTGACCTTGTTATTAACAACATCCAATGTCCATGATCAGGAAACCTTGATCATCTTGTTAATCAACAAGCTAGTCTATAAGAGAGGCATAACTAGGAACCCTTTTTGTTTATTAAACACACATGTATTGATGTTTCCTATCAATAAAATTATAGCATGCAAAATAAACATCTATCATATATAAGGAATACATAATAATAACTTTATTATTGCCTCTCAGGGCATATTTCCTTCAGATGGCACTGTGGCATCTTGTTAATCGATTAGTCCAAGAAAGTGTATAAAAAGTACTCCAAAGTATGGAAAAAACATAAGAAAGTAGATAAAAACCAAGCATGGAACATCAAAAATTATGGATACGTTAGCAACGTATCAACATCCCCAAGCTTAACTTCTGCTTGTCCTCGAGTAGGTAAGTGATAAAAAGAAAGAATAATTTTTTAGGTGACATGCACCATCATAAACTTGATCAAAGTATTTGTAAAACATTGATAGCTGGGATCATAGTACTTCAACATAGCATGAAAGATAAAGTTCTAACAATAAGACATAGCAACTATGTTGTAACATGAAAATGCATAAACAAAATATTCATGAATAGCAATGCTTTGCAAGACGTTTGTTTGTTTCACATAAAGAAAACATAGCATAGTGGCATTCAGCTTGTCCCTCATAGAGTAGCAAACATAGATGCATAGGACACCTTCAAAGTTCATAAGAGTGACTAGATACAAATAGTTTAAGAACAAGCAATATCAAAGTTTTGCATCAATCAACAAATCTTGGGACAATGCACATATAACTAAGAATGGACACTATGCTCTCTCAATAGGTGCATAAAGATAGAAGGTGGAGATTGTATATAAAAGTGGAAGAAAAGCCTTCATAAAAGGAAGCTGGGATTCAAGTTTCATAAAGAGCTTCCAAAAATTATGGTACTTATTAGCTTTCAGCTCTCATTGCCCCTATCATAAGCATATTGAAGTGATTAAGGTTAAAGTGAACGAACTATGGAGTATATGCTTGACAAAGTATAAGTTGGAAATCTCATGTCCCTTGAATAGGAGGGTCACTCCTCATGCTACTCAAGTTTAGTTACCGGTAAGTTCTTGTCATAGTAAGTACATGTGTATCATAGAGAACCGCCAATGGGGTACCCCTTGCCCGATGATACGGAAGAATCCCCATATCAAAATGACAAGGCAAGCAGACAACGAGCATCTCAGCAATCTTCTTATTTACCATGGGAAAATGGTGTTTTTTTCTCTTTCCTCTTTTCTCATATCTCATTTTTTTCTTTTTCTCTTTTTTAATATCTGACTCTTTTTTAATAAGAAGAATGCTTCATAGATAGCTCATCATGGTTACGCTGCAGGTTTCCACCATGATTAGGCATGGATTAAACCGGTGGCCCAGGCGTTTCTCTAACACAGATACATAACTCCATGGACTTACAAGCTCCCCTTTCATTTCACACCGACGACATCCATAGACAAAAGAGCATGATATCAACTAGGTACAAAGTACAAGTGCAATGTTGAAAGCGTTCCCCATGACAACATGGTTCTGCTAATCCCCATCATATAAGTGCAAGCATATACAACATAGACGACACAATGGTTCAAGTTTATTAAGGGCAAGAAAAGTAAAGTGTGTCATCAAGTTCGTGAGATCTTTAATCACTAGTTTTCTCATAACAAGTTTAATTCGGAAAGGTAGATAAAAACATGAATATACTTGGAATAGCAAATGCTAATAGGTAGGTATGGTGGACTCTTTGGAATAACTTGGTTTTATTTGGAGTTGGATGCATGAGTGGAACTAATACTTGGTTATGGAGGCTAGCAAAAGACTAGGAGCAACCAACTAAGAGAGCAATAATGGCCATAATCATGCAGAGCGACAAAACATCATTAATTAAAGCATAAAGTGATTTTACAAGTCAAAAACTAAAGGATCATAAAGGCTATGGTGACTTGGGATAGTCATAACATGGTGTGAGCATGCGCCAAGTCAACCCAAATAAAGCATCAAAGGAGAATACCACAATACTATGCTTTAATATGCTAAAACAATGCATGATTTTTCCAAGGCACACTAAGCAATCTCAATTGTTTATAACATGTCATGCTACAGCAAAGATCACTAAGCATAAAGCCAAAACAATATCAAGCATGGCATGACAAAGCATAGACCACAGTCAAAAACAAGCTCCTTTTACCACTTAAGCATGAACTTTTCCTACTCTTTTCCAATCCAAACCAAACTATTTGAAAACCAATATATGAAAGAGGAGGTCCAACCAATTTATTCAAGCAAACTAAGAAAACCAAGCAAAATAAAACCAAAAACAAAAACGAAGACGCTCCAAGAACAACACAACTGTGCATGAAACAATAAAAATGAAGTGTTTGGAAGAAACCTGGGATTTTTATTAATGAAGAAGGGGATGCCTTGGGCATCCCCAAGCTTTGACGCTTGTACCTCTTGAATATTTCTTGGGGTGACACGGGGTGGCATCCCCAAGCTTGAGCTTTAGTCCATTCTTCATCTGATTACATCATTCTCTCCATACACCTGAAATTTTTCCTTCATACAAAACTTCACACAAACTTTATTAGCAACATTAGTGCACTCAAGATAATAAGTCTTTGGGTTCAGTTTCAACACCAATAACACTTCCATTAAAACACAAGCTACTGAAGCACTTACCTTGAAAAGCTCAATTCCCCAAAGAGAACCCAAAAAGAAACCAACAAGAACCAAATGCGAATAATTGCAAAAATTCGTCAAAACAGACAAGAAGGTAGAAACCAATTTTTTTGAAGACCTTCTGTTGCTCAAATATAAAAGTGTTGAACTAATGAAAGTTAGATAACAACCTGGTACAGAAGCACAAAAATTCAAGCCTCAAAACGACGTACAGACATTTTACACTAATTTTTATAGTGAAGCATAAAAATCAGTTTCAGGACAGCAACTTTCCCAAGCATTACTTCTCTCTCATTAGAGGTTACTCTTGGCACAAAAAGAAAATAAAAAGGATAAGGAGCGGTTATTACTGAGGTAATAACTTCCAAGACTCATCTAAAACTTTTGGGTTATCTCTCAATAAGTACTTTTCTTTAATGCCTTTAAGTTAGGCATAAGAAGCAAGAAAAAGAATCAAGTGTTCTCAAATGAAGAAGCATTAAGAGCAAATTTTGTTTTCATAGGAGAGGCAAAAGAAATCTTCTCTCTCTTCTTAGGGAAGTGTTCTATACCTTTCTTGAGTGGGAGTTGATATTTAATGGTGCCTTCTTTCATATCAATAATGGCACCAACAGTTCTAAGAAAAGGTCTTCCCAAAGTAATAGGACAAGAAGCATTGCATTCAACATCCAAAACATAGAAATCAATGGGGACATAGGCATTTTTAACCGTAATAAGAACATCATTAATACTCCCCATGAGTTTCTTTTTAGCATTATCATCAAGTGGGACATTGATGGCTCGGTGTTGATGTGGAGCTCATTGGGGAACCCCAAGAGGAAGGTATGATGAGCACATAATTAAGTTTTCCCTCAGTTATGAAACCAAGGTTTAATCGAACCAGTAGGAGCAAGGAAACACCCCAAAGGTGTTGCTAGTTGAGCCTTGGCAGGGCGCACTACCGATGCTAGTAGCAACGTGGAGACCTGCACAACACAACCACAGAACTTTGCCCCCAACTTGCGATGAGGTTGTCAATCTCACCGGTTTTGCTGAAAACAAAGGATTAAACATATCGAATGGAAGGAAGTAATAGTTTGTAGAAAGTAAACACAAAGCAGTAAATAGTTTGTAGATTGAAAGTAAAAGAAAGGACTGGGGTCCATAGTTCACTAGAGGTGGCTCTCCTTAAGATAGATAACATGCTGGGTGAACAAATTACAGCCGGGCAATTGACAAACATCGAGAAAGCAATACATGCATATACTAATCATCTTGACTCCTTTGGAACTTGATTGGGAATTACAACATTATACATAGACCGCCATCCAACTACATCTATGACTAATAATCCACCTTCAGGTTATCATCCGGACCCCCTCCGGTATTAAGTTGCAAGCAACAGATTATTGCTTTACGAATTGCGTGTAATGTAAACAATACGATTCTTCTATGAACAAAGGATTGTTGTTTTCTCCGTATTAGCAACAGCACATCTAGTACCTTAGATATTTCTGTCACTTCCCTAGATTACCAGAGGCATGAACCCACTATCGAGCATAAATACTAACTCTTGGAGTTGCTAGCATCTACTTGGCCAAAATAGCTACTAACAACGGAAAGCATGCAAGATCACAAATAACAAAGACATGATAGAATCAATAATCAATCTGAAATAGCATCTCAATATCCATCGGATCCCCGCAAACACAACATGCAGAATTACAAATAGATGATCTTGATCATGAACGGGGCTCACAAGATCTAGACATGAAAGCACAAAGGAGGAGAACTAGCCATCTAGCTACTACATGGACCCGTAGTCCAGAGATGAACTACTCACGCATCACACCGGAGGCTTGCATGATGATGAAGAAGGCCTCCAGGGTGAATTCCCCTCTCCGGCAGGGTGCCAAGAAGAGCTTCAGATCCCTCCCGATCTAGGGATGTAGATGACGGTGGCTACAGACTCTTTCGTGGATTATTGATCGGGTACTTAGGGTTTTGGTCCCAAGGGCAATATATAGGCGGAAGGAGAGGCCGAGGGGGTGCTGGGCTCGGCCAGACCACCCCCTGGCGCGGGCCAAGCCTGGCCGCGCGGCCAGGTGGTGTGGCCGGCCCCCAGCCCTTCTCCGTATCGTATTCTGGCATCAGATGTCTTCCGAAAAAATAAGCACTTTGGCTTTTGTCCCATCCAATTCCGAGAATATTCATTTTCTGACTTTCCTGGAACCAAAAATAGCAGAGAACAGGGAGCTGGCACTGTGGCTCTTGTTAAAGGTTAGTCCAAGAAATCATATGAAAAGTACTCCAAAGTGTGGAAAAAACACAAGAAAGTAGATAAAACCAAGCATGGAACATAAAAAATTATAGATACATTTGCAATGTATCAGACATTCAAATAACAATCTTCTAATGGTGGCAAATCAAACATTTCATAAATCCTTCTAGGCATAATAGAAACACTACTATCAAGATCACATAAAGCTTTGAAATCAAAATCATTCACTTTCATATTAATGATGGGTTCCCAACCATCTTCTTGTTTCATAGGAATAGAATCTTTATGTTTCATCTTTTCTTCTTTAATTTTTATGAGAGCATCAGTAATGTGTTTTGTAAAGGCCATATTCATAGCACTAGTATTAGGACTTTTAGCAAGCTTTTGTAGGAACTTAATAACTTCAGAGATGTTGAAACCATTAAGATCAAAATCATAATTATAATCTAAAGTAGTAGAGCTATTACTAGCTTCAACTCTAGTGGTAGTGATAGTAGAAACACTAATGTTTCTAGCAATTTCATCTTCTCTCTCCCACTTAGCATGCAATTTAGCTAATAATCTAACATTTTCATCAATTCTAACTTGTATGGCATTAGTAGCAGCAAAGGGATTATCAATAGTTTCAGGTTTAGCAGCCATTTTATTCAAAGAAGATTGAGATTCAGCCAATGATGCTATATTTCTTTCAGCATTAGAGAGTTTTTCCTCAATAGTTTTATTCAAAGCAGTTTGTTTACTAATAAAATCTTTAAGAGTAACTTCGAGTTCAGAGGGAGCACTCCTATTATTGTTGTAGGAATTTCCATAAGCATTACCATTGTTGGGATGATATGGCCTATAATTATTATTACCAAAATTATTCATGTAGGCATTGTTGCTAAAATTATTATTTCTTATAAAGTTCACATCAACTTGCTCTTCTTGAGCAACCAAAGAGGCTAAGGGAACATGATTTGGATCAATATGAGCTTTCCCATTAACATGCATAGACATAATAACATCAATTTTATCACTCAAGGAGGAGGTTTCTTCAACAAAATTTACCTTCTTACCTTGTGGAGCTCTTTCAGTGTGCCCTTCAGAATAGTTAACCATCATATTATCCAGAAGCTTTGTTGCAACACCCAAAGTAATGGTCATAAAGGTACCTCCAGCAGCAGAATCCAATAGATTTCTTGAAGAATAGTTCAACCCTACGTAAAAGGTTTGGATAATCATCCAAGCAGTCAGTCCATGAGTGGGACAATTCTTTACCAAAGATTTCATTCTTTCCCAAGCTTGAGCAACATGTTCATTATCAGATTGTTTAAACTTCATTATTTCACTTCTCATAGATATAATCTTAGCAGGAGGATAGTATTTTCCAATGAAAGCATCTTTCATTTAGTCCAAGAATAAATACTATTTCTAGTTAGGGATTGCAACTATTCTTTAGCTTTTCCTCTCAAAGAGAAAGGAAACAATTTAAGCTTAATAATATCTCCATCTATATCCCTATGCTTTTGAACCTCACAAAGTTCAACAAAGTTATTTAGATGAGCAGTAGCATCTTCATTACCAATACCGGAAAATTGTTATCTCATAACAAGATTGAGTAAAGCAGGTTTAATTTTAAAGAAAGTAGCTTCAGGAACAGGTGGAGCAATAGGTGTGCACATGAAATCATTGTTGTTGGTGCTCGTGAAGTCACACAACTTAGTGTTTTCAAGAGTAGTCATTTTTTGTGTTTTTAATAAATAAAGAAAGCAAACTAGTACAACTATTTTTTGTGTGTTTTTCAAACAAAGCAAAACTGAACTAAGCAAAACAAAAACAACAAAGTAAAGAGATTGGTTATGAGGGACTCCCCTTGTGAAGATGTCCTTGACTCCCTAGCAACGCCGCCAGAAAAATAGCTTGATGGCCCAAAATATATCGAGCTCGTTGGGGAACCCCAAGAGGAAGGTATGATGAGAACAACAACAAGTTTTCCCTCAGTTATGAAATCAAGGTTATCGAACTAGTAGGAGCAAGGAAACACCCCCAAGGTGTTGTTGCCAACTTGGAATCCTGCACAACACAACCACAGAACTTTGCCCCCAACTTACAGTGAGGTTGTCAATCTCACCGGTTTTGCTGAAAACAAAGGATTAAACATATTGTGTGGAAGAAAGTAAAAGCTTGCAGAAAGTAAACAGAAAGCAGTAAACAGTTGTAGATTGATGATAAAAGAAAGGACCGGGGTCTATAGTTCACTAGTGGTGGTTCTCCTTAAGATAGATGACATGTTGGGTGAATAAATTACAGCGGGGCAATTGACAAACATCGAGAAAGCATACATGCATATACTAATCATCTTGACTCCTTTGAGATTTGATTGGGCATTACAACATTATACATAGATCGTAATCCAACTACATCTATGACTAATAATCCACCTTCAGGTTATCATCCGAACCTCCTCCAGTATTAAGTTGCAAGCAACAAATAATTGCATTACGCATTGCGTGTAAAGTAAACAATACGATTGTTCTATGAACAAAGGATTGTTGTTTTCTCCCTAGTAGCAACAACACATCTAGTACCTTAGATATTTCTGTCACTTCCCTAGATTACTAGAGGCATGAACCCACTATCGAGCATAAATACTAACTCTTGGAGTTGCTAGCATCTACTTGGCCAAGATAGCTACTAACTACGAAAACCATGCAAGATCACAAATAACAAAGACATGATAGAATCAATAATCAATCTAAAATAGCATCTCAATATCCATCGGATCCCCACAAACACAACATGTAGGATTACAAATATATGATCTTGATCATGAACGGAGCTCACAAGATCTAAACATGGTAGCACAAAGGAGAAGAACCAACCATCTAGTTACTACATGGACCCATAGTCCAAGGATGAACTACTCACGCATCACACCAGAGGCTTGCATGGTGATGAAGAAGGCCTCTGATACATTGCAAATGTATCTATAGTTTTTGATGTTCCATGCTTGGTTTTATCTACTTTCTTGTGTTTTGTTCCAACTTTGGAGTACTTTTCATATGATTTCTTGGACTAACCTATTAACAAGAGCCAGAGTGCTAGTTGCCTGTTTTCTGCTGTTTTTGGTTCCAGGAAGTCAGAAAATGAATATTCTCGGAATTGGACGGGACAAAACCCAAAGTTACTATTTTCCTGGAAGAATCACGGAGCCATAAGGAGAGTCGGAGACGGTGAGTCTTCCAGGAAAATAGTAACTTTGGCTTTTGTCCCGTCCAATTCCGAGAATATTCATTTTCTGACTTCCTAGAACCAAAAACAGCAAAAAACAAGCAACTGGCACTCTGGCTCTTGTTAATAGGTTAGTCCAAGAAATCATATGAAAAGTACTCCAAAGTTGGAACAAAACACAAGAAAGTAGATAAAACCAATCATGGAACATCAAAAATTATAGATACATTTGCAATGTATTAACACCCCCAAGCTTAACTCCTGCTCGTCCTCGAGTAGGTAAGTGATAAAAAGAAAGAATAATTTTTGAGGTGACATGCACCATCAAAGACTTGATCAAAATATTTGTAAAACATTCAAAGCTGGGATCATAGTTCTTCAATCATAACATGAAATACAAAGTTCTAGCAATAAGACAAAGAGACTATGATGCAACATGAAAAGGCACAAACAAAAGATTCATGAATAACAATGCTTTGCAAGACGTTTGTTTGTTTCACATAAGGAAAACATAGCATAGTAGTATTCAGCTTGTCCCTCATAGATTAGCAAACATAAATGCATAGGACACCTTCAAAGTTTACAAGAGTGACTAGATACAAATAGTTTAAAACAAGCAATATCAAGGTATGCATCAACCAACAAGTCTTGGGACAATGCACATAGAACTAAGAATGGCCACTATGCTCTCAAAGTAGGTGCATAAAGGTAGAAGGTGGAGACTCAATATAATGGTGGAAGAAAGGCCTTTTTATAAAAAGGAAGTTGGGATTCAAGTCCCGTAAAGAGCTTCCAAAAATTATGGTACTTATAGCTTTTAGCTCTCATTGCCCCTATCATAAGCATCTTGAAGTGATTAAGGTTAAAGTGAACAAACTATGGTGTACATGCTTGACGAAGTATAAGTTAGGAATCTCATGTCCCTTGTATACGAGGGCCGCTCCTCATGCTACTCAAGTTTAGTCACCGATAAGTTCTTGTCATCGTAAGTACATGTGTATCATAGAGAACCGCCAACGGGGTACCCCTTGCCCGATTATACGGAAGAATCCCCATATCAAAATGACAAGGCAAGCAGACAACGAGCATCTCATCAATCTTCTTATTTACCATGGGAAAATGGTGCTTTTTTCTCTCTTTCTTCTTTTCATAATCTTTTTTTTTTCTTTTTCTCTTTTTTTCAGTATAGGACTCTTTTTTTATAAGAAGAATGCTTCATAGACAGCTCAATATGATTACGCTGCAGGTTTCCACCATGTCAGCATGGATTAGACCAGCGGCCCAGGCGTTTCTATAACACATATACATAACTCCATGGACTTACAAGCTCCCCTTTCATTTCACACCGACGACATCCATATACAAAAGAGCATTATATCAACTAGGTACAAGTACCAAGTGCAATGTTGAAAGCGTTCCCCATGAAAGCATGGTTCTGCTAATTCCCAACAAATAAGTGCAAGCATATACAACATAGACGACACAATGGTTCAAGTTTATTAAGGGCAAGAAAAGTAAAGTGTGCCATCAAGTTCGTGAGAGGTTTAATCACTAGTTTTCTCATAACAAATTTAATTTAGAAGGTAAACAAAAGCATGAATATACTTGGAATAGCATAAGCTAGTAGGTATGTATGGTGGACTCTTTGGAATAACTTGGTTTAAGGAGTTGGATGCATGAGTGGAACTCATACTTTGTTGTGGAGGCTAGCAAAAGACTAGGAGCGACAAACTAAGAGAGCAATAATGGCCATAATCATGCAGAGCGACAAAACATCATTGATCAAAGCATAAAGTGATACTACAAGTTGAAAACTAAAGGATCATAAAGGCTATGGTGACTTGAGATAGTCATAACATGGTGTGATCATGTGCCAAGTCAACCCAAATAAAGCATCAAAGGAGAATACCACTATACTATGCTTTAATATGCTAAAACAACGCATGATTCATCCAAGGCACATTAAGCAATCTCAATTGTTTATAACAAGTCATGATACAGAAAAGAATACTAAGCATAAAGCCAAAACAATATCAAGCATGGCATGACAGAGCATATGCCACAGTCAAAAACAAGCTCTTTTTACCACATAAGCATGAACTTTCCTACTCTTCTCCAAACCAAACCAAACTATTTGCAAACCAATGTATGAAAGAGGGGGTCCAACCAATTTATTCAGAAAACTAAGCAAACAAAAGCAAACAAAAAATCAAAACGAAAACGAAAAAAAAGACACTCCAAGAACAACACAACTGTGCATGAAACAATAAAAATGAAGCGTTTGGAAGAAACCTGGGATTTTTATTGATGAAGAAGGGGATGCCTTGGGCATCCCCAAGCTTTGACGCTTGTACTTCTTGGATATATCTTGGGTGACACGCGTGGCATCCCCAAGCTTGGGCTTTAGTCTATTCTTCATCTCATTACATCATTCCTTCCATACACCTGAAATTTTTCCTTCATACAAAACTTCACACAATCTTTATTAGCAACATTAGTGCACTCAAGATAATCAGTTTCAACACCAATAAAACATTCATTAAAACACAAACTACTGTAGCACTTCCCTAAAAAAGCTCAATTCCCCAAAAGAACTTAAAAAGGAACCAACAAGAAGCAAATGCAGAAAATGGAAGAAATCTGTCAAAACAGACCAGCAGGTAAATACGAATTTTTTAGAAGACCTTATGTTGCTTAAATCAAAAAGTGTTGAACTAATGAAAGTTATATAACAACCTAGGGCAGAAGCACAAAAATTCACGCCTCAAAAGGACATTCAGAGATTTTACACGAATTTTTACGGTGAAGCACATGAATCTATTTCGAGATAGCAACTTTCCCAATCATTACTTCTCTCTCATTAGAGGTTACTCTTGGCACAAAAAGCAAATAAAAAGGATAAGGAGCGGTTATTACTGAAGTAATAACTTCCAAGACTCATCTAAATTTTTTGGGTTATCTCCCAATAAGTACTTTTCTTTAACGCCTTTAAGTTAGGCATGATAGTTTGAGAAGATGCTCACATAAGAAATATGAATTGAAGTAAAAGAGAGCATCAAGAAGCAAATTCAAAGCACATTTAAGTCTAACCCACTTCCTATGCATAGGAATCTTGGAAAGAAACAAGTCATGAAAACACAAAGCCACAAGCATAGGAAAGCAAAACAAGTGCAACTTCAAAACTTTCAACATAAAGAGGGGAAACTTAATATTATTGAGATGCATAAAACCATGTTTCCCTCTCTCATAATAACTTTCAGTAGCATCATGAATAAAATTAACAATATAACTATCACATAAAACATTCTTATCATGAGCCACATGCATAAAAGAATTAATACTCCTGACATAAACATAGTCATTCTTATTGATTGTAGTGGGAGCAAATTCAACAAAATAGCTATCATTATTATTTTCATCACCATAATCATCAAATATAGGAGGCATATTATAATCATAATTAATTTCCTCCTCAATAGTAGGTGGACTGAAAATATCATAATCATCATTGAATCATCATATATTGGAGGTTTGGTATCATCATAAGCAATAGAATAGCTATCTTCCAAAGCTGGGGAACTAAAAAGATCATTTTCATAAAAACTAGCTTCCCCAAGCTTAGACTTTTCCAAAACATTAGCAATAATAGTGTCCAAAGAATTCATACTAACAACATTGCTATTAGCATGCAAATAAAGTTCCATAGGTTTTTTAATTTTCTCTTCAAACACTTCATGTCCTAACTCAAGATAAATACTATAAAGCTCTCTAATTTTGTTGTTGTTTTCCATTAAGCCTAACTAGTGAAAACAAGAAAGAAAAAGACAAAATTGCAGAATCTAAAGGAAATAACTTCGAGCACTTACACTGGAGGATGTGAGTACCTTTTACCTTACCTCCCCGGCAACGGCGCCAGAAAATAGGCGTTTCCCGTGGGAGGTTCTTCTTCTTTAATCCTCCGCTGTGCATACCTTTTACCTTACCTCCCGGGAAACGGCACTAGAAAATAGCTTGATGTCTACGCACTTCTATTCTTGTAGAAAGTTGTTGGGCCTCCAAGTGTAGAGGTTTGTAGAACAGCAGCAAGTTTTCCCTTAAGTGGATCACCCAAGGTTTATCGAACTCAGGAAGGAAGTGGTCAAAGGTATCCCCTCTCAAGCAACCCTGCAATCAAGATACAAGAAGTCTCTTGTGTCCCCAACACACCCAATACACTTGTCAGGTGTATAGGTGCACTAGTTCAGCGAAGAGATAGTGAAATACAAGTGGTATGGATAATTATTAGTGGTAACGGTGATAGAAAATAGCTTGATGGCGTGTGGTTGATGTGGGAAAAGACTAAAGGCAAACTAAAATAAAGAATGAAGCAATCAAACATGTAACAGATCTAATTGCAAACGGTGTATCAATGCTTAGAAACAAGGCCTAGGGATCATACTTTCACTAGTGAACACTCTCATAGAAATATCTTCTCTTTATGATACTACTCTTAACTACTCTCCGGTTGAACACTCTAATCGATGGTAGGGCTATAACAGCACACCTCAAAGTTCATCTTTCCCATCTAGATAACCCCACACTATCACCTTGAGTACTAGATGGTTCCAACAAACACCACAATTTCATAGAAACATCCAACTCCAAATATAACTCATAACAAGTATTTGTAATCTCTAGCCTAAGTGCCACCATGGTGTGCACGCTGTCACTTTCACACACATGGGGAGAGCAGAGATCTATTAAAGCACTTGAGTAGCAAGGTAGATCTATAGATTACAAGCTCATGATCTCAATAAGATCATGCATAGAGAGAGAGATGAACACATAGCTACCGGTAGAACCCTTAGCCTCGAGACAGAACTACTCCCACCTCATCATGGGAATCAGCAATGGTGATTGAGATGGTGGTGCAGATCGATGGATATGGCTCCGGGGGCACTTCCCCATCCCGACAGGGTATCGGAACAGAGACTTTCTATCCCCTGAATCTCCCCTTCGGTGGCAGCGGCGCCGCAGAACTTTTCGTGGATTTCTGATTGACTCTCTAGGGTTTTGGTATCGGGAGGCTCTTATAGGAGAAGGAGGCAAGGTCGGTGGCCGGCCAGGGGGCCCACTCTGTGGCCCGTCTCTGACTCTCCTTCTGGCTCCGTGAGTCTTCCAGGAAAATAGTAACTTTGGCTTTTGTCCCGTCCAATTCCGAGAATATTCATTTTCTGACTTCCTGGAACCAAAAACAGCAGAAAATAGGCAACTGGCACTCTGGCTCTTGTTAATAGGTTAGTCCAAGAAATCATATGAAAAGTAGTCCAAAGTTGGAACAAAACACAAGAAAGTAGATAAAACCAAGCATGGAACATCAAAAACTATAGATACATTTGCAATATATCAGAGGCCTTCTTCATCACCATGCAATATATAGATGTGATGTTGCTACTAGGGAGAAAACAGCAATCCTTTGTTCATAGAACAATCATATTGTTTACTTTACACGCAATGTGTAATGCAATTATCTGTTGCTTGCAACTTAATACTGGAGGGGGTTCGGATGATAACCTAAAGGCGGATTATTAGTCATAGATGCAGTTGGATTACGGTCTATGTATAATCTTGTAATGCCCAATCAAATCTCATAGGAGTCAAGATGATTAGTATATGCATGTATGCTTTCTCGATGTTTGTCAATTGCCCCGTTGTAATTTGTTCACCCAACATGTCATCTATCTTAAGGAGAGCCACCACTAGTGAACTATGGACCCCGACCCTTTCTTTTACCATCAATCTACAACTGTTTACCACTTTCTGTTTACTTTCTGCAAGCTTTTACTATCTTCCACACAATACGTTTAATCCTTTGTTTTCAGCAAAACCGGTGAGATTTGCAACCTCACTGTAAGTTGGGGGAAAAGTTCTATGGTTATGTTGTGCAGGATTACAAGTTGGCAACAACACCTTGGAGGTGTTTCCTTGCTCCTACTGGTTCGATAACCTTTGTTTCATAACTGAGGAAAACTTGCTGCTGTGCTCATCATACCTTCCTCTTGGGGTTCCCCAACGAGCTCGAGATTTCTTGGGCCATCACAGGTTGTTGACGCTCGCCGTGATCCGCAATGAGAACAAATCCAGTGTCTCGCCGTTGCAGAACATGAGGTCTTCAAACTCGTTGCGAAGCCATCTTGGGGATATACTTTCCGGGTATCCTCACAGTTCCTCACTGACCAGGGTGGCCCACTTCGGGTTAGAGCTTTGCTTCACGGGCGGCCCAGTCAGGGAGAAAGACGGAGTCCAATCCGGCTACGGGAAGGCCCAGAAGACTTATCGACTTAGGCCCATAATGTTACTTGTAGTTCAACATGTACTCTGTAACCGACTCTTAGTCGTAGCCGGATAGATCTCTCCTATAAACCCTAGGCCGGATATCTATATAAGCCGTCCTGGGGAGAGCCTTTAGGGCACCCAATACTTTAGATCCTCAACTCGCACAGGCGAAACCCTTGTAACCCATATTCCGGCTCTGCCGTATTACTGGATTGCTAGCAGGAGAAGGATCCATCCAAAGCCGGCTGATTCGAACCTGGGTAAACTTGTCTCGGAATACCGTACGTCTCACACCCCTCTCTTCCGCACGCCTCGAGGACCCCCTCATGGCGTACTTGTCATCAATCCGACGACAGTTGGCGCCCACCGTGGGGCAAGTGAGCTTCGGATCTGCGTTCCGAGCGGAATCTACAAGAATCGGAATCGGCGAGACTATCGCCGTCGGTCGCATCCTCTACGCTAGCGACGTCCCTCTCATCGTTCTCTACGAGACCTGGATTCTGGCTAGGGAGGTCGTGACCGCCTACACAATCATGTCTTTTGGCGAGATCGATTTTACATCGGTTTTGCTGAACCTGCCCAACCCACCCCAGCGGTGATGATAGAGGCAGAAGAATCTTCTGGGTCCCCTTTGTCCACGGAGGCGGCAGAGTTCCGGATCTCAGAAAACCCTAATCCCACCCAGCCCGCACCAGTTGCGGAGATAGTGGAGAAATCCGGGCCTGAAGAAGACCTAGCGGTCCAAGTCGAGTCTGGAGTGGATCTCCCCGGAGAAGCCGGATCCCAGATCGACCCACTCGTGGAAGTCGAAATCTAGGAGGAGCATATCAACGATACTTATTCTGGCTCTGATGATGCCGAGACAGACATGCCTTTCCTAAGGTACACACTAAAACGTATGATACTACAGGGCGAAAGCGCAGATGCAATCCTCGAGACCATCAAAAGTTTCGACATGGCTGATCGCAAAAGCCGCAGGTACCTCAGGAAGCACGCGTCGCACTTCGTCGGTTACGTGGGATCCGGATCCGGCTCTTCCTATGCTGGAGAAAACACCGACTCGGTGCTGGAGGCAATTGGAACAAACGCCGACGTACCCGCATCCTCGGATGAATCAATGACGTCAGCGGATTTCCGAAAGTTCTCCGCGGAATATGAAGAGGAGTATAACTCCAAAGCTGCAGAAGAAGGAGAAGCCATGGATGAAGGATCCGGGGAACACTCTCCCAAAGCACAGGATGACATGGACGTCGGAGATAACCCCGAAGTCCAGATGTCCGAAAGTACCGATCAGAGCTTGACTCCGGGAAACGGACCCAAAGCCGTCTTTTCTACCGGCGCTGCCAAGAAGGCAAAGAAGAAGAACAAGAAGAACAAGACCCCAGCAAAAGACCCTCTGGCTGAGGAGGTGATTGCCGAGGAATACGAAGAAGACTCGGATGGAGCACTTATCCCAGACGAGCAGAAAAAAGAAGAATCGGTGGATGGACACGTGATCACCGAAGGTGCACGTAAACTCATCGATGCTGTATTAACCACACCTATCCCTACAGCTGCAGAACTTACTACTGAAGAGCTAGACAAAAGGGCCCAAGCCCTAGAAGCGCGTCGTCAACAACTCCTCGATGAAGCCAAGAACATCGAGGTGGAGAAGAAACGCATGGCAACAAAGGACTACATGTCTCAGTTGCATCAGAAGACACAGAAGCGTCACACAGATGACAACCAATTCCCACATATCCGTGCCGTCCTTTTCGGAGATGAGATGGGGAAGCCACAGAAAGATAGCAAAGGAGATTGGGTATATCTGAAGGAGATATGCCCTAGAGGCAAATAATAAATGGGTTTTTATTATCATATCTCAATTAGTTTATAATAGTTTCATATTGTGCTATAACTGTGCCAAGTAGAAACATTGGTACAAGTGTGGTATGAAACAACAAAGTCCCTAGTAGCCTCTATTCATACTAGTTTGTTGGTCACGAAGATGATCTAGGTTTCAAGATCATGGGCATTTATGCCGACTGACAATGAGATCATACCATTGGAGAATGATGTGATTGGACATTCCTCGAAGGATTGCAACACGATCAAGTCATCTAGTTCATTATTGCAACAGCTATACCTAGACTCCTTCTCCTTAGACCGTGATCTCATATTACTCACTGTTTCCCTAGGCTGCTTAGACTGCATCAAACGTCATCTGGTAACACGGTGGCCATAAAGGTGTATGTTGGGTATTCCGAAGGAACAGTAGATGACATGTGACTGCAAGACCGGGATTTTTTCACCCACATGACGGGTAAAGATACATACGGCCGACTTGGTGAGATTACATCCATATATGTTGCAACATGTGACTAGGTCACGGGGATGTAATATCACGGTAACAAGAAAACATAACTTCTTGTGAACGAGATTGAACAAGGTATATGATACCATTGATCGGATCTCGGACAAGTTGTATCGAGAAACAAAAGGAAGAGGATGCTACATTTAGATGGTTCAAACGACATTGTCATCAGGAATGCATAGGGGTCACATGGATATCCCTGGTCCCTCTGTTGATCATTGATACAGATCATGTCTAGAGCATTCCCGAGCCGTGAGAGGATACACTTAAGGGTACGATGAGAGCGATCATTCGTAAGAAAGAATCACAGTAGAGAAAGAGAAAGCCGGAATCGTTCCGCAGAGAGATCCGAAGTTGTTCGGAGAAAGAATAAAGGACCGGAATCATTCCGGGAAAGATCCGAAGTCGTTCGGAGGAAATCGAAAGGGAACCCAAAGGTGTTTCGGGTCAAGACGGATTTTGTAATATGTATTTACATATTAATTAATGTAATTAATATTAAATATAATATTAAAATCTAATTTGAAGGGTTATTCCACTAATGGGCCAAACTTCCTAGGGAAATAGGGCCCATGAGGGAAAACCAAAAGGGGGAAGGGCCAAGGGCCAAAGGGCCAAGGCCCATGCACCCTGAGGGGGCCCACCCGGCCAGCCTAGGGCTATGCGCAGGGTGAGGCCCACCCCAGGCCGGCTGGCCCATTAAGTCCCATGCGCCTCCCCCCTCTCCCTTGAATAGTCCCACATGGGAAACCCAAAGGGGAGGGCACACCCCCTCCCCCTATATAAAGGGGTGCCCATGGGTGGGATTGAACACACAACTTGAGAAGTCCTTTGGTTAACTTTCTCCCAACCTCTATCTATACCTTGTGACCATGGCCCCATGTCTGGGCTGTGCGATCAAGGCACACCTGCAGTACGACATTGCGCTGCAGGGATTCCTAGCCGGATATCAACTTCCGCACTCCCGGCGGGATCGGGGAGCCGGAGGTCTCATCGTGCACCGGATGTGTACGAAGACACGAGGCGCAACACTTGGGGCGCTTAAATGTCGTGAGACGGAGCTGTTGCACGATGAAGATGATGAAGATCAAGAAGGAGCAAGGGGTGACCTGCGAGGAGCTTCGCGACCTTGAGGTCGGCTTTGAGTACGAGTACTTCAACCACGTTCCCCGCGAAACGTTAACCGCGTATGGTCTACAAGGGTATGTGTAACATCCCAAAACTTTAATCCAAGCTTATCAAGATCAAATCATCCAAAAATAGGGTTAACAAAAACTATTCCAAATTAAAAATGAAAGCATTCATATGTGTGTGCATTTAAAATAGGAGTTGAATTGAAGTGCCTTGTTTAAGTGATCCAATGCTTGTAAAATGTTTCCTAGGTGATTTAAACATCATCTAAGTCATTCCCAAACTTTTCCCAAAGAAAAATAACTCAAAATGAATATTTGAAGTGAATGGTCATTTTGGCCAAATTAACTCTCATGCCTACTTTGGACATTCCTAGTACTCAAAACTGAACAGAAACATGTGTGGATCTTTACACCCCTTGCTAGTACACATAATGAGGTACCAAGGCCCACCTTGTGATGTGCAAAAATCTTTCAAATGCTAATTTTAAATGGCAGTTCAAAATTGAATCTATTTCATATGGTAAGATCCTACTTTTTCAAAAACCATTCAAACAAGCTCCACTTTCAAAACCCTTGCAACCAGAGACTACCTAGCACTAGTGTAACCAAAATTCAAAAGTTTATCTCTTGTGGCCATTTAATCAAACACTTGGCAGGCAGGTTTAAACTCTAAATCATAGCTCACTGTTCTGCACAGGGTTTTGCCCCCATTTGATATCCATTTAATCCCTCTGTCCCCTCTTGGTCTAACCAGGCCCTTAGCACCCTTCTCCCTTGTACCTAGCCACCATGCCATGCCAACCCGAGGACATGCTCGCCAGCCAAACCTTGCCCCGCTGCAGCAGACCACTCCCTCCTCCCTCGCCATGTCTAGGAGGTATCCAGGAGCTCACCGCCACCCTCTGTCCCCTGCCCGAGCCGAGCCTCGCCGTGGACCACCGAGGAAAGCCCGTGCCCAGTGACACCGCACCATGCCGAGCACGCGCCAGAGCACCGCACCCGGCACGCGTGCACAGACCGCCGCTCGACCGCAGCCCGCGCCCACCGCACCGCCACGACCCAGGGAACACCCCAGATACCCCCGTTCGCTGCCCAACGCACCACAGCCACCGCTCGCCGTGGACATTGCCGCTTCTGCCGCTCAGAGCGCCACCTCGCCCAGACCGCATACCACCGCCCATACGCTCGCATTCACTTCCTAGAGCACCGCCAGGAGACCGCCTGTCGATCGCCACCCTCCGCCATGCCTCTAGCCGGCCGTAGCCATGTCGCCACCATCGCCTGCCCATCCCGCTCGGTCTCACCGTCGGGCCTATATAAACCGGCCTCCCCAGCCTCTTATCTCCACACCCCTCACTCTCCACCTCTCACTGAACCTCACCCACCTCTCGCCAGAGCCAAGCGAGCTCTGCCTCGCTGGAATTGGAGCCAGAGCAGCCGCAGCAGGAGGAGAAGGGCGCCTGCGATTTAGGGCACCCCAAGCTCCGCCGCAACCGCGCCTCGCCTCGCCGTCGTCTTCCAGTTCGTTTGCCTGCCTCGCCTACCCCGCTGGAGCCCTGGTACGTCCCCAGCAGACCCCCACCGAGCCGCTAGGGTTCGAGCTCGCCGGCGACCTGTTCGTCGTCGACGACGATCCCCAGCCGTAGATCCCAGTTCTAATCTAACGACCCACAACGCGCATACCGTTTCACGTGTTAAGACCCACTGACAAGCGGGACCCCCCTGTCAGCTGAGCCCCGCGCCGCGGAGCACCACTGGGCTGGCCCAAGTTTGTTCCCGCGCTAGCCCAACCGTTCAAATTTGGATTTTTCTTTTTAGTTGAATCTAGTTTCTGTCCCCTAGTTTGAAAATCAATTCTGGGAGTTTTATAAATCCAAATTGCATGAAACTAATTTTGTCTGAAAGGTATTGAAGTAATCTATCCAAGCCCGTTGGATTTAATGCAATTAGATTTATAGATCTCTCCTAATAAAAATAACAAAACAGAAGCTTTTGCACCTTGCAACATTTTTACAAAATCAACCAAGTTAGCTTTTGAGTTGATTCCAACTCTCAAAAATCACATTTCACCATATCTATCTAAATATGTAATAATACTAAGGTTTACATGCAGTGACTTTGGACTAGTACCAAGATAATGCTATATAGGCATTTCTAGTCACTTTAAATCATTAAATATTGAACTTAAACCAAAGTAATTTTGATCCAACCTTTAAATCTCATTCCCACATGTTAGAATATGTGGTGATGACATGTGTCAACATGATCCCATATTTTAAGTGGTGAATATTAAATCTTAGTTAATTTTTTTTAATGAGTAGAAATTACTTTTCTAAATTGTGATGCTTGTAATGATAATAGATCATCAATTGTGTGTCTTAGAATGCTATCTAGCCTAGTTAAGTATTGTTTTGTGATTGTGTACTCTGTATGTATTTATAGAAGATAGTACTGACCAAGCTTACGAGGAGGAGGAGTGCTATCAAGACGAAGACGAAGAAAACTTCAACCACTGCACCAACCAAGGCAAGCCACCATTAACAGTGCAAGCTACCATTATGAAGCTAGGATTGAACTAGATGGTTTAACAAAGATGCTTAGAGCATGCCTTGATTATACCACTTTGACTAGTATTTACCCCAAGTATTATTTTCAAGCTTTACTTCCTTTACTTTACCCAGAGTTCTTTACTTGTTTTGAAGGTAGCATAAAAAGTATAAAACTTGACCTATTTAGATAACTTTAGATGTCATTCTATGGCATGAGATTGATCCCATCCTTCCACCTTAGTAAACACTCTTAACTTAGTAATTTAGAGTAGATCAAAAACTTGAGTCACTTTAGATGGGAACACTTGGTGAAAATGAATTATGAAAACCTTGGAATGATGAGTCATTCTATTGAGATGTTTTGACATGTGTTGAGAAACACAAATGGTTGATGATGAAAATGTTGAGGCATGAGACTTAACCCTTTTATAAAACTGATGGTTGGATTCGGATGTGATACCATTCCAAATTTACCATACAACCACATTACCTGAATTGGGTAAGGCTTAGCTGGAAATTTATATGCATTAGTATTAGTTCCCTCGCGGGAGAGGTTTGAGTTGAGGCTACCTCTCATGATGTCCACCTATGCAGTGCCCAAGATGACTGATGGTCATGGTTGGGAGACCATGCTCATAGGAGAGGTGCTTATACTAGGATGTGTAAAGGGAAGGTTATGTTTGATTATCTGCGTACTAAGTATGATGATTCAGGGTTATCCCTGACAGATGTATCGAATCTTGTGGTGAAAGTGTACCACCTCTGTAGAGTGTCAAACTATTCGAATAGCCGCGTCCGCGGTTATGGACAGTTGGAATGGCCATACTGTTTCGTTGTCAGATGTTTTCCAAATAACTTGAAATGAATGATGAACTTTGACTTGACCACAACAGGGTTGTGTTTATGATAATAGCTTCCCAACTTAAGTGATTCTAGAACTTTATTTTATCTTTCTTTTCTTCAGAACTCAGCTTAGGTTTCAAACTTAACTTATAGTTAAACTTAGATTTAGCACTTTAACTTAGACCTATAGTACCTGTTAATAGTAGTTTGCGAGTACTTAAAGAGTACTCATGGCTTTTGTCCCTGGCTATTCTCATGGCCAGACTATGAAGGAGACTATCAAGAGGATGGTCATCAGGACGACTATGATAACTAGGACTATCTGTCTTCATCAGCATTGCTTGTGCCCCTAAAGATGGACCCCATCGCTACGCTTTATATTTATTTCCGCTGCTTGTTGTATTAAGACTGGATCATGAGATCCTTATTTGTGTAAGACCTTATGTATGGTTTGTAATGGATGATGTACTGTGATATCCAATCCGTTATATCTCGCAAAAATGGTAATCCTAGGATTGCGAGGTATGGCATAACGGGCATCTGGGATTAAAAATCCGGGTGTTGACAGTATGTATTCTCTACGCATCGTCCGTTACTGCATTACTACATAGATAGATCCTAGGCAAGTTTCTAGGGTTTCTTCGTAGGAATTTTTTTGTTTTTCGAGCCGATCCCCAACAGTGGTATCAGAGCCGATCTGTGCGTAGGAGTGCTATACGGCTAGTACGCACATGTATTGTGTGGGCATTGATCCTTTAGTTGTTACCCTCTAACGTGTACTTGTTTATATCACGGTATTGTTTGATGAAGCGGCCCGAACCGACCTTACGCGTATCTGTACGCGAGACTGGTTCCATGCTCAACATACAGCTTGTACCGTATAAGTGGCTAGCGGGTGTCTGTCTCTCATTCGATAGTTGATATAGCATTTACAACAGAGGGCCCCGAAAGGGGTGTAATAGAGACAACTGTTGGGTCCATGTTGTGGTTGGAAAGTTCGTAGTTTAGAAACGGTTCTAGTATGAAAGCCCTAACAACCACGTAAAACTTGCAATAGATAAAGTAGAGGCATCTAACTTTATTTTGCAGGGGGCATGTAATTATGATATGGCAATGGTCGTTACGAAGGTAAAGTAGTTTACTTTTCTGTTACTAAGTAGTATAGTGATAGTCATCGTTCCGATGGACGACCTGGTGGAGGCGTTGTGGACTTGATGTCAAACCAAGGGCACGATGGAGATCATGCCGGAGCACTCGATGGAGATCAAGGCGCAAGAAAGACCACATCATATCACATTATACATATGATGTTGATACCAGTTTTTACATCTTATTGTGTGCTAGTATTTAGATACTCAACAGTAGCAAATAAGATAATCCCTATTTAATTCCAATGTTTCGTGTTCCCCTTGTGTGTGCACCACCAAGAAAGTTCTTCGGTATAAGGCGATCCAGGGTTACAGGCCTGGGTGTCAGACATATCTACGTTCGCATACAGTGGGTGTAAGCCATGTTGCACAGCGAATACACACAAGTTAGATTTGTCGAGCCTAGCATGTACAGACATGGCCTCAGAACACAAGAGATCGAAAGATCGAGCATGAGTCACATGGATGATGTGATTGGCATTGTTGAATGTCTACCTTTGATAATGCACTGATGGCCGTGATGATCGGGGGAGGTGTAGAGGATAGGGATCATGCGATCACTAAAATCGTCCAGGGGATGACCGTTTTAGTGGAGACCAATTATAAATTGATCTCTTATTATAAACTTACTCTAGATGTCTGTTTGCAAATATCTTAGTAGATCTTAGCCTATCCCATTGAGGTCCTTTGTGACCATGGGAATATATTGCTTAATATGGAACTTATCAAAAGGGTCCAACTTCATAGATTAATACCCACGCCTGAGGGATATCCTCGTAAAAGGATGATCTTCTCTTCTTGATACAATAACCATTAGGAGATAATTCGATGACTCCGGAATGTTTGTGTTTTCTCCATAATCATCCGATAAGCCATTCTCCATTCGATGAAGTGTTAGGCTACATTTTGTATTCTACAGAATAAGGCACATAGATTATGAGCCGCTGGATGGGTTTTTTCCTCCATCATGGATGAAAAAGAGAATATTGGAAAAACACTTAATGATCTTGCATTAGAGTTAAAAACTCTTGGAAGGGCTTGATTGCAAATGGAGGTCATGGATGAAAAGGTATATGTAAGATATACAAATTATAAATGTGATTCTTGCAAAACTCGTTGAAGTTTGCAAAGTATTTGATACTTATCCCATTTTATGAAAATAGGAGGATCTGCTTGAGAATTGCTGGATTTGAGGCAACGTGACTTGATGACGGCAAGCAAATAAGTTGATGGCCGACATCACCTCTTTCCTCAAAGTTTATCATTTGAATTAGTGGACTTGAATATAGATTTGTAATCATAGTTTGTGTGTCTTGCTTTAGGCGAGACGATTGTTCATATGAACAAGTTACAAACCAGTTTGTACTATTCTTATGAACAATACCTTATGGTCACATTACAATTACAAACAAGTTATTCTCATCACTATGTTAATGATAATAGTTTAAACATTTATAAAAGGATTAGAATGCTAAAAGATATCCAAAGCTTAATAATGAAAAGACACTACGGTTTAAGTCATTCTGGTTATTGCATGTTCTTTATGAAAGATCGAGGTCCTAGATGCTTAATCTAGAGACTTTGCAAAACCATGCCTCTTGGGCAGAATGACTAAAACTCCGCATTCTGGTAAAACTGTGATATGCGAAGAAATGATGAATCTTATACATATTGATGTATCGTATTTTCAACAAGTAGTGGAAATCATTAGGTAATTGTGGACTTAAGTGAATAAGCGTATTTACTTAATGAAACATGAGTTTGAAACGATTTGAATTGTTCAAATGAGTTCATGACTAAATGGGATATTGAATTAACTGAATTAGCAAGTCTCTTCGATTTGATCGGCATGGCTAAAGTATTCAAGTTAAGTTTAGCATAAAAAGAACTTGTGAAAGATGTTTCACAAATTATGATAATTGGACGAATTCAAACTTTGTTGAAATGTCTAAACATCATAATCAATATGTATTAGATACATATGGTACAATATTATCTCTTATCAGGGTTATAGTTGTCGTTTAGAGTTAGAGATCAAAATAAGCAAACACTCATTTGAAATACACAGAAACATCTAAAAGATTCGTGGAAACAACACCATAAGTGTTATGGCACGTTCGAGTTTCTGGAGATTGCGATAAGTCGAAATCGCGGCGAATAAACAAGTCTTTGTAGAGCATTCTTAGGATGCTATGAATGCATCATCCACAAGGGGCAAACCTACTATTGTCCTAAGTTGTTGTGTCTTGATGAAGATACAGGTGGAAGAAAGTAAAAGATCAAAACAAGGTATTTTACCTTACCTCTGAATTGTTGAGTGGCGCAGCGGAATTTGTTTCGTGAATCCAAACTCTACAAATAGAGGAGAAACCAATGATAATGATCATAAAGTTTCAGGGAATACTTTTACAAAAGAAAGTAGGATTCAACTATATATTCTACAAGTTTGTGGAATTGTATTATTGATTCACTTGTCATGTTTTGAACAAGACATACCTACGAATTACAAAGAAGCGTGATGGACCTGAGTGCGAGAAATGACTATGAGTCATAAAAATCCTATATTAAGTTACATTTGAGATTTCAAAGTAACATGTTACTTGATCTTATTAAAGTAAAGAAGTTTACTTGATATTTCTGAATGATTGCAAAGTCATAAGAATGAAATGAAACTTAATAAGTGACAAAAGCTCGATTTGTCACAAGTTTGGACAAATTCAAGGAGTTGACTACAACAGTAGTGATACTTAAGTCTTTTGGATTTACACTAGAAATATATGGATATTGAAGTCTCGTAATTGGAATTCTCAAATTGATAATGATCAAAGAATTTTGGAATGTCCAAGATTATCGAGAGGACCTAGACTTGAGTGGGAGCAAATAAGCTTAGCTAATTCATAATATGTATCTAACATATTTTGAGTGGGAGCTAAGTGAAATCCCTGGATCTCAAACATGAATGTCATATTTGAGTGGGAGCTAAGTGAAATCCCTGGATCTCAAACATGAATGTCATATTTGAGTGGGAGCGTGAAATCATTCTGGAATATGTAGACGACATATGTGAATGATGTGATTGGTGTTAATAGTATTTAAGTTAGGATGAAGTTGAAGTTATTAAACAAAAGATCTATCTAGATAGATTAGTAAGTTTAATAAACACTGTAAGTCGAATGCTTCCTGGACTTGATTCTGAAAGATGTTCAGAATGTCCTAAAGACAAGATTCTGAAGTAAGTCCAAAATAGAACAAGGTAAGAAAGAAGTTCTTACTGTATGAAGCATTGAGTTAGTATTGCAACTATGGTTGAAAGAAAGAGATGCATTGCGTCTCCTATGCCTCAGTCATAGATTCTTTCATAAAACCATGTTGTATACTCGACATAATGTGACCCGAGGGTCTGGTTGGTAGGACGAAGTCTTAACTGTAAGAACATGTCTTTAAGTGATTCCTGAGTTGATCACTGAACCAGAATTAAGTTTGTACATAAATAGAAAGAAGCAAAGAAAGTGGCATAGATGCATTTCATGCACTAGGATCTACATAGATATAGAAGTATAAAGGCTACATCTGATGTGATGTATAATGTTATGGCGGGGCTAGTTCGCTTTTAATGTAGAATGATGTGTCCCAGGGCCTAGTGCCCATGAGAAAGCCCTCGAGGTTGATATAACGTCACTGTAAGCTCCTGAAATCCGGCCTCGTTCTGTTGCCATGACTATAGTGTATACACAAAGGATAGCAAAGTGTGTTTTGAAGTTTAGATGGCAACAGTGAAAACGACCGTCATCATAAACACTAGAAACAAAGTCTCACTTTGTTGCCAAACAAATACTTCGACCCATTATAAGATAATGGAGTGAATGTCAAAATTAGGAAGACATTAACGATTTGCAAAAGACATAATGATCTGGTAAAGAAAAACATGGACATGACGTCTCCCTTGAGCATGCATGATCTGTAAACGCATATGGTATATGGTTTATATGAGTAAAATGCAAGCTGGATTATTTGTACTCTAGTGCAAGTGGGAGACTGAAGGAGATATGCCCTAGAGGCAAATAATAAATGGGTTTTTATTATCATATCTCAATTAGTTTATAGTAGTTTCATATTGTGCTATAACTGTGCCAAGTAGAAACATTGGTACAGGTGTGGTATGAAACAACAAAGTCCCTAGTAGCCTCTATTCATACTAGTTCGTTGGTCACGAAGATGATCTAGGTTTCAAGATCATGGGCATTTATGCCGACTGACAACGAGATCATACCATTGGAGAATGATGTGATTGGACATTCCTCGAAGGATTGCAACACGATCAAGTCATCTAGTTCATTATTGCAACAACTATACCTAGACTCCTTCTCCTTAGACCGTGAGCTCATATTACTCACTGTTTCCCTAGGCTGCTTAGACTGCATCAAACGTCATCTGGTAACACGGTGGCCATAAAGGTGTATGTTGGGTATTCCGAAGGAACAGTAGATGACATTTGACTGCAAGACCGGGATTTGTTCACCCACATGACGGGTAAAGATACATACGGCCGACTTGGTGAGATTACATCCATATATGTTGCAACATGTGACTAGGTCATGGGGATGTAATATCACGGTAACAAGAAAACATAACTTGTTGTGAACGAGATTGAACAAGGTATATGATACCATTGATCGGATCTCGGACAAGTTGTATCGAGAAACAAAAGGAAGAGGATGCTACATTTAGACGGTTCAAACAACATTGTCATCAGGAATGCATAGGGGTCACATGGATATCCCGGGTCCCTCTGTTGATCATTGATACAGATCATGTCTAGAGCATTCCCGAGCCGTGAGAGGATACACTTAAGGGTATGATGAGAGCGATCATTCATAAGACGGAATCATAGTAGAGAAAGAGAAAGCCGGAATCGTTCCGCAGAGAGATCCGAAGTTGTTCGAAGAAAGAATAAAGGACCGGAATCATTCCGGGAAAGATCCGAAGTCGTTCGGAGGAAATCGAAAGGGAACCGAAAGGTGTTTCGGGTCAAGACGGATTTTGTAATATGTATTTACATATTAATTAATGTAACTAATATTAAATATAATATTAAAATCTAATTTGAAGGGTTATTCCACTAATGGGCCAAACTTCCTAGGGAAATAGGGCCCATGAGGGAAAACCGAAAGGGGGGAAGGGACAAGGGCCAAAGGGCCAAGGCCCAGGTGCCTTGAGGGGGCCCATCCGGCTAGCCTAGGGTTGTGCGCGGGGTGGGGCCCACCCTAGGCCGGCTGGCCCATTAAGGCCCATGCGCCTCCCCCCTCTCCCTTGAATAGTCCCACATGGGAAACCCAAAGGGGAGGGCACACCCCCTCCCCCTATATAAAGGGGTGCCCATGGGTGGGATTGAACACACAACTTGAGAAGTCCTTTGGTTGACTTTCTCCCTCCCTCTCTCTATACCTTGTGACCATGGCCCCATGTCTGGGCTATGCGATCGAGGCACACCTGTAGTACGCCGTTGCGCTGCAGGGATTCCTAGCCGGATATCAACTTCCGCACTCCCGGCGGGATCGGGGAGCCGGAGGTCTCATCGTGCACCGGATGTGTACGAAGACACGAGGCGCAACACTTGGGGCGCTTAAATGTCGTGAGCCGGAGCTGTTGCACGATGAAGATGATGAAGATCAAGAAGTAGCAAGGGGTGACCTGCGAGGAGCTTCGCGACCTTGAGGTCGGCTTCGAGTACGAGTACTTCAACCACGTTCCCCGCGGAACGTTAACCGCGTACGGTCTACAAGAGTATGCACTCTCTACACATCGGTCGTTACCGCATTACTACATAGATAGATCCTAGGCAAGTTTCTGGGGTTTCTTCGTAGGAATTTTTTTGTTTTCCGAGCCGATCCCCAACAATATCCAACCCCAGTACAGAATACCATGGCGGCCCGAGAAATTCTATCGGCTAATCCAGGACCAGAGGAGATCCGTTTGGGTATCAAGCTACTCAACAAGGGACTAGAGCAGCAAAAGGTCGCCCTGTCCGGAAGTCAAAAACTGGTCTCGGATTCTGACCAATGTCGAACAGATCCGCCATGGGCTGACGTAAGACTCCACCGTGTTCCGGAGTAGCATTATCGCCCCGAACGATGGGAGGACAATTATTCGAGAACCGGATCGTCAGGACAGCATCGCAGGACTGCACGCGACTGGAGCAACGTCGCACCAGCGGCCGAGAAAGAGGCCATCGCTGCTCTGAATCCGAGGAATCCTCCTCGACGAGAATCCGACGATCGAAGGGGAGAAGATAAAGAGAAACGTCGGGAGGAGGATCGTCAAAAAATGCCACCTCCTAGACATGCAAGCCGTCCGGCTGAGCCCCATCATGGTGGGAACGACGGATGAAGAAACGACGGAAACCACGCCGGAACAAATAGGCAGGGGGCTCTTCATAGTCAAGACCCTCCCCAGAATCGTAATAATGACGTTCCGGACGGAGGCCAGCGATAACCCGGAAATTATCCAGCTGCCCCACCCTCTCCACCACACAGTCATCACAACGGCTCCCAAGGAGGGCACGGAGGACGACATGGCGGAGGAGGTGGTGGTAGAAGCCAAAGTCCGGCTCCAAGGCACCGCAGCCACAGCCGACATTCGGGACGATCTTTATCCCCGAACGACGCAAGGCACAAGATCAACTCCAACATAGAGGCTTGGCGCTACGAAAACGATGATATCTACGTGGGCCCAAAGTGCTTCGGACCACGCATCAGAGCTACAAAATTCCTGGAAGGATTTGCTATCTCAAGACATATCCAAGTCTATGATGGCATTGCTCGGCTAGATACCTGGCTACAGGATTTCTTCCAAGCTGGCTGCATCGCCAAAGGCGAAAACAGCCTGGTCGCAACCCGATATCTCCCACTTATGTTGCGGAAGGCGGCACGATCATGGCTTAATGAACTTCCGGAGAACACCATCCATAACTGGTATGACATGCAAAGTGCGTTCTTTCGGAATTTCGAAGGCACATATCGGAGGCCCGGTACGGTCGGAGACCTACAGCGTTGCACCCAGAAAGCCGGAGAAACTTGCCGGGACTACCTCGGACGATGGATCGACACCAAGAACTCCTGTGAGGGAGTAAATGATCAAACTGCGATCGAAGCTTTCATTGCAGGTCACCCAATTGGTCTACTCCGTCATCGCTTGAAGTGTGACAAGGTCACTGATTTGGGAGAGATGATAGAAATAGCGAGCAAATATGCAGATGCTGACGACAATGCAGAGGGATTGCTCAATGCCCTAGCTGTACCTCAGTCAGCAAAAACAAAGCAACAAGCTCAGAAGCGCAATAACACCTCGGAGGAAAAACCCAACGCGGAAACAGTGGTGGTTACTACTGTTTCCGGAGCTGGAGGACGAGGAGGACGTGGCGGAGGCCGCGGGCATGGCCATGGGACTTCAAGGGTCCAAGTTAGAGGAGAACAGCAACCAGGCAAAACCTACTCTTGGGCCGACATTGCCAATAACCCATGTGTGCATCACCTAGACGCCAACAGGGGCTCGTCCCACACCAACGCTGAATGTCGTTTCAATGACGACATCAAAAGAGATGACACTGCGGGCTATAAAGCTAAGCGGAAGAAGGGAAAGAAAAATCCCGAAAAGGACAAGGAGACCATGGAAGATTCCGACATGGAGGAAGCTGATGCTTCAAATCCCAAGACGGAAGGGAAGAAAACTTTTCCCACCAAGAAAGACACTTATGTCACTTTCCTCGGATCTCAACCAGCAAAGGTCAAGAAAGCAGTTCTACACGAGCTCAATGCAACAGTTCCGGCTATCCCCCAGTATCTGGACTGGTCGGAAGTGGCAATCATGTTTGACCGCGACGATCATCCGCCTAAGTTACATAGGCGAGGAAAATATGCCTTAATCGTCAACCCACTTATTGACGGTTATGGTTTCTCCAAGACCCTCATGGACGGTGGTAGCAGCATAATATTCTCTATGTCGACACGCTACGCCGGATGAAGATCTCGGAGACCTAGCTAAATCATAGCTTTGTGATCTTTCACGGAGTTGTCCCAGGAAGACAAGCTAATTCCCTGGGAGAGATTACTTTGGATGTTACCTTTGGAACTCTAAAGAACTATCGGACGGAAGCACTTTCCTTCGAAGTGGTCCCGTTCAAGAGCGCATACCACGCTATATTCGGACGTCCGGCTTACTGGGCTTTTATGGCTCGCCCGTGTTACATTTACAATATGATGAAAATTCTAGGTCCCAACGGCGTGATCACCATCAGGGGAGACCCGAAGAAAGCGCGAGAGTGCGAGGATGGAAATGCCGCCTTTGCCGAAGCCATGCTGCACGCCCAGGTGTACCAGGAGATCAAGAAGAGCATAGATCCGTCCGAGATGCCCGCAACGAAGAAGGAGGTGACAAAGCCAAATCCGGAGTTTAAGGCATCAGAAGAGACGAAGAAAGCACCGTTGAAGGATGATGACCCCTCCAAGGTGACCCAGATAGGCGTAGGCCTAGGTAGCGCATAGGAAAGCACGCTCGTCAAGTTACTCCAAGCAAATCAAGACATCTTCACATGGCAGCCATCTGACATGACCGGAGTACCTAGGGAACTTGCCGAGCACTCTCTAAATGTAAACCCGAACGCTAAACCCGTCAAACAGTCCTTACGACGGTTTGGCGACGAAAAGAGTAAGGCAATAGCTAAGGAACTAGCGCGGCTCGAGTTAGCCGGATTCATAGAAGAGGTCATCCACACTGAGTGGTCGGCCAATCCTGCAATGGTCCCTAAAAAGGACACCACTGATTTAAGGATGTGTGTTGATTATACTGCCTTGAACAAGGCTTGTCCAAAAGATTCGTTCGCTCTGCCTAGAATTGATCAAGTTATCGATTCTACGACAGGCTCGGAACTCCTCTATTTTCTCGATGCATATTCCGGCTATCACCAAATCCGGATGAAGGAATCTAACAAACTCAAAACTTCATTCATAACCCCTTTCGGAACCTTCTGTTTTGTTACAATGCCCTTTGGGCTGAAGAACGCAGGAGCGACGTACCAGCGCACGATGCAGCGTTGCCTCCATGACCAACTCGAATGCAATGTACATGCATACGTGGATGATATTGATACATTGCAAATGTATCTATAATTTTTTTATGTTCTATGCTTAGTTTTATCCACTTTCTTGTGTTTTGTTCCAACTTTGGAGTACTTTTCATATGATTTCTTGGACTAACCTATTAACAAGAGCCATAGTGCCAGCTGCCTGTTTTCTGCTGTTTTTGGTTCCAGGAAAGTCAGAAAATGAATATTCTTAGAATTGGACGGGACAAAAGCCAAAGTGCCTATTTTTCCGGAAGGGATCAAGTGCCAAAATACGAGACGGAGAGGGGTCAGGGGCCGGCCACACCACCTGGCCGCGCGGCCAGGCTTGGCCTGCGCTAGGGGGTGGTCTGGCCGACCCCAGCACCCCCTCGGCCTCTCCTTCCGCCTATATATTGCCCTCGAGATGAAAACCCTAAGACCCTGATCAAAAATCCACGAAAGAGTCTGTAGCTGCCGTCATCTCCATCCCTAGATCGGGAGGGATCTGAAGCTCTTCCCGGCACCCTGCCGGAGAGGGGAATTTACCCTGGAGGCCTTCTTCATCACCATGCAAGCCTCCGGTGTGATGCGTGACTAGTTCATCCTTGGACTACGGATCCATGTAGTAGCTAGATGGTTGGTTTCTCCTCCTTTGTGCTTTCATGTTTAGATCTTGTGAGCTCCGTTCATGATCAAGATCATCTATTTGTAATCCATACATGTTGTGTTTGCGGGGATCCGATGGATATTGAGATGCTATTTCAGATTGATTATTGATTCTATCATGTCTTTGTTATTTGAGATCTTGCATGCTTTCCGTTGTTAGTAGCTATCTTGGCCAAGTAGATGCTAGCAACTCCAAGAGTTAGTATTTATGCTCGATAGTGGGTTCATGCCTCTGGTAATCTGGGGAAGTGACAGAAATCTCTAAGGTACTAGATGTGTTGTTGCTACTAGGGAGGAAACAACAATCCTTTGTTCATAGAACAATCGTATTGTTAACTTTACACGCAGTTCGTAAAGCAATAATCTGTTGCTTGCAACTTAATACTGGAGGGGGTTCGGATTATAACCTGAAGGTGGATTATTAGTCATAGATGCAGTTGGATGGCGGTCTATGTATTATGTTGTAATGCCCAATCAAGTCTCAAAGGAGTCAAGATGATTAGTATATGCATGTATTGCTTTCTCGGTGTTTGTCAATTGCCCCGCTGTAATTTGTTCACCCAACATGTTATCTATCTAAGGAGAGACACCTCTAGTGAACTATGGATCCCGGTCCTTGTCTTTTACATACAATCTACAATCTTTTACCGCTTTGTGTTTACTTTCTGCAAACTTTTACTTCTTTCCATTCGATACGTTTAATCCTTTGTTTCCACAAAACACGGTGAGATTGACAACCTCATCGCAAGTTGGGGACAAATTTTTGTGGTTGTGTTGTGCAGGTCTCCACGTTGCTACTAGCACCAGTAGTGCGCCCTGCCAAAGCTTAGCTAGTAACACCTTTGGGGTGTTTCCTTGCTCCTACTGGTTCGATTAAACCTTGGTTTCATAACTGAGGAAAAACTTACTGCTGTGCTCATCATACCTTCCTCTTGGGGTTCCCAACGAGCTCTACGTTGAAAGTCGAGTGCATCAAGATCTTTTCTGGCGTCGTTGTCGGGGAGTCAAGGACATCTTCACAAGGGGAGTCCCTCATAACCAATCTCTTTACTTTGTTGTTTTTGTTTTGCTTAGTTTTCTTTTTGCTTTGTTTGCTTGTTTTGTTCTTCAAAAACACAAAAAAATTAGTTTTACTAGTTTGCTTTCTTTATCAAAAAACACAAAAAAATTAGTTCATTTCCTAAGTTGTCACTATGTGTAGCCTTGCTCCAGTCACTATGTCACCCGAGAATATGATTTTCACTTTTAAACAAGGAACTGAGGAAAGTTTTAAGGAAGCTTGGTCGAGAATCTTTAATCTACATGAAAAAACTGAGCCTAAAATGACTCAAAGCTTGTTCCTTAGCAGTTTTTACCTTGGAATTTTGCTCTTTTCTATAGATATGCTTTGAATGTTGTTGTGGGAGAAGATTTCCTCCATTGTAATGAGGATGATACTATTAATGCTATAAAGAAATTGATCCTCACTTACAACTTGCCTAGCCAAACTGATACTTCTTTCGCAAAAATATTTGCTAGGTTGAACACTCTTGAGGCTAGCACTACTAGCTTAGAAAGTTGCTATAATACGCTTAGGGAGCATCACAATTATGTTCCAATAAATTCTGAACCATCAAAGTGGCTCCCTACAGTAAAGATTGAGATAAACACTGAAACTTTTCAAGCCCGCTGCGATATCATGTCTGAATTTTGTCTTATGCCCAAAGATATTTATGAATCTTTGAATCTTTGGGGGCTTACTATAGGAGGAAGAGAAATATCTCTTGCTAATAATTCTACCATATTACCTATTGGAATAGCTGAAGGAGTGTTTACAAAGATCCTTGGGAAAATGATTTCTACTGATTATCTTGTTATTGAATGTGCAGGAAAAGGACAAACTACACTTGGAAGGTCCCTATTAGAACTCCTTGGAGCAATAATAGATGTGGGAAAGGGGACACCTTTCTTCTCCACCAAACAATCACATTTTCCCAAAGGTTAAGAATAAAAATAAGAGAGGTAAGGGCAAGAAATTTGGTCTTAATGCTTCTTCATTTGAGAACACTTGATTCTTTCTTTGCTTCTTATGCCTAACTTAAAGGCGTTAAAGAAAAGTACTTGTTGGGAGATAGCCCAAGAGTTTTAGTTGAGTCTTGGAAGTTATTACCTATATAATAACCTCTCCTTATCATTTTTATTTGCTTTTTGAGCCAAGAGTAACCTCTAATGAGAGTGAAGTAATGATTGGGAAAGTTGCTGTCTCGAAACAGATTTCTGTGCTTCACCGTAAAAATTCCTCAGAGAGTTATGTACGTCGGATTGAGCTGTAATATTTTTTGCTTCTGCCCCAGGTTGTTATCTAACGTTCGTTAGTTCAACACTTTTTGATTTGAGCAACATAAGGTCTTCTAATAAATTTGTCTTTACCTGCTGGTCTGTTTTGACAGATTTCTGCCATTTTCTGCATTTGCTTCTTGTTGGTTCCTTCTTGAGTTCTTTTGGGGAATTGAGCTTTTTGAGGGAAGTGCTACAGTAGCTAGTGTTCTAGTGGAAGTTTATTTGGTATTAGAACTGAACCTTAAGACTTATTTATCTTGAGTGCACTAATGTTGCTAATAAAGATTGTGTGAAGTTTTGTATGAAGGAAAATTTTCAGGTGTATGGAAGGAATGAGTAATGAGATGAAGGATGGACTAAAGCTCAAGATTGGGGATGCCACGCATGTCACCCCAAGAAATATCCAAGCAGTTCAAGCGTCAAAGCCTGGGGATGCCCAAGGCATCCCCTTCTTCATCAATAAAAATTTCAGGTTTCTTCCAAACGCTTTATTTTTATTGTTTCATGCACAGTTGTGTTTTTCTTGGAGCGTCTTCTTTTTCGTTTTTGTTTTGGTTTTTAGTTTGCTTGATTTGCTTAGTTTTCTTAATAAGTTGGTTGGACCCCCTCTTTCATACTTTGGTTTACAAATAGTTTGGTTTGGTTTGGAAAAGAGTAGGAAAGTTCATGCTTATGTGGTAAAAAGAGCTCGTTTTTGACTGTGGCCTATGCTTTGTCATGCCATGCTTGATTTTTTTTGGCTTTATGCTTAGTATTCTTTTCTATAGCATGACTTGTTATAAACAATTGAGATTGCTTAATGTGCCTTGGATGAATCATGCGTTGTTTTAGCATATTAAAGCATAGTATAGTGGTATTCTTCTTTGATGCTTTATTTGGGTTGACTTGGCACATGCTCACACCATGTTATGACTATCACAAGTCACCATAGCCTTTATGATCCTTTAGTTTTTAACTTGTAGTATCACTTTATGCTTTGATCAATGATGTTTTGTCGCTCTGCATGATTATGGTCATTATTGCTCTCTTAGTTTGTCGCTCCCAGTCTTTTGCTAGCCTCCACAACCAAATATGAGTTCCACTCATGCATCCAACTCCCTAAACCAAGTTATTCCAAAGAGTCCACCATACCTACCTACTAGCTTATGCTATTCCAAGTATATTCATGCTTTTGTTTACCTTCCACTTATTATGAGAAAACTAGTGATTAAAGCTCTCACGAACTTGATGGCACACTTTACTTTATTGCCTCTAATAAACTTGAACCATTGGGTCCTTCTTTGTTGCGTATATGCTTGCGCGTTATAAGTTGAAATTATCAGAACCATGTTTCATGGGGAACGCTTTCAACATTGCACTTGTACTTTGTACCCCGTTGATATCATGTTCTTTTGCTTACGGATCCCGGTGGTGTGAAATAAAAGTGGAACTTGTAAGATCATGGAGTTTGTATGTGTGTTAGAGAAACGCCTGGGCCGCTAGCCTAAGCCATGCCTAATCATGGTGGAAACTTGCAGCATCACCATAATGAGCACTCTATGAAGCATCCTCAATAAAAACCTATGCAAATAGCAAATAAAAAGATCGCTGAGATGCTCATTGTCTGCTTGCCTTGTCATTTTGATTATGGGAAAGCTCCCGTATCATGTGTAAGGGGTACCCCGTTGGCGGTTCTTAATGATACACATATAATTACAATGACAAGAGCTTACTCATGACTGAAGTTGAGTAGCATGAGGATCGGTCTTCGTAAGTAAGGGGCATGAGATTTCGGTTTATAACTTGTCAAGCATATCCTCTTAGTTGTGTCACTTTAACCTTAATCACCTTCAAGATGCTTATGATAGGGGCAATGAGAGCTGAAAGCTATAAGTACCATAATTTTTGGAAGCTCTTTATGAGACTTGAATCCCTACTTCCTTTTACAAAAGGCCTTTCCTCCACCTTTATATTGAGTCTCCATCTTCTATCTTTATGCACTACTTTGAGAGCATAGTGGCCATTCTTAGTTCTATGTGCATTGTCCCAAGACTAGTTGATTGATGCATAACTTGATATTGCTTGTTTTAAACTGTTGTATCTAGTCACTCTTATGAACTTTGAAGGTGTCCTGTGCATTTATATTTGCTACTCTATTAAGGGACAAGCTGAATATTTTTATGCTATGTTTTCTTTATGTGAAACAAACAAACGTCTTGCAAAGCATTGTTATTCATGAATCTTTTGTTTGTGCCTTTTCATGTTGCATCATAGTATCTTTGCTTATTGCTAGAACTTTGTCTTTCATGTTATGATTGAAGTACTATGATCCCATCTTTGAATGTTTTGCAAATACTTTGATCAAGTCTTTGATGGTGCATGTCACCTCAAAAATTATTTCTTTTTATCACTTACCTACTCGAGGACGAGCAGGAGTTAAGCTTGGGGGTGTTGATACATTGCAAATGTATCTATAATTTTTGATGTTCCATGCTTGGTTTTATCCACTTTCTTGTGTTTTGTTCCAAATTTGGAGTACTTTTCATATGATTTCTTGGAATTTTCGGATGATAACCTGAAGGTGGATTATTAGTCATAGATGCAGTTGGATGGCGGTCTATGTATTATGTTGTAATGCCCAATCAAGTCTCAAAGGAGTCAAGATGATTAGTATATGCATGTATTGCTTTCTTGGTGTTTGTCAATTGCCCCGCTGTAATTTGTTCACCCAGCATGTTATCTATCTAAGGAGAGCCACCTCTAGTGAACTATGGATCCCGGTCCTTGTCTTTTACATACAATCTACAATCTTTTACCGCTTTGTGTTTACTTTCTGCAAACTTTTACTTCTTTCCATTCAATACGTTTAATCCTTTGTTTCCGCAAAACACGGTGAGATTGACAACCTCATCGCAAGTTGGGGACAAAGTTCTGTGGTTGTGTTGTGCAGGTCTCCATGTTGCTACTAGCACCGGTAGTGCGCCCTGCCAAAGCTCTGCTAGTAACACCTTTCGGGTGTTTCCTTGCTCCTACTGGTTCGATTAACCTTGGTTTCATAAATGAGGGAAAACTAACTGTTGTGCTCATCATACCTTCCTCTTGGGGTTCCCAACGAGCTCTACGTTGAAAGTCGAGTGCATCAGATATCGCGGTAATGTCCAAAAAGAAGGAAACGCTGATTTCCGACTTAGAGGAAACATTTGCCAATCTACGAAAATACGACATCATGCTTAACCCGAAGAAATGCTTCTTTGGAATACGAGCCGAAAAATTGTTAGGTTTCATCGTGTCTCAAAGAGGCATAGAGGTGAACCGAGACAAAATCAAGGCTATACTTAATATTTCCAGGCCAACCCGCCTGAAGGATGTACAAAGACTAACTGGTTGCATTGCTGCGGTCAGTCGATTTCTAAGCCGGCTTGGAGAAAGAGCCGCACCTTTATACAAACTCTTGAAAAAGACCAAAGATTTTGTTTGGACTGATGAAGCTGAAGCTGCACTACAAGACCTGAAGAAAGTACTCTCATCTGCTCCTATCCTTGCAGCGCCGGAACCTAAGGAACCGATGTTGCTCTATCTTGCAGCGACAAATAAGGTCGTTAGTATCGTCATGGTGGTGGAGAGACCAGAGGAAAATCAGGAACACCTGGTGCAGCGTCCGACTTACTTTGTCAGCGAGGTTCTGACATAATCAAAATAGCGGTATCCGCACTATCAAAAGTTGGCTTACGGTGTTTTTCTAGCATCTCGTAAGTTACGACACTACTTTCAGGAGCATCCAATTACCATGGTGAGCACAGCTCCCATGAGAGATATAATCAACAACAGTGACGCCACAGGACGCATCGCCAAATGGGGCATAGAGCTTTCAGCTTTCAATATTGAGTACAAACCTCGAACAACAATTAAATCTTAGATCCTTGCCGACTTTGTCGCTGATTGGACAGAGACAAAGGAGAACATGATCCTCCCTGAGTTGGAATATTGGACCCTCTTTTTCGATGGGTCTAAGGCTCGCGGGGGCTCGGGGGCTGGCGTGGTGCTCAAGTCACCCCAAGGAGATAAACTTTTATACGTGTTGCAGATACACTTCACAGCGACAAATAACATTGCCGAGTATGAAGCACTGCTGCATGGAATCCGGATTGCTAAGGATATTGGCATCCGACGTTTGATGTGTTACGGAGATTCGTATCTTGTTGCTCAGCAAGTGTCGGATATTTGTAACGCAAATAAACACATGGAAGCATATAAAGCTGTCGTGGATGATCTATCTAAATCGTTTGAAGGGTTTGAAGTTCAACACATCCCTCGAGCAGAAAATGAGGAAGCAGATGTACTATCTCGGTTAGGTTCTGCGCGGAAGAAGGTCCCGGATGACGCTTTTCTAGAGCACCTCAAAGTTCCCTCAATAAAGGGAGTAGATGAAGAATATCCGACCAAATCCGACTCACCCTTGATAGCAGTTCTGGCTGTAATTCCCAGCTGGACTCAACCCTACCTCGATTATTTGGTAGATGGCAAATTACCCGAAGACGAGGTGCTGAGCCGGCAGATTATCCGACGAGCAAATGCCTATACTATTGTTAAAGGTGAGCTCCATAAACGGAGTGTTTCTGTGGTTTTTCAGTGCTGTGTATCTCCGGAAGGAGTGGAAATCTTAAGAGAAATCCACGAAGGCGAGTGTGGTCACCACGCTGCAGCCAAATCTTTAGTGGCAAAAGCTTTTAGACACGGATTTTTCTGGCTTACAGCTCAGGCAGATGCCGAACGATTAGTCAAGACATGCAAAGGCTGCCAAAAGTACGCCAAGAAAGATCATGTTCTGGCTGATCAGCTGCGAACAATACCTATAACATGGCCCTTTGCGGTCTGGGGGCTTGACATGGTAGGACCTTTTAAACGAGCTCCAAGTGGATTTACTCACCTCTTAGTGATGGTGGATAAATTCACCAAATGGATCGAGGCTAAACCTGTCACTAGTTGTGATGGAGCAACAGCCAAAAGATTTGTCGAGGATGTTATAATCCGGTATGGTTATCCACATTATCACGGACAACGGGAGTAACTTTTCTATGGGAGAATTCACTGAATTCTGCAATGAGCAAAATATCCGGCTTGACATTGCGTCAGTCGCACATCCACAGGCTAACGGACAAGTCGAAAGAGCAAATGGTTTAATTTTACAAGGCCTAAAACCGAGACTCGAAGCACCACTACGACGTGCTGTGGGGGCTTGGGCAGAGAATTTACCCTCTGTAATTTGGAGTTTACGAACAACTCCAAATAGGTCAACAGGATACACACCTTTCTTCTTGGTCTATGGCGTAGAAGCAGTTCTTCCTAGTGATTTGATTCATACTTCTCCTAGAGTGGCCGCGTATATTGAAGAGGATGCCGAGATTTCTTGACAAAATGATCTCGACTTAGTCGAAGAAGTTCACGTCATTGCTGAAATGAGATCTACAGCCTGTCAGCAGAAGTTATGCAAGTATCATAGCCAGAGAGTCCGAGATAGATCTTTCAATATAGGTGACTTGGTTCTCCGGCTTGTGCAACAAAGAAAGCACAAACTTTCCCCAGTATGGGAAGGGCCCTTTTTAGTTAGTCGAGTATTGCATAATGGATCGTACTACTTAACTGACATGAGGCCAGTCAAAGAAAGACATGCTACTAAGAAGAGAAAGAGAGCCGGTGGTAGTACAAATCCGGATGAGTTAGACAGACCGTGGAATATTGCTCAACTACGTCCCTTTTATTCTTAGTTTACCTTTCTTTGTAATCACATATGCGTACATGTTTTGTGAGAAATAAAAGTTTTGGTTGCCTCAAGTTTTTCTGAGAAGTTTTTACCATCTTATTTCCGAATGATCATGTCATAGTCGAAAATCCTAGAATGCTTGAAAGTACTTTATGCTCATGTTCGTTCTGGTTTAGATTTCCGATTCTAAAACTGCTACCCCCGGGTATAACTCTAAAGTTTCTAGTCTTTACTTTGGTTATTTGTCTGATTGCTGGATGCGGGCATTTTCCGAGTAGTGAATTGTTAGTACTGGGAGCCGGTTTTGTTTCTGAGTTTAAACTGGTTTAGCAATTGAGCTCCGTTGCTCAGCAAAGTTTCCGGCAGAAGGTTTAGCCGGCTCACGAAAGGGACGAGGCGGAAAGCCAGATAAATGATAAGTAGAGACGAAAAAATACAAGTTCTTATGTAAACATTTCAGGCACACAAAAAATTAAAGCCAAAAGTGTTGAATAGATCAAAAGCTTAGCACTAGCAAAGTCATAGTACTTTACATTTACAAAACGCATCATGTTCTTTCAGGATAATACAAAAATTTCTAGTCTATGATGCAGGAGGAGATGAAGGAGCTGCCGGCTCGCTGGAGATTCCACCTTGATATCGTTCCGAGATGTCCGCATCCGAGATGGTGCGTTCATCGTCGGAAACTTCTGTTGGTTCTTCCGAAGGAGGAGGCGGAGTATCTATGCGGGTGAAGAAGGGGATCTCGTAGCTGGTCAGGTCAGCCACGTGACACCCATATCCGGCGCAGGAGTGCATAATAGCTTGAAGGTCCCGCTCCTGGCCGTCTTCGTCTACCTTGCAGTATCCTCTGGTCACTTGCCATATCTCCATGTTACCATGGTGGCTCATGACCATGGTGAGAGCGTTCTGCGTAGCAGTACGCGCGTAGGACATGTTCCAGTCCCGAACAAGTTGCGGCATCTCCTTGGCCTTGTCCCGCACCTGAAAATCCGACATTCTTGGCATGTCCAGAATCTTGAGAGCTTCGCCGACGTCCTCAAGGGACTGGCGGAAGTCATGAAGCAGGTCACCAACTTGGGTAAGCCGGTGGGTGCGGGGTTCGGAGGAGGAAGAGTCCGTCAAGTTCAGAGGACCTATACACAAAACAAGTTAAGAAAAATCCGACATTGATAAAAGTCGAAGAAAGAGACAAATCAGATAGATGGAACGTACCAAAAATGACATCGTCAATTTTGGTCTTCTCCTCCCGGAGACTCTGGAGTTCAGCCCGGAGCGCCTGGGACATATCCTTCCCTCTGCCAAGTTCATTCTTGAGGTCCGAGATTATTTTACCTTGAGCAGCAATCTTGCGATCACGCTCTTCAGTGGCCATGGAGGAGGATTCAAGGACTTGAGCTATGCTCTTTTCATGATTGGCCTTGAGCTGGTCCAGCTCTTGGCGAAGCTCCTTGTTCTCCACCACCGGGGTCTTGAGGTTCTCGGCCTCTTCAATCTTGGCGATGGATTGTTTCACCAGCGCTGTAAGTCAAAAAGAACAAAAGTTCAGAAAAATTCAACATTGAAAATAACAAAGACAAGGTTTGAGTCTCGGAATGTTTACCTTCGGCCTCATCCTTGGCAACTTTGAGTTCATCATTTTTAAGCCAGAGAGCTTTGATCTCTCTCTGCTTGTCGCAGACATTGGTCAATAATTCCTGGTTATAGGAACATACTTTCTGTAAGTCAGAATACCCAAAGTCAGAAAGATACTTAAGACTCGGGCTAATATTTTTGTTAAATATCAGCACGAGCCTTTGGGGCTACACTAGTTCGTTCTTTGGCATCCTAATGAATCATGAACCCGGATTATATATCCTACTTCATGCTTGGGGGCTAGAGGATATGATACAACATAATGAAAAAAATCAGGAGTTGGAATTACGACTTACATATTGTTCGCGGGTGAGTTTATCCAAACCCGCGTTAACTTCAGCAGGCACCTTCTCGGCGAGAGTCAGAGGAATCACTGGGGCTGTTTGAAGCTCACCAGTCCTAATCCTCTCGTCACGGAGGCGCACTTGAGCGAGAAGGTCGGAGAACTTGACGTCCTCTGCTTCTTGCGCTTCTTCCTCGGCGGATAAAGTTCTCTTCTCCAAGCATTGCTTGGCAAGCCGCTGGATTTCTTCGGCAGATTTCTGAGACAGGCCAAACTTGGCAAGTTCCGGATTGCTCAGGAGGTTTTTGGCGAAGGTTTCTGCCGAGGGATCATTACCCAAAGAGGGTTCACCCTTATCTAGATCTGACGCACCCGTGGTGACGTCAGTTTGTGATCCAAGGTTCGCAGGCCCCGTTGTAGGAGCCGGATCTTCTGCAGCGTCCGGCGAGATAACCGGCGTTGCAGAAGGTTGAGGGCCAGGAGTCGGAGGAGCCACGGCAGGGGAAGCTATGGTAAGCTTCGTCTGCCGCAGCGGCTTCGAAGGAATCCCTTTCCCCTTGGCCTTGACGAGCGGTTTTGCTCTGAGAATGTAGTAAAAGTCGGAAAGCATTACATCTCGGAAATAAATTTGAATAAGGTACAAAGGCGGAAGTTGTGATTGAATGTTACCTCTTCACGACAGGCACCTCTTTTGTGCCAACAACCACTATCGGAGCTTTGCGCTTCTTGAGCGCAAGATCCGGCAATGGAACTACCTGCACCTCCTGAGAGAATTCCGGAGGATATCCTTCGAGCGGAGCAAGTTCCGACTCGGGGAGGTTAGCAAGCTAAAAAGAAGAAAACATATCAGTATTGCAGTATAACTCAAAGAATGAAACACATAAAAGGTGTGATGATGGAAGCTTACCGGCACCACGGGGTTTTCTGCCGTGTGCATACCCAGAGAAACCTTCGGAATTCTCCTCTCGATCCGCTCCTTGATCAGCCACTTGATCTGGATTATGTAGCCTTGAGTGGTGTAGGCTTTGGGGCTGATGTGGAGGGAGTCAGTTTTGGAAGACATGATGGAGTGCATCAGTCTATCCCCGTGGTACTGAAGTGGCTGAATCCGACATGAGACCCAGCACTGGAACAAGTCGGATCCCTTCAGACCATTGTGCTTAGTCAAATATTCGATCCGCCTCTTAGCGAGGATCGGATCGTTGGAAAGAGCCGGAGCATCCTCGTCCCAGGAAGGCTGAGCCGTGGCGGCTCCGTCGACAAAAGCCGGCAAAGCGGTAGCTTTGTCGGGAGCCGGAATATCCCTATGATAGAAAAAGGTGGCCGACCATTGTTTGACCAAGTCACTGGCTAGAATTTTGGGATAAGCCCGGTCGCGTCTAAGTGAAAAGCTGATAGTGCCGGTGATGTAAGGAACACCGGCAGTAATGGAATTTCTCCGGACATGGAAATAATACCGGAAGAGAGTCAAACTCGGCCTAATGCCGAGAAAGCCCTCACAAAGCAAAGCATGCGCACTCATCTCTAAGAGAGAGTTGGGAGGAAGGTTATGGAGTTGAACTCCGTAATGATCTATCACCTCGGAGAAGAACTCCGAGGGAGGAAAGGACATACCTCGGCCGAGATGGGTGCCGAAGTGGACCCGCTCGCCGTCGCGCGGGTTGGGGACGGTTTCTTCGAAGCCGCTCCGCCAGTCGCCGGCGGAAAGAAGTCCCTCCTTCTCCACGTTCCTGAGGCCCTGCTCGTTGAGAGCATAGGGAATCTAGATTCCCCGAAAGCTCTCCTTCTCCGCTGCTGCTTCCGCCGTCGCCGCCGCCGCTGCCGCCAAACCGGAGGAATAAGATGAAGCCATTTCTCTGGTGAGAAGATGACCTAAAAGGGGCGGCGCTGGGAGTTTTGTGGGGGAAGAACGAGGAAGCTCTGTGCACGTAGGAGGATTGGGAGGAAAGGAAACGGCAAAGGACTGGTGGAAAGGAGAAGGAAAAATCCAAACCCCTTATATCCACCTAACTGCGCCAAGATTCGTGCAAATGCTACAGTGTAACCGCCACGCGTCGTGGAAGGAACTGGGAAGGACCCACGCGATGATTGCGTCGCCTCGATCTCCACGCACGCATTGAAACAACGCCTCGGTTCCGCGGACCACGGACCCACCAACGGTCGTGCTGACGGAATGCCTGTCAAATGACATGACTTGACCATGACTTGTGTCAGGTGACGTTGGGAACCAAATTCCGGCTTAGTTTGAAACCGAGCTAGGAAATCCGAGTAACCTACTGATAGGTCCGACTTATTTTTTAAGACCTGGATCGTATTTTTGTTGTGAAGTTTTAGGAACCCTTCAATATTCCGCAAGCCGAAGATCAAGCTAGAAAATGATAAATCCGACTTTGGATCTTGGAGGCCTCCGGGGGCTGCTGTTGGGAATATACTTTCCGGGTATCGTCACAGTTCCTCACTGACCAGGGTGGCCCACTTCGGGTTAGAGCTTTGCTTCACGGGCGGCCCAGTCAGGGAGAAAGACGGAGTCCAATCCGGCTACGGGAAGGCCCAGAAGACTTACCGATTTAGGCCCATAATATTACTTGTAGTTCAAGATGTACTCTGTAACCGACTCTTAGGCATAGCCGGATAGATCTCTCCTGTAAACCCTAGGCCGGATATCTATATAAGCCGTCCTGGGGAGAGCCTTTAGGGCACCCAATACATTAGATCCTTAACTCGCATAGGCGAAACCCTTGTAACCGATATTCCGGCTCTGCCGTATTACTGGATTGCTAGCAGGAGTAGGATCCGTCCAAAGCCGGCGGATTCGAACCTGGTAAACTTGTGTGCTCACCATCCCGGAATACCGTACATCTCACACCCCTCTCTTCCGCACGCCTCGAGGACCCCCTCATGGCGTACTTGTCATCAATCCGACGACAAGCCACTGAGCCGTTTCCTGCTTGACGCGGTCCACTCCAACCCGCATTAGCTTCACGGTGTCCCATGTCTCCTTCGTCGTGCGCTTCATGACGAGTGTGGCCTGCAGGTCTACCATCACCGCTCACAGGATGGATGCAAGAGTCGCCTTGTCCGCGGGCACACTTGGGGCATTGCCCTCCACCACGTCCGAGAGAGCACACGCATCCAGGTTGATCTGCATGAGAAGTTCCCACTCGATATAGTTGGCGGGGTTTAGCATGGGCCAGGCGAGTACGCCGGCCTGCACCGTCAGCTGCTCCTGGATCATGGTCTCGCACACCATGACCTCCTTGCCGTGCCACCGCGATCGGCTTCTGCCGCGACTAGGGTTCCGCGTCCTCGGTGGTGTCACGAATCCCCGCGCCGTTGATGCAGACGTCCTGCCTCCCGCCATCGGCGCCGACCCTCAATCGCCTCCCTTGCTAGCCATGGACACCAGAGCTCTAACGTGGCTCTGATACCAGATGTTAGAATCTAACCTGAAAATTGCTCTCGTCGGCAAAGATGCAGAGAACGAAGAACGCTGGAAATTTTGTGCCGTGTAAAATGTTACGGCTTTTCTGCTTCCTCTTTCCTTTTATTCTTAACAGAAGGGAAATCGTGACCCTATCCTAGTGTGCTCGATCTGGTTTTCTCGCACCATCCCACAAGTCCAATTGTGCTAAGTCACGTAGCTACAAAGACAGAACGGAAAAAGTCTTATGCTTGCACGGCTCGCACAGACGCGGCACGCACCTAGACTCTGAAGAAACAGAAACAATTCAGACTGTCTAAATTGAACCTAACACTGACAAACATACAAGATTATTCAGATAACAATTATTAACAAGCCGAGCGAGACCCGTCGCCGGAGGCTTGGGCCTAGTGCAGGGGAGTCTAAAGACTAGCGAAGCGGGTGCCGGGGGGGGAGGGGGTGGTACGGATCGTTGAAGCCAAGGTTTCCACCAATATATACCTCTTGTAAGCTGTCAGTCGGTATAAGTTCCATCTGTGAAATCTCTGGCATTGTGTAAACACTCTTCGTTATAGTGAAGTTTCGATGGCTAGCGCCCGTGGATTTTTCTCGCTTTGTTGGAGAGGTTTTTCCACGTTAAATTTGTGTCCCCTTGCTTTGATTTCGTTTTCGTTCTTCGTTATTTTCTTGTCGCGTTTATAACACCCTCTCTTCCCCTTCCTCCTAGGTCGCCTCGTGTGGGGTGACTCCGGAGCCCCCTCTCCCACCCTAGCAAGCCACCGCTTCATCTATTCCCCACAAGCAATGTTGCCGGCTTCGTCGGCTGTGGCGGCCACGCCCAGCCTGTCAAAGATGGGGTGAGGGAGGGGCGTGCTCCGACGGTCTCCTACGCGCGAGGTGGGCCATCATTAGGGAGGCACATGTGGAATACGGGTGGTGGAGGTCTTTCATGGTGGTGCTTCGACCGACGATGGGAACTTCGCATTGTTGCACGACTTGGCTGGATCGAGCAGAAGATCGCCCTGTTCTGTCGTCTTCTTCCGCAATGTTGGAATGTCCGGTGAGGTTCGAAGCGGTAGATCCAACAGGGTGTCGGCAGGTGGCGTGGAGGTCTACTAGCTTGACCTGAATAAATGTGGCGGTCCTAGGGTTCCAACTCGTGCAAAGATGATGATGTGACAGATGCTTGTCCCCATCTATCTGGCGGGCTTGTCGTGTTTCAAAAGGCTCCGCCGACGAACTCCACTAGGCGATTTATGCCTGGAGATTGCTGGATCGGGTGGGATTTGGTCCTCCACACCCATGTTTTTCTCTGGTATTTTGGTTTTAGAGGGAGTGCTACGAAGCTCTATTGGTTGTTACATCATGGGGCATGTTTTCTCGTTCCATGGTGAAGTCATCTGGCGAAGAATACCATGGAAAGCGGGATCTACGGACTAGCAATGATGATTCTAGTCTTTGTGACAATAAGGAATTGGCTTGGTGATTCGTGACTTGGAGCAGCGGCACCGCAAGTGGAGTGACAACACAAGGGAAGTTTGAAGTCTTACCTTTCATGTTGAAAATCCAATGTCTGGCCTTAATTAGTTGTGTTTGGCAATGGTCTTATTGAAGGCATTGTTTTGTGAGCGCTTCCTTCAGGGTAAAAACCCAAGTTCTATGATCGAGACGATAACGCTTGTGCACCTTCTTAGAGGCGTCGTTTTTGGAGGAGTTAGACTTCTGGTGGCGTCTTGGTGGTGTTAATACTGCTAATATATGGAATAGATCACCGCTACATTCACCATATTAATATATGCTCTTTGTAAAAAAATCAATTAATTTGGATCGAGTAAACCACATTACTCATTTATAAAGTACTACGTATTACAATTCAATATTTACAATTAATTTGGGTCGAAGGTACCATATTGCTAATCAATCCCTCGGGACCCACAAACAATATATTTTTGAAATGGGAGATAGATCACCCCGGCTTTTGCATTCGAGATATGCACACAACCTTTTTATTAGATTATTCACAACACCTTCCATGAGAAATTATAAAGGTCAGACCAAAAACCAACAAACTAGCGACATTACCTATAACACTGATAAAGGGAGTGTCCATGAACATGGCCAACACCCTAGCATTACACCAACGTGCATCATCTAAAAAACGAAGGCCTTAACAAGTTGCCCAACATCGCACAAGTGGCACAACCGGTCCGATAGACCCTGTGCGTGTAACAACATACACGCTCCAGAAGTCCACGTTACCACCTGTCTTCTGCGTACCTATCTTCTAGAGAAATCAATTAAAAACCTTGCGAGGTGTGCCGCCGAGACTCGCCACCGTCGACTCGGTAGATGCAACACTGCTCCACCTTGGTCATCGCGCAAGAGCATACGGAGACCGATCCAGTCACTGAGCCATCCACTTGTCCATCTAGCCGTTGTGTCCCTCCAATGATTATGCCTCCATGGGGGAGACGGCGCGAGAATGCCGCCATCATCTGATCTAGAAAGCCCAAATTCGAGGTTTCCCTTGGAGCACATATGGAACGAGAAACGCCTTCAACAAGGTAAACGAGGCCCACGGCCGCCATCGTTGGCAACAACTCTTCGCACCTGTCATCGCTAGACAACTAGCTCCTCCTCGCCGCCGCTGACCGCCATACCCTAAGGGCGCGTCCGATCCACCCAGGAGTTGCCCCGAGGATGGCGCCACAACCCGAATCCCGCCGCTGTTGGGGTGGATTACCGAAGAAGAGGAATCACCTTTGTTGTGTGCCCAACGCCATGGCACACATGCCGCTGATGAACTGTGTCGCTGCCCAAAGTATCGAGATCCCGTTGTCCGCCGTCCATCGGGAGGGGCTTTGCCCGCTGGGTTCCTTCGGCGGCAGCAAGGAGTTGGGTGGGAGGGGAAGAGGGACGGCGGTGGCGGCTATGATTTCTCCCGAGCCGCCCCAGAAAATCAATACTAAAAGAAAACGTGTACACAATCCTCGGTGGAAGAAAAAAAAGGAAACCCGAAGGAAAATGAGGAGTGATGACATGGGTGATAACCTGGTGCATGGTGACGAACGGCGACCTCTGGAGACGCAATAATGCTGTGGCCCATGCACTCATTAATCCAAGCTTTTATTGATAGGACTCCAGGTACACTGTCGTCATGGTGTGACAAAACACAATTAAAAAAAAAAGAGGAGAAGGGACAATTGAGATAAGGCTAAGATTGGTAACATGCAAAATAAAAAAAATCGACATACGAGGTGTTCCAAATATAGCACTTGGATTATTGTCCACGAGTCCCTGGCTTGAATGGGTTCAGACCACAGCTATCAACATCACACACAGGGTCTCCCACACAGCCACAATGTATGTAACAAAATCACATTTACATAGTCTGATTAGTCAGACTAATGGAGGTAGAGATGTAAGGGGGTATCATCTAAATCCCACCTATAGTTTATTTGGTCATTTTTGGTGAAAGGGGGTCTATCACTTATACTTCCTCCGACTTATATTAGTTGACTCGAATTTGGCTAAATACACATGTATCTAATATTAAAATTTATCTCTATACAATCGTATCTGACAAATCAAAGTCAACTAATATGGATTGAAGGGAGTAGTTCATTTGATCATTTCTAGAACAAATTTTAAACTAGAAATGACCAAATGAACTATAAGTGGGGATTTAGGTGGACATAAGTCATGAACCCAGCAGAAAGGATCCCCGAACCGTTTTTCTAGGTTTAACTGGGAGAGGCGACGCGCGGGCAATTTTTTCAATCTCCGCTGCGATCGGGAGCTGCTCGGCGGCTGAAGCTGCTTCTGGTGCTTCATCAACCATGGCTGATGATGGCACGGAGGGTGCTACGAGGGGTGCTGCGGGAAGCACTCAGAAGGCGGGGGAAGAAACCATGACTGCCTTGATGAGGAAACTAAACCTCACCGATACGGAGAAGCGGGTGGTGGTGATGGATGATCGTGAGATGGTAGTTGAAGCATCACAGATCACGATTGCGGAAAAGGTACTGTCTGTTAACGAATTCCATATCCAAACCATTACCAGTGCCCTTCGACCGCAATGGGGAAACCCTAGGGGTTTGAGGTTCCAAGCCATAGGGGACAATATTTTTGTAGCGACCATGGATTCGGAGAAGGACAGAGACCGTATATGGGATGGATCGCCATGGATGATCAACAAGCATGCAGTAGTTCTTGGAAATTTTGGTTGGAGCATGCGTCCTGATGAGGTCAATTTTGATAAACTGCCTATATGGATTAGATCTCATAACTTCCCTTTCAACTGGCTGAATCAGAAGAGGCGTGAATTTGTTGCTAGCCAGATTGGGTAGTTTATAAAGCTGGATCAGTCAGGAAACAGGCGTGGTTGGGGACAGAGTTTACGTGCAAAAGTATAGATTAATGTTAAGGAACCACTACGGCGAGTGATCTTACTGAATTCAATGCTGAGAAACTCAGTCGATGAGTATGAAGTGCAATATGAGAGGTTACCCTACTTCTGTTTTGCTTGTGGTAAAATCGGACATCCAGATATCTACTGTCTGGATCTGTTACCACGCAAGGATGATGGTAGTTGGGAATATGATGCTAGTGTCAGGTTCCCTGATACAAAGAAATTTGGACCTGCGGGGCCAAATAAGCAAAAATTCGGTATACCTAATCAAGAGAAGAGTGCAGGCCCTGCTGTGCCACCAAATATACCGAAAGGTAATCTGGGTGGAAGAAGGGAGGTGTGGCAGAGGTCTAATCCTCCTAAACATGATATTGCTAACCCCCAACAGCAGATTTTCCAGTTCAATGCTAAACCATTTGTGCAATATGTGGAGAAACCGAGAAATTCAAGTGCTGAAAATGTTGGAGGTATGGAAATTGGTGGTGTCTAGGATGGGGAGTTGTTTGAGGACCACCAAGGAACAAAGCGTAATGCGGTACTAAACTCGCCTAGTAAGATTGGAGCGAGTCCGCGTGATCCGAAGAAACAGAGAGCAGGTGCTGAGGGGGAAGATGATATGTTGGCGGAGGTTGTGTCCCAGCCCCGCCTAGAACAATGAGTTGCTTATCTATGAACTGTCGAGGGCTTGGGAACCAGGAGACAGTTCGAGAACTTCGCAATATTGTGAAGGAAGAAGGTCCCATACTTCTCTTTGTGATGGAAACAAAGATAAGTGCAAAGAGAACTGAAAAGCTTAAGACTTCTTTGGGTTTTCATGGCAGTTTTAGGGTGGATAACATTGGCTTAAGTGGAGGCATTTATCTTTTTTGGAAGAATGATGCTGAGGTTGATTTGAAGAGTTTTGGCTCCAATCACATTGATGTGGTAGTGAGCATGTCGGATGGTACTACTCCGTTCCGGTTCACGGGTTTCTATGGTGAATCTAGAAGGGAACAGAGACATCTTAGTTGGACTTTGCTGCGCAGATTATCGCATGCGATGATGTACCCATGGATTTGTATGGGTGACTTCAATGAGACTCTCTACGGTTTAGAACATTTTAGTGCAACCGATCGACCAGAACCGCAGATGAGATTGTTTAGAGAGTGTGTGGGGGATTGTGGCTTGACAAATATTGGGTATGCCGGGGTGCCATATACATGGGATAATAGGCAGGATAACCCAACAAACGTTAAAGCAAGGATTGATAGAGGCTTTGGTAATGATCAGTTGTTCGATCTGTTTGATGTACCGAGGGCTTGCCACATTAATATGATTTAGACTGATCACTGTGGAGTTTATGTACGTTTGAGGAAAAAGGTTCAGGTGCCAAGACAAAATATGTGCAGAAACTTCAGATATGAGAATGTATGGCTGACCTTAGAGGATTATGATGAGGTTATTGCTAATATTTGGAGAGAGGAAAATAGTGAAGGTGGTTTATCGGGTCTGGCTTGTACCCTAAAAAATATGCAGTCCACATTGGAGAGCGGGGGGCTGCAAAACTGGGAAATTTTAAGCAGAAGCTGTCAGCGTTGAGGAAAAAGCTAAACAAGGTTCGTAGAGCGTCAGTGGGCCGAGGCCCATCGGATGAGGAGAAATTGTTAATGGCCCAGATTAATGTGACATTGCACCAGGAGGAAATCTGGATTAAATAGAGGTCAAGAATACAATGGCTCAAAGCCAGGGATCGGAACTCATATTTCCATGCCCATGTTAAGCAGAGGAAAAAAATTAATCGAATTTCCACATTACAAAGGCCTGATGGTTCATGGTGTGTGGAGGAACAGGAGATCAAGGAAGAGATTCAAGGTTTTTATCAAAAACTTTATGAGTCTCACGGGGAGCCAAATATGGGAGCACTTCTGCACTTTGTTCAGGAGCGTGTCTCAGAGCCGATGCGGGAGATAATAGATGCACCGTATACGGAGGAGGAGGTGCATTACGTGTTGTTCCAAATGCAGCCTTCGAAGGCACCAGGTATAGATGGCTATACAACTGGTTTCTTCCAGTAACATTGGAGTTTAGTGAAGGAGACTTTGGTACCAGCTATTCTGAATTTTTTGAATGGAGGAGTTCTTTCCCTTGAACTTAATGAAACGGCCATTGTTCTCATCCCAAAGGTACGGAACCCACAATCAATTACACAATTCCGACCTATTTCTTTATGCTCGGTTATCTATAAGATCTGTACACAGATGATGTCCATTAGAATTCGACCAATGCTAGAGGAAGTGATTAGTCCGGAACAAAGCGCCTTTGTTCCTGGATGGTTGATGACCCATAAGTATAGGGGTTGTATCGCAGTATTTTCGAGGGAAGTGAAATCCAATTTATTGATTCGACACAAGGGGAGCTAAAGAATATTTATCAGCCTTAACAACTGAGTTGTCAATTCAGCTACACCTGAAAACAATCTTGCTCACAATAGTTTATCAGTAGCAACAGTTTTGTAGTAGGAATAGTAAAGCAGCAGCAGCAGTAAAGCAAAGACAGTAGTAACAAAAGCAGTAAACAGTGGGATTCGAGTGCGGTAGGCATAGGGCTGGATGGACGGGCGTTGCATGGACAAGACAATTCACATAGCAATCAGAACATAGGGCAATTGCAGATAAATAAGATAAAGCACCCAAGTACTAGACAATCCTAGGCATGTGTTCCATAAATAGTCATACGTGCTCGCAATGAGAAGTTGCACATCTTTTGTCCTGCCAGCCCGTTTGCAGCGGGGCCTCTAGGGAACTACTGGCAATTAAGGTGCTCCTTTTAATAGAGCACCGGAGCAAAGCATTAACACTCCGTGAACACATGTGATCCTCACATCAAAGCCTTTCCCTTCCGGTTATCCCGATTTCTGTCACTCCGGGGCCATAGGTTCCGGACAACGACGTGTGTATACAACTTGCAGATAAGACCAAGAATAATACTACCATAATGAATCAATAATACGTTCAGATCTAAAATCATGGCACTCAGGCTCTAGTGACAAGCATTAAGCACAACAAGTCGCAACAAAGTCATAAAGCACTAATAAAAGATACTAGGCACTATGCCCTAACAATTTGATGCCATTACATGAACGATCTCATTCAATCCCTACCATCCCCATAGCCTACAGCGGGGGATTACTCACTCATAGACGGGGGAAACATGGATGGTCGATGGAGAAGCGATGGTGATGATGATGGCAATGATCTCCTCCAATTCCCGTCCCGGCAGGGTGCTAGAACGGAGTTTCTGGTGCTGTTTCGTGGAATCTGATGGTGGCGGCGGAGCGGAACTCCTTCTGGAAAAACGTCGACCCTCCCGAAGTTTTTAGGTCAGAAGGCTTCTTATAGGCGAAGAGAGAGGCCGAGGGGGTGCCTGGGGGGCCCACACCACCCCCTGGCGTGGCCTGGCCTGGCCCGCGCTAGCAGGTGGTGTGGCCACCCCAGGGCCCTTCTCCGTCTCGTATTCTGGCTCCTGGAGTCTTCGGGTGAAATAGGATTTTTGGCATATTTTCTGGGATTTTTCCTGATAGTTGATTTTCTGCATAAAAAGTAGACACCAAGGCAATTCTGCTGAAAACAGCGTCAGTTTGCATTAGTTGCATCCAAATCACACAAGTATAGAGGAGAAACAATAGCAAAAGTGTTCGGGAAAGTAGATACGTTTTGGACGTATCAACTCCCCCCAAGCTTAGCTTATTGCTTGTCCTCAAGCAATTCAGTTGAAAACTGAGTGCGATAAAAGAACTTCCACGAACACATTTGCTTCATATGATGTAAATATTCTCAGCAATGTGATCAACTTACTTTGACAATTCATAATAAAGAGTATGCAACTGAGTCTACTCAATAGTCATTGCAAGCTATGAAGAGATTCCAACTCAAGAATAATAAGTAGCATAAAGCACAAACATAAGCAACATTACAATGCTCATAGAAAGGTATGATAGAGTGGTATCTCGCTTGCCTTTGATTATGAATGTCAAGACACCTCTGAAGTTCAAGTGATGGCTAGAAGTAAAGATATCAAGGATACAAGCATCAAAGTCATAACACAAATAATCAAGTAATGAAACAAACATAAAGAATGACAACTATGCTCTCAAGAAGGTGCTCAAAGAATATGTGGAGACTCAACAAGTAGAAGAAAAAGGTTTTGAGAAATTTGAAAGGCTTCCAAATGCTGAAAGTATGGTACATGTTAGCTTTGAGCTCTCATTGCCCCTATCATAGGCATCTTTAATGTGGTTAAGGTGAAAGTGAGGTCCAATCTGAGTTATATGCTTGACAGACTATAAACTGGAAATCCCAAGTCCCTTGAGTACGAGGGCCGCTCCTCATGCTACTCAACTTTAGTTACCGGTAAGTTCTTGTCATCGTAAGTATGTGCGTATCATTGAGAACCGCCAACGGGGTACCCCTTGCGCATGACACGGGAGCTATCCCATTATCAAAACGACAAGGCAAGCAGACAATGAGCATCTCAGCGATCTTTTTATTTACTATGTGCATAGATTTTTATTGAGGATGCTTCATAGAATGCTCATTATGGTTATGCTGCAAGTTTCCACCATGATTAGGCATGGCTTAGGCTAGCGGCCCAGACGTTTCTCTAACATACATACGAACTCCATGATCTTACAAGTTCCACTTTTATTTCACACCGCCAGGATCCATAAGCAAAAGAATATGATATCAACTAGGTAGAAAGTACCTATGAAGTGTTGAAAGCATTCCCCGTGACAGCACGGTTCTGCTAATCCCCAACCTATAATTAGCAAGCATATAACTTTCATGGAGAGTTCACAATAGTTCAGGTTTATTAAGTGCGGAAAATAAAGTGTGCCATCAAGTTCGTGAGAGCTTTACTAACTAACTTTCTCATAACAAGCAAACATTTTATTCAGAAGAAAACAAGGCATATTGAATATGCACGGAAGCAGCAAATGATGCTAATGGGTAGGTATGGTGGACACTTTAGAAATATTTCGTTTAGGGAATTGGAAACATGAGTAAGACACTCAGTGGAAGTGAAGGCTAGCAAAAGTAAGGGAGCGACAAACGAGAGAGCAATAGCTGTTATTATCATGCTTGCAACAAAACAAGACTACACATGGCATGAAAATGATTCAAGATCCTCAAGGAAAAATAATTCGTCAAGGCTTAATTGATTATTACAGTCATGTGCATGCATGAGCATGTGCCAACTCGATCAAATGAAACATTCAGAGGAGGATACTACAGTGTCATACCAATTTATGAATAGAGTAATACAAGCAAACATTCATGAGAAATGCTACAAACTATTAGCGAGCTGGAGGTAATCACAAGAAAGCAAGAACTACTAAATATCCAAAGATAACATACACTCTACATGAACGGACTAAGCAAGATCACAATGATGAGTGTACGTACAAAAATGAAAACAAATAGAGTTCGTTACCAGCCTCTTACCACGCCTCAAGTTGTCATTAATCTTCATTATTGCTCTTCACTTGTGTGGCTTGAATAATAATATGAAACCAATAATCCACTGAGAACTACCGAACCCTGTAGCCAACTCACAAAAACCAAAGAAGAACGACAAATATTTTTGGTGTTTTCGATTTTTAAACAAAAACCAAAAGAGAAAAACAAACAAAGCAAAATTTGTTTGGTTTTTTCGAATAGTTCAAACAAAGCAAAAAGGAACAAGCAAACCAAAGAAAAAAGAAGAAGCAAACCAAAGATAAACAACAAAAATATTTTTGGTCTTTTTGTGTTTTAGAAAGAAAAAGCAAAGAAGAACGAAAACTAAAAAGAGAACGAAAGCATGAATATACAAAGAACCGACGCAACATGATATGGAGATGAGTGCGGTGTCGGCGTACCTCCCCCCAAGCTTAGGCTTTTGGCCTAAGTGGGTATCAGTCCCAGGCTGGCCAAGATGAAGTGTCACCGGGGTACGACGAGGAGGTACCCTCGTCCTGGTGCGAGCCAGAGTACATCCCTCCATAATGTGCGGAATAATCATAGGAGGGCACATCCTCCTAGTGTTGCTCATGGAAACCCAACAAGCGAAGCTGCCCGTCCACCTCCTCCTTGGAGCGCGACCACGGTCTCCTGTCAACACTGAACAAAGCAGGCTGGGGCAAAAGGATCTCCCTTTCATCCTCGTCAGTAAAAAGTATCCTATATACTAGATTGTTCAAATCAGAGGTAGCAGTGACAAAGTGATGAGTTTTCATGGCAACAAGGTTGAGCCTCTGTGGTGCTAGCATAACATCATCAGGAGCCACAGAAAGATCTAATGCATCAACTACACGCGAAGCAATGATGCCCCCATAGATAGGCCCCCTAGCAGCTAGGCGGCGAGCAATAAGAGAGCCAAGATTGTACCAAGTATCATTGTGTAACTACCTCGGTGAATTACGCTCCTAGTTACAAGCCTGGATGAGCAGAAATGGTTGAAATAGTACGGTGGGGCCCAAATGCCACTCACAGGTAGACCTTTCGGCCGTCCCAACCATTTCCAAACATCGGGACAAGAACGGGCGGCGTAATCGGTAGGCGAAGGGATCAACTACATACACAAATGAGTATGTATGCAAGCCACCATACAATAGTACATCAGAGCCATTCCATCTAAAAAGAAAGGAAATATAGCAACGCCATACGGCAAGATCCAAATATCTTAGATAGATATAATAGTTTAGGATATCTCCTCATACATCAAACATCAGAGTATCAGGCGGAAGCGGAAGACAAAATCCGAGTACGGATAAGAAGCAAATCGGCATAAGATGCCCCATAAATAAGCAGATCCCGCCCACAGATCTCCCGGATCCCCGTTCCCGGAATCTCTACACCGAATGATCGTTGCCCACATCGTCCGTCTCTTCCACCCAGTATCCATCTTGCGAGTGTACCTGTTCATCTGAACCAATAATTTATCGTGTGAGACCCTAGGGGTACTCAGCAAGTCTTTATGCCTCTAAAGGGGACACAACCTGGGGTGACGCAATTGCAGCAAAAGATAAACCCTAACAATTCTATAGATAATCGCTAACCATCCGCCTAACCAGAGATAGACGGATGTCCGTGAATTAATAACAACAGTTATAACGGTAATCTTAGCAGATCCATCCTCCTCCTCGCTTACCGACGAGGAAGCGGACGAACAACCCCCCATCCGTTGGCAGTTTTATTATCCATTCCGCGAGTGTTGCACTATTTACTAGTCAGGTACCTAGTCTAGTCAAATTAAAAGCGGTACTTTAGTTATGCTTGTCTATGATCGAGAAACTGTGCTCCAAGTCCTCCATAACCGCGGACACGGCTTTCAGAAAGTTTTACCCTGCAGGGGTGCACAAATAGCAACACACACTCGATATGCCTCGGAAAAACCAAATCAAAACCCAACGAGGCAGTCACGACAAAGCAATTACAGGATTCAGAAATATTTCAGGGGGCCACCCCATTGAGCTACCCGCAACGAAGTTAGCTGACTCCGAGACGGACTCAAGGTTTGCGTCAATGGCTGTGAACGACTGGGAACCCGAAAATGTGACTGGGCTTGTCGACACCGCGAAAACACTCCGCTTTCCTAAACAGTACAGTGTGCAGTACCTCGCACAATTTAAATAAAGCAGTAAAGCATGGCATAAGTACAGGATAGTAAATAAAACCTCAAACTAGTTTGTGGCCCCAAGAAATAAGAATGAATCAAGCTCTGGCTCAGGGGGGGTTCATAAGCCTCCCGGATGTGGATAGCGCGAATATTCAAGGAACAGGAATCAAGTACTCGTGGTCCTACGGGACACAAGTGAGCCTGAAAAACCAAATAGCGAATATGGCTCACCGATGCCACTTTCATTAGTTATCCCATTACTACTCAGGTTAAGTTGTTTAGGTACCTCGTTATCCATAAGACACTCACATACCCTACACATGCTGTTCTACGACTCGCATGGCTCAAACAACTCCTGTAGTAATGGCTCATGGGATGGAGGAACAAGCTTCGGTGGGGTTTAAAAGTAAAGGCTATGCAATACTTGGGATTCAGTTTAATGCAACCGCGACTCAATGATGCAAGAAGAAGATAGAGGCAATAGGTACTATATGTATGCAAGCATGTGGTAGTGCTTGCCTGGCAGCTCAGTTGAAGTAAGAGAAGGATCTGGGTAGTGCTCCTGGGTATCTTGATATATCCCCTGCTCAGCGTCTATTCGAAGAAGAACCAAACAAACAAGGGCCAACATAAATAAAGTGCACAAGCATATGAATAAAATGCGTCAAGCAAACAATCATGCCATGATGAATGATGCACAATTTGCATGGCAATAAAGTAGCATGGCATGGGTGAGGTGTGAAGTACAAGATTAAATCATTTTATTTAGTTTTGGCCACATTTTAACCTCAATTAAGTTGCTGTATACTTTATATTTATATGATGCATGCTTCAAAACAAAACATGGAATGCATAAACAGAAAGGTCTCGTCGAGCTAATCATTTTAGACATATCATTTGTTAAATTTGGAGTTATAAAACAAAAGTTATTAATTAATTAAGGAAGAAGGGCATTTATTTGTAATTTTAATCAACTTGGAATTTTAAGTGTTTAAAATATATTTTGAAGGGCAAATTTGAATTCCTCACATTTTTCTGATTTCAAAACATATATTATTTGCATTATTTGGGTTTATAAATCAAAAGTTATTTAAAAACAGAATTAAATTTGAATTTGATTTAATTTGAAAAAGATTTGAAGTTAAACAGATTCAGAAAATACTTTTTATACTCCAGACAGATCCAACCACAGTCACTGGCGGGTGGGGCCGCTGGCTGACTCAGCAGCACACTACGCAGAAAAGGTTTTTACACCGCGGGTGCTGCCAGACACAGAGAATGACAGGTGGGACCTGGGCGTCCTCGGGGCCACACGCGGGCGCGCCAGCGGGGGCGTGCCACGTGGGGAAGCCAGGGAGTGCGGGTTGAGGAGTACAAAACCCCGGGACCCTTTTTGCAAAAACGCCACGGAAGCTGACAAGTGGGCCTAGCGGAGCGCGGGTTGATGCATCAAAAAGCGCAGGGGGTTAAGCGTAAAGTGGCGACGGCTACTGTACTTCTTCTCTCTCTCTCTTGCGCGACAGGTCGATGCACGCCAGCGGCAGAGCGCGGTGCGCGGGCTAGAACCAGAGACGTTGCGGGCGCGCGCGCAGAGGCGGAGCCACTGCGGTGGCTTGGGCTTGGTGTCAGAGAGGTGGGCGTGGCCTAAATAGGGTGCCACGCAGAGCGGGAGCGTGCAGACGACAGTGCTCTCCGACGAGCGGAGGCTGTTCGACGCAAAGTCCGGTGAGGCTAGGGTGGTACAGAGAGGCGGACCGTGTCAGGGAGGTACAGGGGCTCACCGAGAGTAGGTCGGTGGCGTTGGATCGGGTCGGCGAGCAGCAGGACGACGATGATGCAGAGGCCCAGCGAGCTAGGGTTTTCGGTGGGCGTCGCGGCGTGCAGCGGCGGTGCAGGCCTCCTCCTCCTCGCTGGCGGGTTCGGGGCGATGCAGGTGCACGTTCTTGTACTCCTCGATCACCTCCCACGTCGTGCTCGTCGCCAGGTACGGTGTAGCCGCGAGGAGGCCGAGGGTTGCCGGCGATGGGGGTAGGTGGTGGCGATGGCAAAGAGAGGGAAGAGGCAGGCGCTCCGGGGTAGATCTGGGCGAGGCAGGAGGGGCCGGGAGTGGTGGTAGATAGCAGAGAGGAGAGGGAGATGCCGTGGGGAGGTGGGGTAGATGGAAAAGGTGGCTCGGCCACCTTTCCCTCCTCCTTCACGTGCTCGGCTGGCCAGGGGAAGGGCATGTAGAGAAGGGGCTGCCAGGTGGGACCAGAGGGCAAGGCCAAGGAGGCAGGGGCAGGCTCGGGCTGGTGGGGGCATGCAGGCAGAGAGAGCTAGAGAGGGAGAGGGGGGTAGGCTCGGGTTTAGGGTTTGGGGGAGCCTCGGTTTAGGGTTGGTACTAGGGTTGGGGGGGTAGCTGCTAGGTGGGTCCAGGGAGGTGGAGAGAAGAGAGAGGCCGAGAGGGGGAGATGTGGTGGTAGCTTAGGGTTTTGGTTCTAGGGGGGTATGGTTTAGATAAGATGGGAGTGTGAGTTTAGATTAGGTAGGAGTGTGGTTAGAGAGGGTGGTAAAGAGAGAGGAGAGATGAGGGCTTAGGGTTACTCTTGTCAAGATCAAGCCAAGCTCAAACAAAGCTAGCCCAAAGAGAGAAGAAGAGGAAAGGTGGTGATGGGGTGGATAGAGATGGTGATGATGTTTAAGCAAGATCAAAATAGATCAAGCCCAAAAGAAGGGATAGAGATAGAGAGAGAGAGATGATGATCCACTCAAGATTCAAATAAAAACCAAATGCTAGAAAAAAAGGTGGCACTTGCATGGCCCATGCAAATATTTAATACCATGTTGATTCTTGTGAAAACAATAATATTAAACATGGCATTGTTCCTTTGCTTTTCCAAAGGTGGAATAAAGCCAAGCAAAAGAAATGAAAGGATGCCCCATGTGGAGTAGTTGGAGATGGCCATGTTTGAAATAAAATGGGACATGCTAGTGTGTATGTTCCACTAGATGATTACTAGTCCCAAAAATATTCCCACATGAGCATAAATCCATAATAATTCATATGGAAGCTAGGAAAAAGGGTTCCACTCACAAGGCATGCAAAGGTGGCCAAGTGGCTCTCATATATCAATAATGTGAAAACAACATGATGCTAAGATGAGAGCATGTGGAAAAGAATTGGATCCATCCCAACCCACATGAGCTAGAGGTAAACTCAAATAAAGTGCAAAGCTCATATTTAGTTGGATGGTGGAATTATAAGGTGGTGAAAGAAAAGGTGGTGGAGTTAATAAAAGATATGCCCCCAACTCAACTTGGGAATTAAACAATATATCAAGAACCAAATACAATATCAAAAGGCAAATACAATTTACAATGCATATGAGATAAGAACCAAAACAAAAAAGGTTTTATATGATGCTCAAATGCAAGGTGGCATGATGACATGAGCATGATATAATTATGATGCAACAATTATATATTTGAAGTAGCCATTATATTACTAGACCAAGTAGCATTACAATTGTTAGACAATTGGGATGCTACACATTGTTGAGCGCATCAGCAAGGAAAGCTAAGTGATAGTTGGAGATATTACTAGTGTTCTCCCTACCCAAAACACTAGTGGCAAGATAGTATGCAAAGTATCTAAGAGCAGGGAGTTGGATATTTCTTATCTTTCCGCGCTGCGCCACGCGGTCATCATCATTGGTCACCCCTCGGTAAAGCTCCAACAAATCAGCGGGCCGCCCTTGAATTTTCTTCACGGTCCCTGTCATACGCACACCTACAATACTGCAAAATCTCTCCAAAGGCATGGTGAAGGGCATATCATAGATTTTAAATGAGACAGTAGAATGATAGGATGTGTTAGAAAATGAGAAGCTCTCAATAAAAGTTTTGGTGAGCATAGTGTATTGTGCACTCTCATCTTGCATATAAGAGGTCAAGCCAACCCTCTCAATCAGTAGCAAGAAATCATCAAGAATACCTGCAGCTTGCAAGAAAGTAAAACAAGGGAAAGAGGATGGGTGAGCATCTCCATCATCTCTTTCACTGCCAATATGTGATGCAATGAGGTCTTCATTATATGATGGCCTAGCTTGAGAGGCTGTTCTTGAGGGCCTTGACCTCCTAGGTGCATCACTCTCAAATATCTCTCCAAAAGTGTGGTTGTTCATGCTTGGTGTTCTGAAATTTAAACACCTATTAAACAAGTGATTGCAAAGTAATTATAATGAAGGATTCTACTCATAGGGACTAGCAAGAGGCCTAAACATGCATCAAAACTATATCTCTAAGCATCAAACAAGCTTACAAGCTCTCATAACCAGTCACCTACAGTAGCAAAATACTCAACATACAATCCACTAAAAACAAATCTACTTGGACAAGGGGAGGAGTCACATACCAAGGAACAATTGCTCCAAATTTCAGCAAGAAAGATGGGCTAAGCAAAGAGAGAACACGATTTTGAGCTATGAACTGGAGCTTACTCGGGAGAGAGAAGAAAGTGGCAGGAGAGAGAGGTAGTGGGGGGCCAGGGGTGGCCCACACCAAGGCATGGCGCCACCCAGGTCTGGTCGCGCCACCATGTGGTGTGCCTGCCTGGTGGGCCCCCCTGGTACCTACCAGGTACTCCTCTGCCCCTTTTTTCACGTAAAAATTTAATATGAATTTTCTGGAATTTTTCGAGACACTTTATTTTTGGGCATTTTTCAGAAATAGAAGAATGATTTTTCTGACAGACAGATTTTTTTTTGGAAACATGATGCAAGGACAAATCAAGGCTAGAACTACAGAAGTTCTAACATGCAAGAAAACTAACAACACAAAGAAAACTAAACGAAAGCAAAAAAATAAATACAAAGGATAGAAATAAACGGAGATAATCATAATGAAAACATTGTTTTGTTCAATGGAATCCTTTTGTTAGCAAGGTTGATCAAGTCTTGCTACCAAAACAATTGCATATGAGACAAAACTTTGTATTCCACTAATGATTATGTTACCTCAACCTTGATAGCAATGGTCCCAATCATAATAGTTTCAAATTTTTCTCTTGGTATGGGACAATATATTTCTCCAACTTGAATGCCTTCAACATGTTTAATTGAATTCAAACCATAAGTCCTTTCAATCTTCTTGGGGAAATAGACAGTATGTTCTTTGTCATTAACATTGAAGGTCACCTTTCCTTGATTACAATTAATAACAGCTCCTGCAGTATTAAGAAAAGGTCTCCCAAGAATAATAGACATATTATCATCTTCATGCATTTCAAGCACAACAAAATCAGTTAATATCAAGCAATTATGAGCCACCTGAACAGGTACATCCTCACATATACCCACAGGAATAGTGGTAGATTTATCAGCCATTTGCAAAGATATATCAGTTGGTATCAATTTTTCAAGCTGAAGCCTCTTATAGAGAGAAAAAGGCATAACACTAACTCCAGCTCCCAAATCACACAAAGCAGTTCTAACATAACTGTTCTTAATAGAGAAAGGGATATTTGGAATACCTGGGTCTCCAAGTTTCTTAGGAACCTTACCATTGAAAGAATAATTAGCAAGCAAAGTAGATATTTCTTCATTAGGGATCTTCCTTTTATTCGAGACAATGTCCTTCATATACTTTGAATAAGGAGGCAATTTAATAGCATCAGTCAAAGAAATTTGCAAGAATAAAGGCTTCATCCACTCACAAAACTTATTATAGTGTTCATCTTCCGTTGACTTGTGTTTCTTATCAGGGAAATGCATAGGTTTTTGGACCCAAGGTTCTCTTTCACTACCATGTTTCTTAGCAATAAAATCTTCTTTGGTGTATTTAGTATTCTTAGTGTGGTTTTCAGGTTCTTCTTCAACTTTTTCTTCATTAGGAACTTCATTTTCTTCATTACCACTTTTAGTTTCAGCATCAGAGATAGATATACTATTAGGATTTATAGCAGGTTCAGAGGGTTCTACAACAGTTTTATGTTTTTTTTCCTTTTCTTATGAGTAGAACCACTATTTTCAGCTTGTTGAGAATCCTGCTCAATTCTTTTGGGATGCCCCTCAGGATATAGAGGATCCTGGGTAGCAGCACCACTTCTAGTTCTAATTTCATAAGCATGTTTTTCTTTAGCAGCATTAACTAGCAAGTCATTTTGTACTTTAATGAGTTGATCTATTTGAGTTTGAACCATTTGAAAGTGTTTAACAATCATTTTAACATCATTAGAGGTTCTTTCCACAATATCTTTCAACTCAACAATAGCTCTAGTGTTTTCCATTAGATGATTTTGCACCCTTTTATTAAAGTTATCTTGCTTAACAATAAAGATATCAAATTCTTCTAAGCATTGATCAGGAGGTTTAGAGTAAGGGATATCACCTTCATCAAAGTGTTGGAGAGAGTGTACCTCAATAGTGGATGAGTAGGAAATAGGCTTACATAATTCTTCTATAGGAGGTAAATTCTTGACATCTGCAGCTTTAATTCCCTTCTCCTTAAGACATTTCTTAGCTTCCTTCATCACTTCATCATTTAATTCAATAACTCCCCTCTTCTTTGATGTTGGAATAGGCACCGGAATAGATGGTTCAGGTACAATTACTTCAGGTATAGCTTGTTTAGGAGGAGTCCAATCTTCATAATTCTTGCTTATTTTAGCCATTAATTCCTCAACTTCCTTTGGAGTCCTATTCCTGAAAACACAATCAGCACAACTATCTAGGTATGTCCTAGATTCCTCAGTTAGTCCATTATAAAATATATCAAGAAGCTCATTCTTAGGTAAAGGACTTCTAGCATGTGCATGAATCAAAGCACAAAACCTTGCCCAAGATTCGGGCAATACCTATTTTTCTCCCTGTTTAAAATCAAAAAGTTCCTGCAAAACAGCATGTCTAGCACTAGGAGGAATATATTTCTGCAGGAAAGTACTAATCAAACACTCAGGGCTATCAATAGATCCAGGAGGTAAATTACCAAACCAAGCTTTAGCTTCTCCTTTCAGTGAAAAAGGGAAAATCTTAGCAACAAAGTAAGTACGCATCTTAATATCATCACAAAACAAGCCACTCATGGTAGAAAGTTCATTCATATGTGCTACCGCACTTTGTTTCTTAGTCCCACAGAAGGGTTCTTTCTCGACAATAGCTATATAAGATAGATCGAGAGAGAAATCATAATCTTCATCTATAATATTTATGGGAGAAGCGGCGAATCTAGCATCAAGAGATAATTTGGGTCTAATAGTACGCCTCTCAAGGAGACTCTTAGCAACGCTCCTATCATGGGTGTTCCTACATTCTTCAATAAACTCATCAGTCATCTCAACATAATCTTCTTCAGCATCATAACTCTTACTAGACTCAGGTGAGCTAACAGGTGTGGCAGTGTCTTCATTAGGAGTTTCGGTATTTCCAGCTATAGTTCTAGCAATCGTAGCATCTAGGAAAGGACCTAATGAACCACTCTTATCAAGCACAATAGAAGCAGCATCATAAGTATCAGAAGTTTCAGATTCAGCAGTAGTAGCAGTGCGTGTAGCATGTGTATGTGGTGGTGTGACGAGTTTACTCAAAAAAGACGGTGAATCAAGAGCAGTAGAGGTGTTTAGAACCGTACCTCTTCTTGTAGTGGATGGTAAAATAGGAATCTTGCCATCACGAGACTTACCCATGACGGATGGATAGCAGCGAGCAATAGAGAACCCAAGTGAACTTGATATATAAAGCTATGCTCCTTGGCAACGGCGCCAGAAAATAGTCTTGATGACCCACAAGTATAGGGGGTGTATCGCAGTATTTTCGAGAGAAGTGAAACCCAACTTATTGATTCGACACAAGGGGAGCCAAAGAATATTTATCAGCCTTAACAACTGAGTTGTCAATTTAGCTGCACCTGGAAACAATCTTGCTCACAACAGTTTATCAGTGGCAACAGTTTTGTAGTAGGAATAGTAAAGCAGCAGCAGTAGTAAAGCAAAGACAGTAGTAACAAAAGCAGTAAACAGTGGGATTCGAGTGCGGTAGACATAGGGATGGATGGATGGGCGTTGCATGGACAAGACAATTCATATAGCAATCAGAACATAGGGCAATTGCAGATAAATAAGATAAAGCACCCAAGTACTAGACAATCCTAGGCATATGTTCCATAAATAGTCATACGTGCTCGCAATGATAACTTGCACAACATCTTTTGTCCTGCCAGCCCGTTTGCAGCGGGGCCTCTAGGGAACTACTGGAAATTAAGGTGCTCCTTTTAATAGAGCACCGGAGCAAAGCATTAACACTCCATGAACACATGTGATCCTCACATCAAAGTCTTTCCCTTCCGGTTATCCCGATTTCTGTCACTTTGGGGCCATAGGTTCCGGACAACGACGTGTGTATACAACTTGCAGATAAGACCAAGAACAATACTACCATAATGAATCAATAGTACGTTCAGATCTGAAATCATGGCACTCGGGCCCTAGTGACAAGCATTAAGCACAACAAGTCACAACAAAGTCATAAAGCACTAATAAAAGATACTAGGCACTATGCCCTAACAATCTGATGCCATTACATGAACGAACTCATTCAATCCCTACCATCCCCATAGCCTACAGCGGAGGATTACTCACTCATAGACGGGGGAATCATGGATGGTCGATTGAGAAGCGATGGTGATGATGATGGCGATGATCTCCTCCAATTCCCCGTCCCGGCAGGGTGCCAGAACGGAGTTTCTGGTGCTGTTTCGTGGAATCTAATGGTGGCGGCAGAGTGGAACTCCTTCTGGAAAACGTCGAACCCCCCAAAGTTTTTAGGCCAGAAGGCTCCTTATAGGCGAAGAGAGAGGCCGAGGGGGTGCCTGGGGGGCCCACACCACCCCCTGGCGCGGCCTGGCCTGGCCCGCGCCAGCAGGTGGTGTGGCCACCCCAGGGCTCTTCTCCGTCTCGTATTCTGGCTCCTGGAGTCTTCGGGTGAAATAGGATTTTTGGCATATTTTCCGGGATTTTTCCTGATAGTTTATTTTCTACACAAAAAGTAGACACCAAGGCAATTCTGCTGAAAACAGCGGCAGTTCGCATTAGTTGCATCCAAATCACACAAGTATAGAGGAGAAACAATAGCAAAAGTGTTCGGAAAAATAGATACGTTTTGGACGTATCAATGGTTAATAACTGACAATGTGTTAGTGGCCTTTGAGTGCATCCATACTATGAAGAGGAGGAAAAAGGCAAAAAAAGGTACTTGTGCGGTGAAACTGGATATGATGAAAGCTTACGATCAGGTGGAGTGGCCGTTCCTAAAGGCAATCATGCTCAAGCTCGGTTTTTCAGAGGCTTTTGTGGCACTGGTTATGAAATGCGTGACATCGGTTCAGTTCTCAGTCAAGGTGAATGGCGAGCTGCTTCCACAATTCTTTCCTTCTAGAGGGCTTCGTCAAGGAGACCCGATCTCACCATATTTGTTCCTAATGTGTGGTGAAGGTTTATCAGCTATGTTAAATCATTTCACAATGGGTTATGTTGATAGAGGTATTAGGGTGTGCTGTCGAGCACCCTGGATTACTCACCTGTTGTTCGCAGATGATAGTCTGATCTTCATATAAGCTACTGCACAAGGAGCAGCACGACTCAATGTCATCTTACATATGTATAATGAGGCATCAGGACAGTTAGTCAATCGAGGTAAAAGTTCAGTATTTTTCAGCCCTGGAATCCCCGAGAACCAACGAAATGTGGTCAAGCAGGAGCTGAATATTGACGTGGAAGCTTTCAGTGAGAAATATTTGGGCTTACCGACGGCTGTTGGGAAGTTAACCAGTGATTCTTTTGATTATATTGACGAGATGGAGAGGAGAAAGTTGAATGGATGGGCGGAGAAACAGCTATCTTATGCAGCTAAGGAGACACTGATAAAATCAGTTATTCAGGCAATGTCTATCTTCAGCATGAGTTGTTTTCTTTTGTCAAAGGGGACATGCAAGAAGCTTGTGTCGTTGGCAGCAAGTTTCTGGTGAGCAGGCTCAATTGACAAGCGGTCACTACATTGGTTGGCCTAAAAAGATTTAACAAAACTGAAATGTTGGGGGGTTTTAGAGATCTCGAACTCTTTAACTTAGCTATGTTGGGCAAACAAGGTTGGAGGCTGCTCACAAACCCAAATTCGTTATGTGCTCAAGTTTTGAGAGGGAGGTATTTTCCAAATGGGGATTTTATGAATGTGGTGGCGCCGAAAACTGCTTCTAAAACGTGGCGGGCTATTTTAGCCGGAAGGAAAGCATTGGAAACTGGTTTGATTAAGAGAATAGGAGGTGGTGATACAGTTTCCATATGGGAGGACAGATGGATCCCTGGGTCCTTTTCGATGAGGCCAATGGGTCGACTAAATGACGCCAATCTGTATTTTGTCAATGAGTTGATTGTGCAGAATCCACAAAAGTGGAATGAACCAAAGGTGAGAACTACCTTTCTTGCACCAGATGTTGATCGAATTCTACAAATCCCACTTCGTCAATCAGCAAGTGAAGATTGGTTAGCATGGGAACATGAGAAATCAGGCATTTATTCAGTAAAATCGGCATACAAGGCGCTGGTTTGCTCACAGGAAAGACAAGATAGTGCGGCTAGAAATGTGGCAACACATTCTTCTATGCTTGATGATGAGAAGTGGAGGAGATTATAGAAGCTTGATGTTCTACCGAGGGTACGTGTATTTTGGTGGCGAGTTCTCAGAGGTATTATACCTGATTACGCAACTCTCACCAGACGGCATGTCAGAGTTTTAAGTACCTGTCCGGTGTGTAAATCAACTTCTGAAAATTTGCTACACGCTCTTGTTGAGTGCTCTCATGCGCAGCTGTTCTGGAAAGCTGCAAGGGATTATCTCAACATCAAACTGCCACGTCTACACATAATACGTGGGCAGATGATATTTTGTGTTCGGATATCTTTGAGAAGACGAACAGAACCAAAATTATCTCTATAATGTCGGCGATCTGGGACTCGAGGAATAGATGGAGTCATGATGATCAGGGCTATAATCCAAAAAAGGCAGTGGAGAATGTGGCAGAAACATTGTTAATGCTGGATAGCCTAAAGAAGAAGGTGCAGAAAGCTCCGGCGATTTGTACTTGGTATGCCCTAGAGGAGGGTTTTATCAAACTCAATTCTGATGGTGCAATTAGGGAGGAAGATGGCGTGGCATCCTCGGGTGGTGTGGCTCGAAACCCACGAGGATTCATGGGTGCGTGGTGCAAATTATATAGAGGTATAACTGACCCTCTAGTGATTGAATCCCTGGCACTTCGGGATGCAGTTCTTTTTGCTAAAGAGAATCAATTTAGCAAGATCATTTTGGAGACTGATTGTTCAGAAGCGGTGCGTCTTTGGAAGGAAAGACACAGTCAGCGGGCTGTGATTGCCCCAATTCTGTAGGAGATTGATGAACTTAGTAGGTGTTTTACTAGTTTTTCCATTAAGTTTATTCGTAGATCTGTCAATTCAGTAGCTCACGAGTGTGTTCGGTATGGCTGTGTACACTTCACCTCTATGTGTTGGCTAGGTATTAGTCCTCAGTTCCTTAAGCATTGTATTCAGGCTGACGGTCATTCGGCTGTTTTAACTTTTAAGTTAATAAAGCTAGCAGGTTTTCCCAAAAAAAAAAGTCATGAACCCACGTTTCCTTCGCTGCTGAGCTGTCGCCGAGAATATTGTCCAACTTTAATTAGAGAATGGGGTCACCAAAATAAAGATTCCGAGTCACGTATATTCGTGTCTCGTTTTCGGAAAAACGAAGGAAGATTCAGTGGTCACAAAAAAAAGATTCTGAGCCACGCATATTCGTGCCAGTCGTTGGTAGTGGCGACAAAAACACGCAAAAAGCATCATCGGCGTATGCGTATCGATCCGGCTGAGCTGTGAGAGCCGTGTGGAGCATGAAACGTGCGCATGGCACCATCTATCTTCTCCCTGTCCATTAGTGCAATCTTAAGCTATCTAATCAGGTTAGTGCTGCGACGACTGCCAGCCCAGACGGAAAAAAAGGCGTCACTTCCACCAAATAAAAGGTGTGCCGATCCTCCCGGGATAAGAAAACTACCGCCATTAGTTTCAGGGAGGGGATACGTAACCATGGGCCAGCGCACGCCACCATGTATGGTTTGGGGTCTCGGAGAGCGACGGCCACGCTCGTTGTTGCTTAGCATTAGTTTCCGCACCAGTCACGTACCGATCGCCTCACGAAACTTTGTTTCCTATGGTTCGACCAGCTAACCAAAACTGGCCGTCCGATTAATAATTTGTTAATTAATTAACAAAAATCTGCGTCCCCGGTGAGGTAGGTACTTTCCCCCCGGCAAAGCTCCAAAAGGCCGGATGCGTCAGCAGCTGCATATATAAGCGTCGTAGGTCCCGGCCAGCGGACCTTAAAAAACCCTGTCAAATCGTGTCATCATGTAAGTATATGTATGTGTCCTCCTCATCCTCTTAAGAAAACCGCGAGCTAGCATCATTGGCATGTGATTGCTGTTTAGAACATTGCGCATACTCCAAGCTCGCATCGGCCAGATGCATGTGCGGCCGATGAATCCGGCCGTGACGTGGCCCAGCATGCATCCATCCCGATGTATGTCCGCTTGCGTTACCTAACGTACGCCCGCAATTGCCGACATCTTGCTTTGCGTCGAGGAGCCAAATCTTAAGCTCCCCTGGGGCAGCCAGACTATTCTCAAGAGATACTAGTAGTAGTATTTTCTTCCCAAATTGTTTGGACCCAATGACATCCCTCGATGAATCGACCTAGTGTGTAAAGCCTGGCTGGGTAAAACCTGCTTCCACCCTTTCCGCAGCTTTATACCGGTCGACCAATGTACGGACGACGTGCGTGCGTATACCCTGACCTCACGGCAGCTCCAAGGGACCCGTGTTTCGGACAAAGAATCTGTCCGAATCGGCCCGTTTGTGGGAGTGGAGGACCGGGATGAGCCCGTTTGCGGTGCCTCGTGCCCCCAACCGCCCCTCCTCCTCCAAAACAACAGTGCAGAAAATAATTATACAAATTATAATTAAAGATCTCGCGTAGTCAAAATATATCAAAAAGAGAACACAAATTTTATGGGTGGCCCGCACGATCGGGTTTGTTCTTTCCTGGCCGTGCGTCATACGTTAGAAAGTTTGCTAATGATTTTTTCATTGAAATACAAATAGCTTAAAGGGGTACAGTTGGGACTATCCATAAACTAATCTACTTCCTAAACTACATCGTCCCCGTCCTGGCCGAAGGTTGCCCTTCCCCGCCGGAGTGCCAAGGTCGCCTCCTTCGCCTTTGCTGCATGTCTCCTGCGGTGGCGCGCGAGGGTCTCCGCCTCCCTCGTCCTTGCCGCCGTTGCGGATGTGCGGTTGCTCGCCGCCCTGGCCTCTCGTTGGGCTGCGGCCACGGTCGCCGCCGTCTCGACCTGCCTGTGAGCGAACGTATTGAGGGCTTCTTCCCTGCCACGATAAAGGCCCGACAAGAGGCAATCCAAGGCACCGGCCTCAGTCGTCGCCTGCGTGACCTACCGCTGTCGTCCCTCCTCCACGGAGGCATCAGTGGCGACCCGGGCGGGCTTCTCGGCCTCCATCGCTTCCTTCGCATTCCGCTCGTCGCGCTCCTCGAGCTCCGCTTCCACCTTCATCGCCATGGCCACAGACTCCAGCTGTAGCCGCTCGCGGGGTTGTCGACCGGTGGCCTACCTCGCCGCCAAGTCTCGGGAAATCTCGAGGACGTAGGGGGGCACTCAAACGGGGTGGCCTGTTGATAGACGTGCTTCCCGAGGACGTAGGGGGGCACGCAAATGAGGACGTGCTTGAGACCATTAGCGCTGATTGACAATCAACTCGAGCTTGATGGCTGCCCGCGGACAGGAGGCACGCAAATGGGGTGGCCCATTGGGAGCATTGCCCACCGCAAACGGACTCACGGCGGGCGGCCTGTCCTCCACGCCGCAAATGGACAGAATCCGACCTACGGAATGTGGGGGGCGTTGGAGATAGCCTAACCTACGCCCGCAACTTTTTTTTAAAAACCAACCTACGCCCGCAACTTGGTTGCTGACCTTTGCTTCTACTGCCGACATCTTGCTTGCGTCGAGGAGCCAAAGCTAAGCTCCTCTCGACTTATTCGCAAGAGATAGTATTTTCTTCCCAAATTGTTTGGACCCAGTGACCTCCCTCGATGAATCGACGTAGTGTGTAAAGCCTGGCAGGGTAGAACCTGCCTTTCCTCCCTCTCCACACTTTATACCGGTCGATCACTGTACGTACGGCGTGCGTGCGTAAACCCTGACCTCACGCCGCAAAATAATCGAGCAGTTGGATCGGCCGGCCGGCCTAACACCGAACACAGACCCCTGTATCCGACGCGCGCACGTCACCGGCTCACTCTAGCTCCGTCGTCGCGGGCGGTCGGTGTCAGCCACAGAAGCGCGCGCCACAGGGCAAACGGATCTGGTCCCGTGCCGTCTCCTCCGATGGACCGGTGTGTGGGTGTGCTTCGGTCGATCTGACGTTGGACGGCGCACTACCCGCCGGCCCGAGCGGCGGGGGCGGCGCACAGCGACTTCAACGGCCGCCGGGCGCGCCACGCGTCCCACCCATCCGTCGCCGCGCGGTGTGACCTGAGGTGACGCGTGCGTCCCCCGCTCCATCGGCCTTGGACACGGCACGACTGACACGCGGGCCGGGTGTGGACTGTTGCGTGCGTCGGCCGTGCGATGCCGGGGTGACGCCAGCTCCAGCGTCACCGACTCTGGCCGTCTCGGTCGCCGTCGTCGTTCGTCGTCGCAATTATGGACCCGTTTTTCACACTTGACACCACGTAGTACGTCACGCACTGTGTTCTTGTTTGCCGAAGCCGGCAGGCCGGTCGGCTGGTACGCCACGCCATGTGCGAAATCTAGCTCTGCAATTGTACTACGTCGCATCGCGTCGATGGAGGAGGATCGATCGTACCGTCGAGAGTTCCGATGCCGGCATCTCCGGCCTTCACGCAGAATCTTCCTAGCTACCGATGGGTGGTTCGTGTTGCCCCGGATATCCCACTCACAAAACCCCCAAAATATCGCAGGACCTACGCAACGCGACCGATGGAATCACAAAAAAAGAAAAAAAATGCGACCGAAGCATCGCCCGGAAATTGCAATACCAAAGAAATGCCAACTGGAAATTCTGGTACTAGCTCGAGGAAGAATCAGAGCCAGTGGTAGTAGTACGAGCCAATTTCCTTCCTCACCACCCGCGCCGTGGTACTGTGGTTCGCTAGGATTCTTTCGTACTCCACTCATGCTATACTAGCGGCAAGGTGGTGTGCTGAATTTAATGCCCGCTTGCTGTCCGTCTCCGGCCACGTGACGCAACCTCAGGCCCTACCGCTCCCCGTCACCACCCGCCCGACGTCACCCTCCCCATGTGCCACTCCGGCCCCGGGCCTCCTACTATATATAAACGCCTCGCCAAGCTCGCCTCTCCCGTCTCCACCTCCTCCGGATACATCCATCTCCACGGCGGGGCCGGCCTTGTCTCACGCCGTTCCGTTAATTCCTTCCGCGGCACGGCGGCTTGGATCGCCGGCTGTCCTTTTGATTACATCGTTCTCCACGGCGACGTCAGCGTCGGGAGGCGAGCATGCAGGCGGTGGCGGGCATCCGGCGGGGGCTGACCATCGACCCGGCCGGGGAGGAGGAGGCGCCGGCGGAGCGCTTCGGGCGGCTCGTCCGGGAGAGCCCCGTCGTCATCTTCGCGCGGCGCGGCTGCTACATGGCGCACGTGATGAAGAGCCTCCTCGCCGCGGTCGGCGCGCACGCCACCGTCATCGAGCTCGAGGGCGCCGCCGAGGAGCTCGCGGCGGCAGAGGCTGGCGGCCAGAACGCGGCCGTCCCAGCGCTCTTCGTCGGTGGCGCGCCGGTGGGCGGCCTCGAGGGCCTCATGGGGCTCCACCTCAGCGGTCGCCTGGTCCCACGCCTCGCAGAGGTCGGCGCCCTCTGCGCCTAGCGAAGCTCTCGATCCCCCTTCCGCGCGTCATCTTCTCTCCCGCACGTGTGCACCCTTCCTTCTCTCCGTATGTACATATGAAAACCATGAGCTCTTCTGTAATTTGCAAACTTTAGAGGAGTCGAGTAAGAAACTACACGATAAATAAGTTGTTGTGTACTGCAGTTTCTGCCAAATGAACCAAACGCCAGAGTTGGCTGTATGTAGGGTGGAACTAGAGCGTGTTTCAAGTTTCAAGACAAAAGGGATGGACCTAAATGTGATTATTACTACTACTCCTCCCTCCTCTAGTACTAGTAATTTAGTTTCGCAGACAGCAGCAACTAGCTGTTCGAAGTCCCTCTTGCTCACTTGTCAAAAGAAAAGCATGCTTCTGTTTTGTCCTGGTGTGATGTTCTTGTTTGGTGCCGATTAACTAGTGATGACAGCACATGATTGCCGTATAATCATGCTCGGAAAGCTCATTATTCTATGGCAGGAAGATAACATATTGAACTGCGGGGGTGGGGTGTGGCTAATGGAGGGGGACGTCAGCACTAACTTACAACCCTAATGGTTGCTTTGCGGGCAATGATCAAAGTGGCAAAATGGGCATCAGTCTCGCTTCGTACCGCGGACGACCGAACATGGTACAGACCCACGGCCCACGGGAGGGAAAGAGGTGATTCAGAAACCATCAGGGCTTGTTTTGTACCGGTGTGTTTGAGTGGATTAGTTCGGTTAATCCCAGGGATTGGGTCAAACAATTCCACTAACCCAATCCCCGTCGAGGGAGAGTTTCCAAAACGCGAGCAAAGGGTAGCGTTTCGGTTTACACGTGTATCAGAGTGTTTTGACCGGGATATTTGGGGCTGAGACCATCTAAAACCGGGCTGAAAAATAGCCTTGTCAGGATTTTCAGGAATCTGGGGTTGGCCCTGCAAATACTCTCTAATACCTGACAAAACCGGTCGGCAAAACAAGGCCTCAAGGGTTTCCGTTCCTCTTGGCAGCGATAATAACACCGGTCCGTCTCGTCTTGACAACCCTTGTAGTCTTAACTCTTATGGATGTGGCGGACCTCGGACCCTTGCTAACGGGAGAGTCTATGTTCTTCTTTTATTAAGATTGGTGTCTTCTTCAGAATGTTGAAGCCGCTGCGATATCTTGAAATTACAATAATGTCCTCCCCGCTCTATCCTGCTCTGGTGGTGTGCCTAGTACCGACGGAGGGGGCGCGAAGTCATGTATGTGACGAGTCTGCTAGAGTCCGGTCGGTTTTTGTGTTTGTTGTGTTGCGTGGTTACATGTCTGTCTATTTCAATAAACAATTTTCATCACTGACGTCGGCTAGTTACATGCATGTCTTTTTTCAATGAAAAATTTTCATCATTGGCGTTGGTTGGTGCTCTCGTGCGTGTTTCTTTGGAAATTTAGCACGATAACTTATCGGCTATCTACTACAATAAGCTTTAATCGACTCCAACGAGTGAGAGACAAGGACAACGGCGCACCTTCATCTGCTCGATTGGTTGTAGTCATCGCTAGGTGACACAAGGATCTATTTGCAAACTTTAATATTTTGAATTTCTTTATGCTACCGCTGATGATTACTATTGATAAACAGATAGACTTGTCAGAAAGAAGTGCGAAGCTGGTATACAACCTTGCATGTGGTCAGATAGTCGTAATGGAATTTGTCAAATCCTTCGATAGAGTAGGCTTTAACCTTTATAAAATCAGTGGAAGATGATAGAAGTCGTAAGCAATAATGCTAACCCCAATTATCTTCTGATCTATAGCTCTTCTAGCTTCGACTGGTCAATTTAAACGTACTTTGCGGTTGTAAATCCACGTCCATGAAGATGTGGAATTTAGGGTTGTATAAATCAGACGATTTCGTTAGTTTTCACTGTTGATCCGGACCGTTGGTTCCCGAACGCTCTATATATATCATACGGAGTACGTTGGTTTAGCAGAAGGAAGGCGACAAACGTAGAGTAAAGACGTGCGGTTGCCAGCACTCCAAGCTAGGCATTGCGCGGCGAGGGCGTCGGATCGATCCGTGCATGGCGCGGCACGTGCCGGCCGCTTCATTCCCGGCCGCTTCATTCCCGGCGCAAGAGAGTACTCCGTAGTAAGAAAGTTTTTGGTAGAATATTTAAAACATTGTAGGGATCTATTGTAACCAACTGCCCCCATATTCTTTTTGGTGTTTTCAGAATTCAAATTATTTGAGAGGCTTTTACATAAATACCAGAAAATTAGGGTTTATGGTTTTGTTTACTATTTAGAGAGCCTTCCTAAATATGATTTTTTAACCACTTGATAAATAGAATTCTAAAGAATTAGGGTGGTTAATGATGGCCATAAGAGTTTTAGGTATGGTATCATATAATAATTGGCATATACATCATGATGGTTTAAATTTGTGGTTCACAAGATTGTGATCTCATCTATTCCATACTTATTTGGTTTTAGTGGTTAGGAATAATAAATATATAGAGTTTAAAATATATTCATAGGAATATTCTTGTAGCTAATTGAAAATAGAAATGGTTTTACTAATGTATATGAGATAGGTATAGAACTTGACAAGGCTTAATATGTATTCTTGCTAAGATGTTAATCATGAAAACCAACACTTGATATTTTAAAGTAGACAAGAATGGAATCATATACTAGTTGTTGACTACCTTTTCAAGTGTGGGTTGGTTCTTGATAGAAGATAAAAGTATAATGGATTGTAATGACTTTGATCGTACTCCTTTGGTCAAAGTTGAGATAGGCTTTACTCTTCCATGCTTCATAATTCTAGGCTTGTGATCATGGAATACCTTTCCTAGGCATACTATTGCTCCATAACAAATATCATGGTTTGTCATGATGAGTTCAATTCATAATTATTCTCTCATAAATAATTTCTCTTTATAAATCCATTTATGGGTCCTAGGAGCTTGACACCAAAGCTCTACATATTCTCCTAATAGAGATAGCTTCCATCTCTAGAATATCTCTGATGACTCCACATCTATTAGAATGTTTGACTCTCTTTCTTTCTAATCTACTCCTTAATCTAACTTAGAAACCTTAGAAGTTTATCACTAAGTCTCTTCGCGGATTCTTCTCTCAAGCAAACTTACTTATCTATAGCTACCAATAATGATTTCCATATCTTTATGAGAGTTGTCACTAACTCCATTTACCAACTTATTTATCATTCTATAACCACTAATATACATCCAATGGATTGTATGACCACAATCCACATCACAACCTAGGTATAGACCAATAGTTCTAAGTTGGATGATAGTAATTCTATAATTCAATGTTGCCCTGATATATAGCTTGGTCATAAAAGCATGGCTTTAACTACCCCATGTAACTCACACTCCATACTTCATCTTACACTAGTTTTACTTGATATGGTTAACCTAAAATAGCTCCTCTCTACTATGGTCTAATCCATTTTAATCCTCCAATGTCAACTTTGAATCCAATTGTAATTCAATCCTAGTGGTTTGAGCATGATCATTAAAATCCTTTGATCATATGTGACTTAGGTTTCCATTTGGCTAATAAATGTCTACTCTCAATCAAGCAATGTACTATACAATAACAACTATTCTCATTATTTCAAGTCAACCCTTTGGACAAAATAATATAATAAATCAAAATTTTGAAGGTCAAGAATTGATCATCATATACTAATGATTACCTAATACTAGAACATGGCCCAATAGAGCTAATGAAAAATAAGATGATGATAAACTCATGATGGAAATTATGTGGTTTATTTCATTTCTACTTGACATGACTTCAATAAGCAGTGTCTAGGAAATACCATGATAGTCATGGTAGAAATAAATATGAAAAGGATAAACCAATATTAGGTTATTAGATTCCTTCTACTTGAATTAATGCTTAATTTTGTATTAGTGAGTTGTTGTAAGGAATACCATGATGTGATCTATAGAAGTTCTAGTATTTGGTCCTTAAGGAATGTGTTGTTTTATTTATATTCCATTTTATCTATCCCATAGACCAAATTACCTTTATCCAAAATAAGATTTTTAGCAAAGGTCATGTTGAAACTCATCATAGTCAACTTGATGATTTACTTCAATTCCATCAAGTTAAGAGAAGTTTTAATCACTTTGAAAGGTTTTAATAAAAGGCGCATGATACATCCATTTTGCATCACTATTTTATATCATAATTTACTATTATCCATTGATATATTTCATATTAAGAGATGATACTTATGTTATTTCATCTATTTCTGCATGATTGATGACTTTTGAAAGATGAACCACCGGAGTCAGGATTCTGATGGAAAAAGCACTGTCCAGATGTAATATTTGTGAAGATCAGAAAATCCTAAAAAATATACGGAAATTCCTATTTTTTTAGAAGATGAAGAATGTTAGAAGGGGAAGTGGAGATGGGCCACAGGGGGCTCACACCACCCCCTGGCGCTGGCCCCCTGGGACGCGCCACTAGGTGGTGTGGCCACCTTGGCCCACCTCCGGCATCGCCCTTCCGTATATATATTCCCCTCAGAAACCTAAAGTTCGGGGAGCAACCATAGAAAGACTTCGCCGCCTCTGCGGGGCAGAAACTACAGAGAGGGAAAGAGCTCCCCGGCAGGCAGAAATCTGCCAGCAAAATTCCTTCCCGGAGAGGGGAGATCGTCTCTATCAACACCGTCATCAAGCTAGACTTCATCGGGATCATCATCATCTCCACCATCATCATCACCAGCACCATCACCACCACTCTGTATCGCTATAACAATTGGGTTGAATCTTGCATAGTTCTTAGGGGAAACTTTCCTGGTGTTGATTAATTGTTGTAGTTGATGCTATTGAGTGGAACCATTTAATTATTGTTCATGTTCAGATTGGTACTTATCATTATTTCATCTCTGATCTTGATCCATATGATGTCTTGTGAGTAGTTCGTTTAGTTCTTGAGTACATGGGAGAAGTCATGTTGTTAGTAGTAGAATTGTGTTGAGAAAGATTTAATGATTTGATATTTAAGTTGTGGTGCTATTCTTCTAGTGGTGTCATGTGAATGTCGACTATATGATACTTTACCTTTATGGTCCTAGGGGAATGCATTGTGTATTTAACTACTAATCGTGGGGTTGCCGGAGTGACAGAAACCTAAACCCCCGTTAGGAAACCTTTGCATAAGGGAGTGTAGGATCTCAGAGTTTAAGGTTGCGGTTAGGTTTTGTGTTAATTGCTTTCTTGTAGTTGTGGATGCTTGCAAGGGGTATAATCACAAGTATGTATTAGTCCTAGTAAGGTCAGTACATTAGCATAGGTTCACCCACACAACACTTATCCAACCAGAGAAGATTAATCAACTATATGAAGCGAAAGCACTTGACAATATTCCCATGTGTCCTCGAGAACGTTTGGTCATATTAAGTAATACAACTGGCTTGTCCTTTGATAAAGAAAGGATTGGGTCACTTGCTGTAATTATTATTATTGTCTTTTATTTACTCGCACTTTATTTATCTGCATTATCAAAAAACCCCTTAAAATACATTTGCTAAGTATTTACAGAGAATTCATGATCCAAACCACTTGTCAACACCTTCTACTCCTCGTTGGGTTCAACACTCTTATTTATCAAAAGTAATACGATACACCCCTATACTTGTGGGTCATCAGCGCAAAAATTCTCCAAATTTTCTATGCATGAATGCAACACACACATATGTTCTCTATTTATTACTAGTCCCTAATTCATGGGATGTTACCATTTGTGGGCGTATGGGATGTCTTAGTGGGCGGTGGCCGGCGGCATTGGGCCCCTTTTCCCTCTTGTTCTTCTGGGGAGCTTCAGGTGTGAGCCCAATCTAGGTAGGGTGCTCAAACACGGTGCTATCCGGGGGTCCATGGCTATTTAGGGGGGGCTTTGGGGGCTTTGTCATTGTGATGGTTCCTTTGCCGCTTGAGCCAGTCGCTCTTCCTCCAGCCAGATCTAACAAATGTTGGGGCATTTCATCTTGATCATGCTCTCTCCGGGGACATCAGGCTGTCAGCACTTGGTGGGGTGCTGGTGGCAGGATTGGTTCCCTCTTTCTATCTAGACTGGTTGGGATGTCGGCGAGTTAGATGGTGTGTACGAGAAAGCAATGTATGGCTTCGCCCATTATCGGTGACAATGACATCTATGGATGACGTTCATCTCCTTGGGGTGTGGCCATGACGCCCATCTAGTTGTTGATTGTCTTCTCCATTGGCACTTCTGATGCCCATGTGTCTTGTGTCATCTTCAAGTTCCTCTTTGGACTCTCTATTCGGTGTTGTCTTATCTCAAGTTAGCTCGTCTTATTCTGAACGGCGTTCTTTCATGTTTGTGGGACCACTCTTGAGCTTAGGGAGGTAGCCAGAGTTGGTGCCTTGTCACGGGGGACCAGCGTATTTCACCAGCCGGTTGCTAGCTTGGTTGCTAGGGAAATTCCATAGGTGTTCCTTTTGGTGGGTTAGAGCTTCTATGAAAGCTGTGCACCAGAATGATTATGTGAGTGATGTCTACGCACGCTTCTATTCTTGTAGATAGTGGTGGGCCTCCAAGTGCTGGGCCTCCAATACTGCGATACACCCCCTATACTTGTGGGTCATCAAGACTATTTTCTGGCGCCGTTGCCGGGGAGTGAAGCACTATTGAAGAGTGGAACTGGTAAAGGAAACTTCTACTGTGAGTATTATTTATTTCTGTTTGTTACTTTATTTTCAATATGTATAATTCACTTAGTTTCTTATTTTGGAATGCTACTACCACTGCTAAGGTAGTAGATGAACCACCACATGCTGAAATTGATCCTTTTAAAATACCTACAATTTTTTTGATTGTATTATGGATAACTACTATTTTGGAGATGGTATTGTCCATCCCGGTGATCATTTGCTTTTTATACATGAATTATGCAGATTTTTCAAGTGTGCAGGTATTACAACAGATCAAGTTAGGAAAAAGTTATTCTCTATATCATTGAAAGGCAGAGCTGAGGAATGGTATAAGCTACTAAAGAATGGCCAATCTCTTGAATGGGAGGAAATTGTACCTCTCTTTTATTCCAATTTTTATCCTCCAAGTGAGATTCATAAATATCGAAATCAAATATATAACTTTTGGCCTCATGATGGAGAGAGTACCGCCCAAGCTTGGGGGAGATTGAAGTTACTAATGCTCAAATGTCCTATTCATGAGCTCCCTAATAATATTATTATCAATAACTTTTATGCAAGGCTTTCTCTTCATGATAATTATTTATTGGATGCTTCTAGTGATGGATCATTTACACGTATGAAAGAAGAAGCTAAATGGGATCTTCTAGACCGTATTCAAGATAATGCTGAAGCATGGGAGAATGATAAAGGAAGAAAGTGAGGTATAAATTATGATTATGAATACATTAAATCTTTTATGGGAACTGATGACTTTCATAATATTAGTGTTGCTTATGGTCTTGATTCTCAAAGTATTGCAAATTGTTTTAAGGCTTTTGCCTCTTATATTGAAATTCCTAAAAATAAATGGAACAAGTATCATGAGCCATATAAAGATATTGTTAATTGTGTTCCTGCTAGAAATAGCGAAGTTTATACGGCTGATTATATTTTATCTGAACCTTACATCGAGAAAATACCTTTTCCTGTTAAAGTAAAGGAACATTCTATGATAGCTAGTATGGTTAACAAAAGTACAAATAAAGTTGTAGAACCTGATGAACAAATATATGTTGAACATGCAATAGCAAATGTGAAAGACCTTGTTACTAAAAATGTAGAAGATGGGCACATTATCCTTTGTAAGGATACTTCTAATATTGTTTCACATCCTAATAGAACTAGGAAAGCTAGTGTCCCTATGTTTTCTGTCATAATAAGTGATCATTGCTACTATGGTTCATGTGATAGTTATACCATTAAATTTATTCATGATGCTGAAAGTTATTATGAGAGAGGGGAAAATGTTTTTATGCATCTCAATAATATTAAGTTTCCTTGCTTTATGCTGAAAGTCTTCATGTTGCACTTGTTTTGCCTTCCTATTCTAGTAGCCTCTAGTTTCAATAATTTATTTTCTTACAAAATTCCCTTGCATAGGAAGTGGGTTAGACTTAAATATGTGTATATCTGCTTCTTTATGCTCTATTTTACTTTAATTCATATTCTTATGTGAGCATCATTGAAATTTATCATGCCTATCTTAATGGCTATAAGAAAGAGCTTTTTGGGTGACAGCCCATTATATTTTTGCTTTTAGTTTATTTTTTGTTTATTTGCGTCTTGGAAGTTACTTCTGTAATAACCTCTCCTTATCCTTTTTTTTGGTTTTTGTGTCAAGATTAGCCTCTAATGAGAGAGAAGTAAGATTTGGGGAAGTTGCTGTCCCGAAATAGATTTTTGTGCTTCACTGTAAAAAATCATGAAAAATCCCAGAATGTCGTACTGATCTATAATTTTTTGTGTGCATGCCCCAAGTTATTATTTAACTTTCGCTAGTTTTGCACTTTTTGATTTGAGAAATGATATGTTGCCAACGTATCCATAATTTTTGATGTTCCATGCTTGGTTTATATCTACTTTCTTATGTTTTGTCCACACTTTGGAGTACTTTCTACACACTTTCTTGGACTAACCTATTAACAAGATGCCACAGTGCCAGTTCCCTATTTCTGTTGTTTTGGTTCCAGAAAGTCAGAAACTGAATATTCTCGGAATTGGACCGAACAAAAGCCAAAGTCGTTATTTTCCTGGAAGATTCACGGAGCTAGAAGGAGATACGAAGGGGGGCCACAGGGTGGCCAAACCACCCCTAGGAACGGGTCCCCTGGCCGCGCCAGGGCATGGTGTGGGCCCCCTGGCTGCCCATCGACCTTGCCTCTTCGCCTATAAGATGCCTCCCGATGCAAAAACCCTAAATCGTCAAGCCTCCAGCCACGAAAAGTTCCGCAGCGCCGCCGCCACCGAAGGGGAGATTCAGGGGACAGAAAGTCTCTGTTCTGGCACCCTGCCGGGACGGGGAAGTGCCCTCGTAGCCATCTCCATCGATCTCCACCACCATCTCCATCACCGTTGCTGATTCCCATGATGAGGAGGGAGTAGTTCTCTCTCGAGGCTAAGGGTTCTACCGGTAGCTATGTGTTCATCTCTTATTGAGATCATGAGCTTGTAATCTATAGATCTACCTTGCTACTCAAGTGCTTTAATAGATCTCTGCTCTCCCCATGTGTGTGAAAGTGACAGCATGCACACCATGGTGGCACTTAGGCTAGAGATTACAGATACTTGTTATGAGTTATATTTGGAGTTGGCTGTTTCTATGAAATTATGGTGTTTGTTGGAACCATCTAGAGCTCAAGGTGAAAGTGTGGGGTTATCTAGATAGGGAAAGCAAACTTTGAGGTGTGTTGTTATAGCCCTACCATGGATTAGAGTGTCCAACCGGAGAGTAGTTCAGAGTAGTATCATAAAGAGAATATGTTTATATGAGAGTGTTCACTAGTAAAAGTATGATCCCTAGGCCTTGTTTCTAAGCATTGAAACACCGTTTGCAACTAGATTTGTTACATGTTTGCTTGCTTCCATCTCTTTTGGTCTTTAGTCTCTTCCACACCATCAAGCTATATTCTGGCACTGTTACCACTTATAATTATCCATACCACTTGTATTTCACTATCTCTTCGCCGAACTAGTGCACCTATACACCTGACAAGTGTATTGGGTGTGTTGGGGACACAAGAGACTTCGTGTATCTTGATTGCAGGGTTGCTTGAGAGGGGATACCTTTGACCATTTCCTCCCTGAGTTCGATAAACCTTGGGTGATCCACTTAAGGGAAAACTTGCTGCTGTTCTACAAACCTCTACACTTGGAGGCCCAACAACTGTCTACAAGAATAGAAGTGCGTAGACATCAAGCTATTTTCTGGCGCTGTTGCCGGGGAGGTAAGGTAACAGGTACTCACATCCTCCGGTGTGAGTGCTCGAAGTTATTTCCTTTAGATTCTGCAATTTTGTCTTTTTGTTTCTTGTTTTCACTAGTTAGGCTTAATGGAAAACAAAAAAAAATTTAGAGAGCTTTATAGTATTTATCTTGAGTTAGGACATGAAGTGTTTGAAGAGAAAATTTAAAAACCTGTGGAACTTTATTTGCATGCTAATAGCAATGTTGTTAGTATGAATTCTTTGGACACCATTATTGCTAATGCTATGGAAAAGTCTAAGCTTGGGGAAGCTAGTTTTTATGAAAATGATCTTTTTAGTTCCCAGCTTTGGAAGATAGCTATTCTATTGCTTATGATGATTCCAAACCTCCAATATATGATGATTACAATGATGAATATGATATTTTCAGTCCACCTACTATTGAGGAGAAAATTAATTATGATTACAATATGCCTCTTATATTTGATGATTATGGTGATGAGAATAATAATGATAGCTATTTTATTGAATTTGCTCCCACTACGATTAATAAGAATGACTATTTTTATGTGGAGAGTATTAATTATTTTATGCATGTGGCTCATGATAAAAATGTTTTATGTGATAGTTATATTGTTAATTTTATTCATGATGCTACTGAAAGTTATTATGAGAGAGGGAAACATGGTTTTATGCATCACAACAATATTAAGTTTCCCCTCTTTATGTTGAAAGTATTGAAGTTGCACTTGTTTTTCTTTACTATGCTTGTTGCTTTGTGCTTTCATGACTTGTTTCTTTACAAGATTCCTATGCATAGGAAGTGGGTTAGACTTAAATATGTTTTGAATTTGCTTCTTGATGCTCTCTTTTACTTCAATTCATATTTCTTATGTGAGCATCTTCTCAAACTATCATGCCTAACTTAAAGGCGTTAAAGAAAAGTACTTCTTGGGAGATAACCCAATATTTTTATTGAGTCTTGGAAGTTATTACTTATGTAATAACCTCTCCTTATCCTTTTTTGTGGTTTTTGAACCAAGAATAACCTCTAATGAGAGAGAAATAAGACTTGGGAAAGTTGCTGTCCCGAAATAGATTTTTGTGCTTCACTGTAAAAATTCGTGTAAAATCTCTGTACGTAGGTTGGAAGTGTGAATTTTTGTGCTTCTTCCCCAGGTTGTTATCTAACTTTCGTTAGTTCAACACTTTTTTATTTGAGCAACATAAGGTCTTCGAAAAAAATTGGTTTTTACCTGCTAGTCTGGTTTGACAGATTTCTGCCATTATTTATATTTGCTTCTTGCTGGTTCCTTTTTGAGTTCTCTTTGGGGAATTGAGCTTTTTGAGGGAAGTGATACAGTAGCCAGTGTTTTAATAGATGTTTTATTGGTGTTGGAACTGAACCAAAATACTTATTATCTTGAGTGCACTAATGCTTCTAATAAAGATTGTGTGAAGTTTTGTATGAAGGAAAAATTTCCCGAAACAGATTTTTATGCTTCACTGTAAAAATTCGTGTAAAATCTCTGTACGTAGGTTTGAGGTGTGAATTTTTGTGCTTCTGCCCCAGGTTGTTATCTAACTTTCGTTAGTTCAACACTTTTTTATTTGAGCAACATAAGGTCTTCGAAAAAAATTGGTTTTTACCTGCTGGTCTGGTTTGACAGATTTCTGCCATTATTTATATTTGCTTCTTGTTGGTTCCTTTTTGAGTTCTGTTTGGGGAATTGAGCCTTTTGAGGGAAGTGATACAGTAGCCAGTGTTTTAATAGATGTTTTATTGGTGTTGGAACTAAACCAAAAGACTTATTATCTTGAGTGCACTAATGCTTCTAATAAAGATTGTGTGAAGTTTTGTATGAAGGAAAAATTTCAGGTGTATGGAAGGAATGAGTAATGAGATGAAGGATGGACTAAAGCTCAAGCTTGGGGATGCCACGCGTGTCACTCCAAGAAATATCCAAGAATTACAAGCGTCAAAGCTTGGGGATGCCCAAGGCATCCCCTTCTTCATCAATAAAAATTCCAGGTTTCTTCCAAACACTTCATTTTTATTGTTTCATGCATAGTTGTGTTGTTATTGGATCTTCTTATTTTTCGTTTTCATTTTGGTTTTTCATTTGCTTTGTTTTCTTAGTTTGCTAAATAAATTGGTTGGACCCCCTCTTTCATGCATTAGTTTTCGAATTGTTTGGTTTGAATTGGAAAAGAGTAGGAAAAGTTCATGCTTAAGTGGTATAAAAGGAGTTTGTTTTTGACTGTGACTTAGGCTTTATCATGAGAATATCATTTTGCGGCCCGAAAGTTGGGGTGGCCAGGCAATGCGGTACCCAAGTTGATTTTTATCACCGCGATTCGAAAAGTTGGGGCGCCAATTTCTGAGAGGGGTCTTTCGAGTGAATGATGGCCAAACCCTATATTTTCAAATGGCGCCCGTTAAGTAAGGATATTCTGTTACACTAGTTCCTGCTGTGCCCCCTCCTTCGCCGGTCACTCTTCTTAGCCACCCTGCACGTGTCGTAGGGCAAATCCATTACTGTACTTTCCTAACTCTCAACACTGAATCTTGCTGTGGCGGCGGCGGCGGTCCCTTTTCTTCCCTTCCCCGACCCTAAATCTACCGGCGGCGGAGGACCTTTTTTCTCCCTCCCCCGACACTGAATCCGGCAGTGGTGGCCCAGCATGTCTTGCAAGGCGAAGGTTGTAGCTACGTCGCCGACTGAAAAGGGTCTGTCGGGGCCCAAGTCTGGGGCTCAACGCGTAGCAGCGGCGAGGTCTTCAGCCCCGGTTAGCAAGGAGGCCAGCAAAGATTCTGCTCCCAAGGTACCTATGAGCAGCGGGTTGAAGAGAAAAGCAAGGCCGGCGGCGGATTGTTCGGCTCTGGTGGGCGGATGCAGCACTCAAATCTCGAAGAAAAAAACCCGGGAGAAGAGCGAGAGGTGAATTTTTCTTATCTGTGCCTCATCTTGCAAGTAGATTAGTTACGGCATAATAGAATCGAATGAACTGAAATGTTCCCCTTTTTAATCAAATTAGGCACAGCTTTGATACAAGGGACCTATATGAGTTCACAGTTCATGTTTGCAGTACACTGCAAAGCTTGATTTTGGTTGCGAGAGGGTTGTGTTCGGGCAAGATGTGCATCTGCTTGTGAATTGCAAAGAGGTTGTGCCTGTTTCGCAGCTGGTAGATATGCTTGCCACTAGAATTCCCTAGGGTTCTAGACAGAGGACAAAATTGGTGTGGCACAACATGAATGATACCTATCAGCAAATTGAGCACTCCCATGAGCTTCAGATGGTTTGGGACTGTTGTGCAGCTGATCGTAAGGTGAAAGTTGAAGCGATGATTGATGATATGTATGCAGATGCTGGAGATCTTGCCGCCAGAGCTTCTGCTCCTAAAGAATATGGACCAATAGATGCTGATCTAGATAAGTTTAGTATACGCATAGAGGTGGATTCATACATGGCAAAACTTGATGAGGGAGTTAATAAGCCAGTTTCGTCATGTACTGTGGAGATCACTGTCGATTCCAAAAACATAACTCTTGATGAAATGAGAGAGATGATCGGTAAGGAAATCAGTATTGGCCCTAAGCAGATGGCAAAAATCCGGTGGTGGCATCATAAGAAGCAACAATTCATAGATGTTTTGGATACTGAAGATCTTATGCAGATTATGCGGCAAAAGAAGCGAACCAGGAAGGTGTTCTTCCTTGGTACCATTTCTGATGTTGTTGAACAGGTTATAGTGGATGTAGATGCCCCTGTAGTGGCTGAACAGAATGAGGTGGCTAACATTGATGAGATCTGATGAGAGCTGCTACCCTGGGCTTGTCATATGGACCGCGGGGTTCCCCTACCTGTATTTGTAATATTGAATGTTGTTGCATTTAGAGCGTGCTTCTGTGATTATGTTTGTTGAGAGATTGCGATATAATGTTGTGCGTGCTGTTGAGATTTTCGGACATGTCACTCACTGAAACCATCGTTGTTGTAATAATACATAAGTACATTGTAGTTGACATGATTATGTTTCTTAAGATGATGTACCGTACTTGTTTTTGTTATTATGTTTGTTGGGACATTGTAATGTAATGTTTTGTGAAACCATGACTAGACTAGTGATGCATAAATACATTGTAGTTGACATGATTATGTTTCTTGAGATGATGTACTATACTTGTTTATGTTATTTTGTTTGTTGAGAGACTGCAATGTAATGTTTTGTGAAACCATGACAGGACAAGTGATGTGTAAGTACCTTGTAGTCGACATGATTTTGTTTCTTGAGTTGATGTAATATACTTGTTTCTGTGATTACGTTTGTTGAGAGATTGTAATGTGATGTTTTGTGAAACCATGTTGTGGTTATGTTTGTTGGGAGATTATAATGTAATTTTTTGTGAAACCATGACTAAAGAAGTGATGCATAAGTACCTTGTAGTTGACATGATTTTGTTTCTTTGGATGATGTAATATACTGGTATGTTTTTGTTAGGCAATGAAATTGGGATGGAAGGAGTGCAGGTTTAATATTTGAAATGAGAATGTGTGAAGAGAATCCATATCAGGCAGGAGACAGTAATCCAGGGAAAGGGCATGGTATCCATTAAACTATTGTAACATGCCAATTTAGTCATCGTTGCAGCGGTAGAAGGGCTACTCTCTCTCTCTCTCTCTCTCTCTCTCTCTCTCTCTCTCTCTCTCTCTCTCTCTCTCTCTCTCTCTCTCTCTCTATCTCCGACGCCGACGCATTCGCCATCGCTGTCGCCTACGACGATGCATTCGCCATGCTATCCTTGAACGGCGAGGACGACCAGTCGAGCAGCGACAGCCTTCTCTCTAACATCGAGTATTCCTTCCACGATGTGAGTTCCTCTGTTTTCTTGGGCTAGGGTTAGGCAATGGTAAATCTCTCGATCTGAGCTCCATATGTGCATGCAATCATGTTCGATTTCAGCTTTGCGTTTACCTATAGGTACCAAGGACGATCTACGACTCCGAATGGGAGGGCCTAGATCTCGATGGAGAAGTGCCATGTGACCATGGGCTAAAACTGAGGAGATATGTTGCAATCGAAGGCAGTAACACTGGGAGAAGGTTTTTGGGCTGTACAAATCAGGTTTGTTTACATTATGTGCAACTGTGACATGAAGTAAAATGTATCGTGCATGTTCATAACACTATAGTGTGTGTGTTTTTAGGTTGGCCCGGTGTGTAAAGCAGTAGAGTGGGTGGATCTTGAGTGGCCAGATACACTTAAGAAATGTTTGGCATAGTTATGGGAGATGTATGAGTTGGAAATGTCGGGGAGATTTACTAATGTAAGTGATGCAGCTGAAAAAATTACAAGCTGTCAGTACGAAATAAGGAGCTGGAACAAGAAATCGAGAATTTGCAGTCAAGGCTAACTAACAGAATCGATGGGAGCTTGGTTGTTGGAACTGCAAAGAAGCTTCAGGATAGTCACATGTTGCTGATTCATAATGCAGAAAAGGAGAGGGATTAGCTCAGGGAAGACAAGAAGAAGCTAGAGTACTGCATTGCAGATCTGTTGAAGGAACTGAAGAAGGCGCGCGAGGGTGAACAAGGATATACTATAGAGGATAAAGGAAATTTGAGATGAATAATTTATGTTGTACCAATGCCTGAAACTAGTTAATTGTAAGACGTGCAGTTGCGCTTTCCGAACTAAGCCAAACTCAATCCTCGAGCAAACTAATTTCATATGAACACACATATCGTGCATAGAGTTAAGTTCACTCTTACAAAATCACCACTGCAGAGGATAAACTAGGCAGTTCAGTACTAAATAGACATATGTTGTGTTCAAGCGAGCCTGGCCCGGAGCTGCCTGTTTTCCTCCCTAAGATTGGCCAGCACCTTCAGTACTATGTCGTGCTTCAGCTGTAGGTTTCAGCGCTTCGTCACGGATTGGAGAATTTTGTCCGTAGCCATACAATTTTCCTTCAAGATCCCTTTCATGATCTCCATCTGCTTCCTAGCCGAGGCGCGACCTTCACTGTGTAGCTTTTCCCAGTCGGCATTTAACTCCTTCAGTTTCTGGCACTTGTCAGAAAGGACCGCGACTTCAGCACGCAGTTGGTCAAAGGCCAGTTTCTGGGAATTCCGCTTCTCCCTTTGGATTGCTATCTTGTCATTTAGCCAGGTCGCCAGGTCCTGGTCGATCTTTTGCCTCTTTCCCTGCAACAAAAATACATAGTATGGTTTGTTTAGTTCACCAGGACAAGCTGGTTAGTTTCCATAATTAACTGAATCGACTAGTGGCACTGTCATAATTTCAAGGAAGAAGCAATCTAGGACTAATCAACATTTTATGAATCGACTAGTGGCACTGTCATAATTTAAATTTCGAAGACAAATAAGATTTATCAGCAGTTTAGTGTGTTGTGGGTTTTTTCCAATATCACCAAATAGTAGTGGGAGAGTGGCAAACTCATAATGCAGAAACCCATGTCCAGATACATAATGGAAAGAGAACATGTTGTCCATTCATGAACATGAACACCAACACATGTCCAGATAGATAAGGAGTTGCCCTAGGATTCTTATTGCACCCTATAATGGGAAGCAGACATGGGCATTGCTCCCTGAACCCTAAACATTACAAAAGGAGAGGAGGACGAACTGGTATTCATGTCCCCGCTAACGGGAATCAGACTTGGGCATTGCTCCGATACGCCTCCAGACATGCCCTTAGCTCCTCGTTCTCTTTCCGAACACCCTCGAGTACGGTGATCCCTCTGCTCATGTCTGCCTTCATCTCCTTGACTGCATCCAGGCAACAGTTCCTGTCATGGTAGGCTCGGATGGTAGCCTTGGTTTCCTCGACGCGTCCTCTGAGTGCCTCGCTGACTTCGTCCTGGAGGAGAATGCACCTTTCCACGAGATTCTTCTTCTCCTCCATGAGCTCGTTGATTATCTTGATGGCCTGTTCTTGCCTGATCAAGTTACGGTCGAGCACTTTCTACAGCCTAACGACGTCATGTGCAAAATCTAGCGAGATCTCCTTCTACACAGATAATTGCTCGCGTAGGCTCTCATTAGCTTGGGCGAGGGAGCGTGCAAGCTCATGTTGGTTGGCAATCTTGGAACTGATCGTGGCCACCTTCTCACGGTACTCGGCCTTCGATCACTGCATTGTTCATGTTAATTGAAATAGGAATTCTACAATTACACTCCAGGTCCCGGGTGAATACTAATACAGATCAAAAAAATCCCCGTTGAATCTATTGGCCACATTGTTAAAAAATGGACCTGGAGATCTATTCATGACCACGATAATTAAACTAATCCTAATCACAAAAAATCCATAGTGAATCTATGAACAACGGTATTAAGGAAAGACCAAGAGATCCAGTCATATTCATGAAAACTAATACAACTCGCAAAAGAAGAAGAAAAACCAATGCGGGGCGGACAACATCTAAGAAATCCACATCATAACTCGGAGAAATAACAGTGTAGAGATTTTCTACCTCGCTGAGACATGGAATGGGGCCGAACGGGTCCTGCAACGCCTCCGTCGTGGTGGATTCGGGCTCCATGGCTGACCTGTAATACGTAGAAGAGGAAGATCCAGAAGAAGAAAAACAAGAAGAAGCTGATTAAGATCATGATGGAGAGGGAGATGGAGAAGAAGTAGAATAAGGAGACCGTACCCGGAGGAGCCCTCGCTTGCTAGAACATTCAGCGCCATTGTCGGGGGAAATTGGGCCTCGATGAGAGGGTGGGCTTGAGCGGCTGGTAGAGCAAGAAGTGCCTCGTGGTGATTTCTCTCCCTTTTCTCCGCGAGGATCGTCGACCGGCCTCTCCCCCTCCTCAGTGGAGCCATGGCTTGCAGGGTGAGTGTGGCGGCGGCAGGAGGAAGGAGATAGTGATTATTAGTGTGGGAGAAGAGTAAGAGTACAGGCCGTGGTCCAGTAGTACTAGTACTATTATACAAGTCCACGTGTACGGTCTACCTTCTCAAATAAGCTAGGGAGGCAGGGGTAGGGAATCGATGGGACTTGTCTTTATTGCGATGGACACTTCAATGGTCTTTGGCGCCGCCCAAAATCCAGTATATAATAAGGGGAGTGCGAGCCGGGTGGTCGTCATGGGAATCGGCGCGCACATCCCGCGTGCGTGTGTCCCGTGTTGATGGGGCAATGACGCACGCAACTGCTGCATGATCACGTGGGCACGTCCAACTCCGTCGAACTCCACATGACAGGCACGCACGAGATATTTACGAGTCTAGAATACGTTGTGCCACTTTTGTTGTAATCAAATTATGTTCAGTACGTGAGATATTACTTTTTTTTTGATAATCGACAAATGCATGCGTGGACACGACGCACGAAACTGCTGCTCTTCCTTGATCATATAGGCACCCCAATCTGTGTACCCACCATCGACCATTCGGAGCAACTACCTCGAGCACGATGCCCCCTCGCCGTGGCAATGGCAGGTCCAAGCCGTCCACTGACCGTCTTGCGTCCCCGTCTCTTCGCTGCATCGTCCGTGCTCGCGATCGCCTGCTGAGGCAGCACGTCGTGTCCGACTGCGCTAGGATCCATCGACATCGGCACTCGAGGATACCGCAACGTCGAAGCTCGTACCGTCCGCGTAGGAGGAGCGTGGGGTACCTGCAGCGTCGGACGAGCGCAAAGTAGCAGCCAGGACAGGGTGCGTGTTGCTCCGGTGAGTACGGACAAGAAGAGAGGAGATAGCTATTTGGACGAGTCCGACTCGGCCAACGAGGAGGCGTTCATCGATCAGTTGGAGGCAGAAGCGGAGGAGACTAACGTGGACCCATGGGACTACGAAAAGGAGGAGGAGGACTCCGATGAGGAGATAGCGTGCTTATTTGAGGAAGGGGGCGGTGTCGAGTCATCAGAGGAGGGCACCGACGGCGGCGATGGCATGGACCATGGCGTTGATGAAGACGAGGACAAACCAGAAGATGAAGACGATGGCTTCTTCGAAATATGATCATTTATTTTATTTATTTTAGTTAGATAGACGGATTTTCACTTGTTTATGGGGGTAAAGTATCGGTGGAACGGATAGAGAGGTGGCACGGATTGACCATGCATAAAAAAAGTGGAGAAGGGAGGGGTTATCCTGCTTGTTGGATCACATGGGATCAACGGTTGGTGGAGACGATCCGCGTGACATCTATCTCAGCCAATCAAGGCATAACACCCAGAGTGAGCACATGTTTGGGATCTCCACACGTTTGGGCTTTTGTGAGATTTGTGACAGAGAGAGAGAGTAAAAAATCTCTTTTCACAATCCGCCTATGGATCCACCAGTACCATTCAAATTTCATTGCATGTGTGCTCTTTTCACAATCCACCTATGGATCCACCAGTGTCATTGCATGTGTGTTCTTTTTACTAACAACAACTAGAGTCATTGCATGTGTGTTCTTTTAACATACCACATATGGATCCACCAGTGTCATTGCATGTGTGCTCTTTTCACGATCCACCTATGGATCCACCAGTGTCATTCTAGGTGTGTTCTTTTCACTAACAACAACTAGAGTCATTGCATGTGTGCTCTTTTCACAATCCACCTATGGATCCACCAGTGTCATTGCATGTGTGTTCTTTTTACTAACAACAACCAGAGTCATTGAAATGTGTGTTCTTTTCACATACCACCTATGGATCCACCAGTGTCATTGCATGTGTGTTCTTTTCACTAACAACCAGAGTCCTGGCATGTGTGTTCTTTGCACATACCACATATGGATCCACCAGAGTCATTGAAATGTGTGTTCTCTTCAAAGACCACACATGGATCCACCAGTGTCATTGCATGTATGTTCTTTTCACTAACAACAACTGGAGTCATTGCATGTGGGTTCTTTTCACATACCACATATGAATCCACCCGTGTCATTGCATGTGTGTTCTTTTCACAATCCACCTATGGATCCACCAGTGTCATTGCATGTGTGTTCTTTTTACTAACAACAACTACGGTCATTTCATGGCTGTTCTTCTCACATACCACCTATGGATCCACCAGTGTCATTGCATGTGTGTTCTCTTCACAATCCACACATGGATCCACCAGTGTCATTGCATGTGTGTTCTTTTTAGTAACAACAACCAGTGTCATTGCATGTGTGTTCTCTTCATAGACCACACATGGATCCACCAGTGTCATTGCATGTGTGTTCTTTTTACTAGCAACAACCAGAGTCATTGAAATGTGTGCTCTCTTCAGAGACCACACATGGATCCACCGGTGTCATTGCATGTATATTCTTTTCACTAACAACAACTGGAGTCATTGCATTTGTGTTCTTTTGACTAACAAAAACCAGAGGCATTTCATGGCTGTTCTTCCGACATACCACACATGGATCCACCAGTGTCATTGCATGTGTGTTCTTTTTCCTAACAACAACCAGAGTCATTGAAATGTGTGCTCTCTTCAGAGACCACATATGGATCCACCAATGTCATTGCATGTGTGCTCTTTTCACAATCCACCCATGGATCCACCAGTGTCATTGCATGTGTGTTATTTTTAATAACAACAACCAGATTCATTGAAATGTGTGTTGTTTTCACATACCACCTATGGATCCACCAGTGTCATTGCATGTGTGTTCTTTTCACATACCACATATAGATCCACCAGTGTCATTGAAATGTGTGTTCTCTACAAAGACCACACATGGATCCACCAGTGTCATTGCATGTGTGTTCTTTTTAGTAACAACCAGAGTCATTCAAATGTGTGTTCTTTTCACATACCACCTATGGATCCACTAGTGTCATGGCATGTGTGTTCTTTTCACTAACAACAACCAGAGTCATTGCATGTGTGTTCTTTTCACATACCACAAATGGATCCACTAGTGTCATTGAAATGTGTGTTCTCTATAGAGACCACCCATGGATCCACCAGTGTCATTGCATGTATGTTCTTTTCACTAACAACAACTGGAGGCATTGCATGCGTGCTCTTTTCACAATCCACACATGGATCCACCAGTGTCATTGCATGTGTGTTCTTTTTAGTAACAACAATCAGTGTCATTGCATGTGTGTTCTCTTCAGTGACCACACATGGATCCACCAGTGTCATTGCATGTGTGTTCTTTTTACTAGCAACAACCAGAGTCATTGAAATGTGTGCTCTCTTCAGAGACCACACATGGATCCACCGGTGTCATTGCATGTATATTCTATTCACTAACAACAACTGGAGTTATTGCATGTGTGTTCTTTTGACTAACAACAACTGGAGGCATTGCATGTGTGTTCTTTTTACTAACCACAACCAGAGTCATTTCATGGCTGTTCTTCTCACATACCACACATGGATCCACCAGTGTCATTGCATGTGTGTTCTTTTTACTAACAACAACTAGAGTCATTGAAATGTGTGCTCTCTTGAGAGACCACACATGGATCCACCGGTGTCATTGCATGTGTGCTCTTTTCACTAACAACAACTGGAGTCAATGCATGTGTGTTTTTTCACATACCACATATGAATCCACCCGTGTCATTGCATGTGTGCTCTTTTCACAATCCACCCATGGATCCACCAGTTTCATTGCATGTGTGTTATTTTTAGTAACAACAACTAGTGTCATTGCATGTGTGTTCTTTTCACTAACAACAACTGGACTCATTGCATGTGTGCTCTTTTCACAATCCACCTATGGATCCACCAGTGTCATTGCATATGTGTTCTTTTTACTAACAACAACCAGAGTCATTTCATGGATGTTCCACTCACATACCACCTATGGATCCACCAGTGTCATTGCATGTGTGTTCTCTTCACAATCCACATATGGATCCGCCAGTGTCATTGCATGTGTGTTCTTTTTACTAACAACAACCAGTGTCATTGCATCTGTGTTCTCTTCAGAGACCACACATGGATCCACCAGTGTCATTGCATGTGTGTTCTTTTTACTAACAACAACCAGAGTCATTGAAATGTGTGCTCTCTTCAGAGACCACACATGGATCCACCGGTGTCATTGCATGTATGTTCTTTTCAGTAACAACAACTAGAGTCGTTGCATGTGTGTTATTTTTACTAACAACAACCAGAGTCATTTCATGGCTGTTCTTCTCACATACCACCTATGGATCCAACAGTGTCATTGCATGTGTGTTCTTTTTAGTAACAACAATCGGTGTCATTGCATGTGTGTTCCCTTCATAGACCACACATGGATCCACCTGGGTCACTGCATGTGTGTTCTTTTCACTAACAACAACTAGAGTCATTGCATGTGTGTTCTTTTCAAATCCACCCATGGATCCATCAGTGTCATTGCATGTGTGTTATTTTTAGTAACAACAACCAGAGTCATTGAAATGTGTGTTCTTTTCACATACCACCTATGGATCCACGAGTGTCATTGCCTGTGTGTTCTTTTCATTAACAACAACCAGAGTCATTGCATGTGTGTTCTTTTCACATACCACATATCGATCCACCAGTGTCATTGAAATGTGTGTTCTCTACAGGGACCACCCATGGATCCACCAGTGTCATTGCATGTATGTTCTTTTCACTAACAACAACTGGAGTCATTGCATGTGTGCTCTTTTCACAATCCACACATGGATCCACCAATGTCATTGCATGTGTGTTCTTTTTAGTAACAACAACTAGTGTCATTGCATGTGTGTTCTTTTCACTAACAACAACTGGAATCATTGCAGGTGTGCTCTTTTCACAATCCACCTATGGATCCACCAGTGTCATTGCATGTGTGTTCTTTTTACTAACAACAACCAGAGTCATTTCATGGTTGTTCTTGTCACATACCACCTATGGATCCACTAGTGTCATTGCATGTGTGTTCTCTTCACAATCCACACATGGATCCACCAGTGTCATTGCATGTGTGTTCTTTTTACTAACAACCACCGGTGTCATTGCATGTGTGTTCTCTTCAGAGACCACACATGGATCCACCGGTGTCATTGCATGTATGTTCTTTTCACTAACAACAAATGGAGTCAGTGCATGTGTGTTCTTTTCACATACCACATACGGTTCCACCAGTGTCATTGCATGTGTGCTCTTTTCACAATCCACCCATGGATCCACCAGTGTCATTGCATGTGTGTTATTTTAGTAACAACAACCAGAGTCATTGAAATGTGTGTTACTTTCACATACCACCTATGGATCCACCAGTGTCATTGCATGTGTGTTCTTTTCACATACCTCATATGGATCTACCAATGTCATTGCATGTGTGTTATTTTTAGTAACAACAACGAGAGTCATTCAAATGTGTGTTCTTTTCACATTCCACCTATGGATCCACTAGTGTCATTGCATGTGTGTTCTTTTCACTAACAACAACTAGAGTCATTGCATGTGTGTTCTTTTCACATACCACAAATGGATCCACCAGTGTCATTGAAATGTGTGTTCTCTACAGATTCCACCCATGGATCCACCTGTGTCATTGCATGTATGTTCTTTTCACTAACAACAACTGGAGTCATTGCATGTGTGCTCTTTTCACAATCCACACATGGATCCACCAGTGTCATTGCATGTGTGTTATTTTTAGTATCAACAACCAGTGTCATTGCATGTGTGTTCTTTTCACTAACAACAACTGGACTCATTGCGTGTGTGCTCTTTTCACAATCCACCTATGGATCCACCAGTGTCATTGCATGTGTGTTCTTTTTACTCACAACAACCAGAGTCATTTCATGGTTGTTCTTCTCAATACCACCTATGAATCCACCAGTGTCATTGCATGTGTGTTCTCTTCACAATCCACACATGGATCCACTAGTGTCATTGCATGGGTGTTCTTTTTACTAACAACAATCAGCGTCATTGCATATGTGTTCTCTTTAGAGACCACACATGGATCCACCGGTGTCATTGCATATGTGTTCTTTTCACTAACAACAACTGGAGTCAGTGCATGTGTGTTGTTTTCACATACCACATATGGATCCACCAGTGTCATTGCATGTGTGCTCTTTTGTAACACCCTCAGAATCGGCCCTATGCAAGTTTTAGCGAAAACCGCCAAACCCGCATAGAAACGATTCAAAGGTGCCCACCAGGCACTTTCGTGCGGGTGGAAAACGAAGTAATAACATTACACAACAGTCCTCGATGGGACCCACAGAACAGATATATATATAACAACGACTCAAAGAGTCAAGAATACAGATATACAATACAAAGATCCAAATCACCTTGTAAACGATAGAGCGTCCGACTACGGACAAGATGCAAATGGGGCTAAGAGCCCTGAAGAATAACCAATGGCGTCCATAACCCTGCCCAGGCCAAGCCAGAAGGGTAACCCTAACGACGTCGATCTCAAAACCTGCTTAAACAAAAGGGGTGCCGACAAAGGGCAAAGGAAAAAGAGAGCGGTCAGTACTGAGGCCAGTACACGGCGAGACTAGAATTCGGCGGTCCTCGCCTACATAGGTATGGTGGACTGAAGCGGCAGCGCAGCATGCACTAAACAACCTATAGAGACTCGATAAAACTGTCGGCTATCAGAGAGGGATAAGAACGACCTATTCGGAACCATCCTGATACTACCACCAAACATACCCATCCTGGTATTTCCCCCCTCGACACCAAACGAGGAAGTCAACCGAGGAAGTCACACAGTTGGCAGTTTTATTTATTCAGTTATCGTTGCAGCAATTACTAGTCAAGTATAGATAGTCATCCTGATAAAAATAAGCAGTGGGCAGTTTTAGTTAACCATTCCGTTGTAGTTGCAACACTTACTAGTCAGATACAATAAGCATGAGATATCCCAAACCCAGCAGTTGTTGGTACTTTTATTTAGCCATTCCATTGCAGTTGAGCTGATTACTAGTCACATCGGATACAAGTCAAATTATAACAGTAAACTTTAGTTATAGTTGTCTATGATCGAGAACTGTGCTCCAAGTCGTCCATAACCGCGGACACGGCTTTTCGAAAAGATTTGACCCTGCAGGGGTGCACCAAAGTATCCACACGCGATTAGCATGAGATATCCACACGCACTTCGACCCTTTTTGCCAGATCAATTAACATACACCCATCGGTATGTCGGCGGGGCCTAAGTCATGACGTTTCCCAGACCCAAAGCAAGTACATGGGGGCCACCCCACTAAGTACACCCGCAACGAAGTCGGCCGGGCTCCGAGACGGACTCAGGGTTTGTGGAGCCGGCTGTAAACGACTGGGAACCCGAAACTCTCGGGCTTGTCGATACAGCGAAAACGGGTCACGATCCTAAACAGTACAGTGTGCTATCCATCGCACAATTTAAATAAAGCAGTAAAACATGGCATAAGTACAGAATAGTAATAAAACCTCAAACTAGTTGTGGCCCCCAGTACAATACTTGGAATCAGGTACTAAATCGATGGGGTGCCCACACATCCCACATGTGGTTAGCGCGCTCGATCTCGGAACAGGTGTCAAGAACTCGGGGTCCTACGGGACACCAGTGAGCGGTCGGAAACCAAATATTGTCTATCACCTACCGGTGCCTCTGCATTACCTACTTCAATTTTAGTTATTAAACAGTAATTAAAGTTATAACCATCTCCAACATAAAGCTTATGGCAGCCTTCCAACAACTGTGGTACTTGACGACACGCAACAACACTTGAGCAAGCGACTACGACGCGCAAGTCCAACTATCTACCAAACAACAGGTAATAGGATGTGTCCAAGGCAATATAAGGCTGCAAGGGATATCACAGGTACGACAACTAGAGCATCGCAACACAGATAGCAATAGATCATCAGGAGGGAATAAATACTGTAAAAGTAAGATAGGTAGAAAGGGGGAGATGCTCGCCTGAAAACATTGTCGAAGGTTCAACCGAAGATCGGGTCGATACTCGCATCAACTCATCGGCCTAATCCGCGAAGAAGCAAAACACTAGAAGAAACACCGGATGCACTATTTAATACTACGGCAAAAGATCGGGCATGCTGATGATATGATGCATGGCATGGCAAGGTGCGATGCAATTAGGTCATATTAAGCGGAACCGGGGTCCCGACATTTATTTAGGTGGTTCAAGTTATTTAACTACCCCGCAATTTAAATGTTGCATTATCAAGACAAAAGATAGCACCGGTTCACTACACAAATTTAAATGAGGCCAATATAAGACTAGATAAGCCCGCATATGACCCCATATTTAATTATGAGGTGAATCGGCCTAAGGCCCCCAAACCACATGATATGCATGTGAGATGAACAATTAAATATGCAACAAATTTATATATAGCATTTATAAAAATAGGGGCTCGGGAAAAGGTTCACACATTAGGGGGGTCTCGACGATCTTGGGGTTCCGGGGGTTCCGAGGTCGGACTCAGGGTTCAGGGTTCGACGGGTCGACGAGGTTCGGATCTGGGGGTTCGACGGGATCGTTCTCGGACTCCGGGATTTAGGGTCTTCGGATCTGGGAAGTAGATCTTGTCGCATCCGCGGTCTTCGGGTCATGTCGACGGTCATGGCGTTCGGGATGAAGTACTTGTCGTATTCGCATCGGCGATCTTGGCGTTCGGGTTCTCGACTTCGCATCCGGGACGAAGGTCTTGTCGCATGTGTGGTTGCCGGGTCCACGAAGTGGGCTTCGAGTATGGCGACGCATGTCGGAGATCTTGTCGGTGCTGGGCATCAGAGTCCTTGTCGATCCTCCTAGAATTTCCTCGGGTTCATCTTCAAACCTCGATGGTCTTCGAGTGGCGCCCTATTCGGTTCAACTCAACGCCGGTCCACGGAAGAGCTTGCGGTCTTGTTGTCTCCACACCCAACAACTTAGCACCAACTTGGTACTGCACAGGAAACCTGCACGGGTGGAGGCAGATGGCACCGGCGACGACGGGGTGGGTCCCGCGGGGGAGGTGGGTCCAGGCGGGGCCGGCTGCTGCGCGCGGACAGGGGAGGCGAGGGGCGAGGGGAGCGGCTCGCGGGCGAGGCGGGCTGGGCTGCCCTGGCGGCGAGCGGCGGGGTGAGGCCGAGGAGGCGAGGGGGGTAGCGGCGGACGCGGGCTCGCGGCGAGCGGCGGGGTGAGGCCGAGGAGGCGAGGGGGGTAGCGGCGGACGCGGGCTCGCGGCGAGCGGAGGAGGGGGGCGCGGTCGGGCTCGGGGAGAGAAGCTCCGGCAGGAGGGAGGCGCGGAGGCCGGCGAGGAGGGGGCGGACGAGGAGGGGCGGCGGCGAGGCGGGCTTGACAGCGCGGGAGGACGCCGGCAGAGGGTGGACCGGGGCGGCGGCCGGGTTCGCGGAAGGAGGCGGGGGGAAGGGATCCGGCGAGGTGGGGGGAGACGGGGTCGGGGCGTGCCAGGGGTGGGAGACGCGGTCGGTGGGAGGTGGGGCCCGGGGAACAGGGGCTGGCGTGGGTGGCTGTGTGGGCAGGCAGACGATGGGGCCGGGGGTGGGTCCCGCGGGACAGGGGGAGAGGCCAGGTGCGTGGGTGAGTGGGGTTGGGGGAAGAGGGTGGATTGATGAGGTGGCAGGTGGGTAGGGAAAAGGGTGAGAGGGTGAGGTGGCGGCCTGCGGTTGGTGGGTAGGATAGATTTGGGTGGTTTTAGGATTTAGGTGGGGCTGGTTTAGGTGGACCGTTTTAATTTCTGGGGGTGGTCGTTCGGGTCGAATCGGCCTGTTAGACTGCCCCACTAAAATAATTAAATATTTTATTTATTTCAAACAGGGCTTTTGCAAACCGATAACAAACAAAATAAAATAATCCGGAGACCCGGGTTTTGCGTTTGAACAAAGACGGGGCGTTTTAGAAAACACAAAATAGGTTTTTATGCAAATAGTTTTATGCAAGCAAATGCAAGATGACGACGATGCTCAAATGCAATGTGGCATGATGACATGAGCATGCGGTCATGATGAAGCAATGCACAAAAACAACGCGATTTTCTAGTAGTGGTTTTGCGGGATGCCACAATTCGACACCACTAACAATGGATCTCGCCCTCGAGATCCGCCTCATGGTACCGGAAGGAAGGTAGGCGATCTGCGTCTTCTCGCTTCGTGTAGATCCTCGCGACACCACTAACAAGAGGTCGTTGCCCGTGATCGTCGTGAGAACACTCCGGGAACAAAAGATCGAAGGCAGAGGTATCAACAAATAAACCACCTCTAACTCCGATAGAAAGAGAGAACCGATGCATTCTCATCCACTTCAATGTACAAAAGCGAATAGAAGGGGTAGTCGGCATGGGGGCCAATCCATCACGCACCCAAACTATTACTCCGCACAAGAATAGGCGAATTATGCAACCAACTCTCGGAATTAGACTGAAGATCTCGACAAACGAGGGTCGGAACAAAGGAGTGATGCAGACTCTGCATCGGATCTGGCGTAGGTGATGCCGTCGCGTCGGAAAACACCGGAAGGCACGAGAAGGAACAAAGAGAAGTCCATCAGACGAAGGATTCCTCGGATAGCACGAAGACCAGATGTAGCAACACCGTTACCAAAGGCGAAAGCGAAACCCTGAAGGTACGACGAAAACCCAACCACGAGAATTCCTGGACTCGAAGAAAGAGAAGAGAGCGGGTTCAAAACGCGTAGAGGTAAGAAGAGAATAGCAGAGGGGTAAGGAGTAAAATCAGACCTAATCAGATCTATTCAACCGATTTTGCAAAAATAGTTTTGACACTCTACTTCGGCCGTTAGCTAGGTTATCCTACAGGCTGGACTTGTGGGGTATCGCAACTGCTGAGCTCTGATACCACTCTATAACACCCTCAGAATCGGCCCTATGCAAGTTTTAGCGAAAACCGCCAAACCCGCATAGAAACGATTCAAAGGTGCCCACCAGGCACTTTCGTGCGGGTGGAAAACGAAGTAATAACATTACACAACAGTCCTCGATGGGACCCACAGAACAGATATATATAACAACGACTCAAAGAGTCAAGAATACAGATATACAATACAAAGATCCAAATCACCTTGTAAACGATAGAGCGTCCGACTACGGACAAGATGCAATTGGGGCTAAGAGCCCTGAAGAATAACCAATGGCGTCCATAACCCTGCCCAGGCCAAGCCGGAAGGGTAACCCTGCTAACGACGTCGATCTCAAAACCTGCTTAAACAAAAGGGGTGCCGACAAAGGGCAAAGGAAAAAGAGAGCGGTCAGTACTGAGGCCAGTACACGGCGAGACTAGATTTCGGCGGTCCTCGCCTACATAGGTATGGTGGACTGAGGCGGCAGCGCAGCATGCACTAAACAACCTATAGAGACTCGATAAAACTGTCGGCTATCAGAGAGGGATAAGAACGACCTATTCGGAACCATCCTGATACTACCACCAAACATACCCATCCTGGTATTTCCCCCCTCGACACCAAACGAGGAAGTCAACCGAGGAACTCACACAGTTGGCAGTTTTATTTATTCAGTTATCGTTGCAGCAATTACTAGTCAAGTATAGATAGTCATCCTGATAAAAATAAGCAGTGGGCAGTTTTAGTTAACCATTCCGTTGTAGTTGCAACACTTACTAGTCAGATACAATAAGCATGAGATATCCCAAACCCAGCAGTTGTTGGTACTTTTATTTAGCCATTCCATTGCAGTTGAGCTGATTACTAGTCACATCGGATACAAGTCAAATTATAACAGTAAACTTTAGTTATAGTTGTCTATGATCGAGAACTGTGCTCCAAGTCGTCCATAACCGCGGACACGGCTTTTCGAAAAGATTTGACCCTGCAGGGGTGCACCAAAGTATCCACACGCGATTAGCATGAGATATCCACACGCACTTCGACCCTTTTTGCCAGATCAATTAACATACACCCATCGGTATGTCGGCGGGGCCTAAGTCATGACGTTTCCCAGACCCAAAGCAAGTACATGGGGGCCACCCCACTAGGTACACCCGCAACGAAGTCGGCCGGGCTCCGAGACAGACTCAGGGTTTGTGGAGCCGGCTGTAAACGACTGGGAACCCGAAACTCTCGGGCTTGTCGATACAGCGCAAACGGGTCACAATCCTAAACAGTACAGTGTGCTATCCATCGCACAATTTAAATAAAGCAGTAAAACATGGCATAAGTACAGAATAGTAATAAAACCTCAAACTAGTTGTGGCCCCCAGTACAATACTTGGAATCAGGTACTAAATCGATGGGGTGCCCACACATCCCACATGTGGTTAGCGCGCTCGATCTCGGAACAGGTGTCAAGAACTCGGGGTCCTACGGGACACCAGTGAGCGGTCGGAAACCAAATATTGTCTATCACCCACCGGTGCCTCTGCATTACCTACTTCAATTTTAGTTATTAAATAGTAATTAAAGTTATAACCATCTCCAACATAAAGCTTATGGCAGCCTTCCAACAACTGTGGTACTTGACGACACGCAACAACACTTGAGCAAGCGACTACGACGCGCAAGTCCAACTATCTACCAAACAACAGGTAATAGGATGTGTCCAAGGCAATATAAGGCTGCAAGGGATATCACAGGTACGACAACTAGAGCATCGCAACACAGATAGCAATAGATCATCAGGAGGGAATAAATACTGTAAAAGTAAGATAGGTAGAAAGGGGGAGATGCTCGCCTGAAAACATTGTCGAAGGTTCAACCGAAGATCGGGTCGATACTCGCATCAACTCATCGGCCTAATCCGCGAAGAAGCAAAACACTAGAAGAAACACCGGATGCACTATTTAATACTACGGCAAAAGATCGGGCATGCTGATGATATGATGCATGGCATGGCAAGGTGCGATGCAATTAGGTCATATTAAGCGGAACCGGGGTCCCGACATTTATTTAGGTGGTTCAAGTTATTTAACTACCCCGCAATTTAAATGTTGCATTATCAAGACAAAAGATAGCACCGGTTCACTACACAAATTTAAATGAGGCCAATATAAGACTAGATAAGCCCGCATATGACCCCATATCTAATTATGAGGTGAATCGGCCTAAGGCCCCCCAAACCACATGATATGCATGTGAGATGAACAATTAAATATGCAACAAATTTATATATAGCATTTATAAAATAGGGGCTCGGGAAAAGGTTCACACATTAGGGGGGTCTCGACGATCTTGGGGTTCCAGGGGTTCCGAGGTCGGACTCAGGGTTCAGGGTTCGACGGGTCGGCGAGGTTCGGATCTGGGGGTTCGACGGGATCGTTCTCGGACTCCGGGATTTAGGGTCTTCGGATCTGGGAAGTAGATCTTGTCGCATCCGCGGTCTTCGGGTCATGTCGACGGTTATGGCGTTCGGGATGAAGTACTTGTCGTATTCGCATCGGCGATCTTGGCGTTCGGGTTCTCGACTTCGCATCTAGGACGAAGGTCTTGTCGCATGTGTGGTTGCCGGGTCCACGAAGTGGGCTTCGAGTATGGCGACGCATGTCGGAGATCTTGTCGGTGCTGGGCATTAGAGTCCTTGTCGATCCTCCTACAATTTCCTCGGGTTCATCTTCAAACCTCGATGGTCTTCGAGTGGCGCCCTATTCGGTTCAACTCAACGCCGGTCCACGGAAGAGCTTGCGGTCTTGTTTTCTCCACACCCAACAACTTAGCACCAACTTGGTACTGCACAGGAAACCTGCACGGGTGGAGGCAGATGGCACCGGCGACGACGGGGTGGGTCCCGCGGGGGAGGTGGGTCCAGGCGGGGCCGGCTGCTGCGCGCGGACAGGGGAGGCGAGGGGCTCGGGGAGCGGCTCGCGGGCGAGGCGGGCTGGGCTGCCCTGGCGGCGAGCGGCGGGGTGAGGCCGAGGAGGCGAGGGGGGTAGCGGCGGACGCGGGCTCGCGGCGAGCGGCGGGGTGAGGCCGAGGAGGCGAGGGGGTAGCGGCGGACGCGGGCTCGCGGCGAGCGGAGGAGGGGGCGCGGTCGGGCTCGGGGAGAGAAGCTCCGGCAGGAGGGAGGCGCGGAGGCCGGCCAGGAGGGGGCGGACGAGGAGGGCGGCGGCGAGGCGGGCTTGACGGTGCGGGAGGACGCCGGCAGAGGGTGGACCGGGGCGGCGGCCGGGTTCGCGGAAGGAGGCGGGAGGAAGGGATCCGGCGAGGTGGGAGGAGACGGGGTCGGGGCGTGCCAGGGGTGGGAGACGCGGTCGGTGGGAGGTGGGGCCCGGGGAACAGGGGCTGGCGTGGGTGGCTGTGTGGGCAGGCAGACGGTGGGGCCGGGGGTGGGTCCCGCGGGACAGGGGGAGAGGCCAGGTGCGTGGGTGAGTGGCGTTGGGGGAAGAGGGTGGATTGATGAGGTGGCAGGTGGGTAGGGAAAAGGGTGAGAGGGTGAGGTGGCGGCCTGCGGTTGGTGGGTAGGATAGATTTGGGTGGTTTTAGGATTTAGGTGGGGCTGGTTTAGGTGGACCGTTTTAATTTCTGGGGGTGGTCGTTTGGGTCGAATCGGCCCGTTAGACTGCCCCACTAAAATAATTAAATATTTTATTTATTTCAAACAGGGCTTTTGCAAACCGATAACAAACAAAATAAAATAATCCGGAGACCCGGGTTTTGCGTTTGAACAAAGACGGGGCGTTTTAGAAAACACAAAATAGGTTTTTATGCAAATAGTTTTATACAAGCAAATGCAAGATGACGACGATGCTCAAATGCAATGTGGCATGATGACATGAGCATGCGGTCATGATGAAGCAATGCACAAAAACAACGCGATTTTCTAGTAGTGGTTTTGCGGGATGCCACATCTTTTCACAATCTACCCATGGATCCACCCGTGTGATTGCATGTGTGTTATTTTTAGTAACAACAACCAGAGTCATTGAAATGTGTGTTCTTTTCACATACCACCTAAGGATCCACCAGTATCATTGCATGTGTGTTCTTCTCACTAATAACAACCAGAGTCATTCCATGTGTGTTCTTTTCACATACCACATATGGATCCACCAGTGTCATTGCATGTGTGTTCTTTTCACAATCCACCCATTGATCCACCAGTGTCATTGCATGTGTGTTCTTTTTAGTAACAACAACCAGAGTCATTGAAATGTGTGTTCTTTTCACATACCACCTATGGATCCACCAGTGTCATTGCATGTGTGTTCTTTTCACTAACAACAACCAGAGTTATTGCATGTGTGTTCTTATCACATACCACATATGGCTCCAACAGTGTCATTGAAATGTGTGTTCTCTCCAAAGACCACACATGGATCCACTGGTGTCATTGCATGTATGTTCTTTTCACTAACAACAACTGGAGTCATTGCATGTGTGCTCTTTTCACAATCCACACATGGATCCACCAGTGTCATTGCATGTGTGTTCTTTTTAGTAACAACAACTAGTGTCATTGCATGTGTGTTCTTTTCACTAACAACAACTGGAGTCATTGCATGTGTGCTCTTTTCACAATCCAACTATGGATCCACCAGTGTCATTGCATCTGTGTTCTTTTTACTAACAACAACTAGAGTCATTTCATGGCTATTCTTCTCACATACCACCTATGGATCCACCAGTGTCATTGCATGTCTGTTCTTCTCACAATCCACACATGGATCCACCAGTGGCATTGCATGTGTGTTCTTTTTACTAATAACAACCAGTGTTATTGCATGTGTGTTCTTCTCACAATCCACACATGGATCCACCAGTGTCATTGCATGTGTGTTCTTTTTAGTAACAACAACCAATGTCATTGCATGTGTGTTCTCTTCAGAGACCACACATGGATCCACCGGTGTCATTGCATGTATGTTATTTTCACTAACAACAACTGGAGTCATTGCATGTGTTTTTTTTCACATACCACATATGGATCCACCAGTGTCATTGCATGTGTGCTCTTTTCCCAATCCACCCATGGATCCACCAGTGTCATTGCATGTGTGTTATTTTTAGTAACAACAACTAGAGTCATTGAAATGTGTGTTCTTTTCACATACCACCTATGGATCCACCAGTGTCATTGAATGCGTGTTCTTTTCACTAACAACAACCAGAGTCATTGCATGTGTTTTTTTTCACATACCACATATGGATCCACCAGTGTCATTGAAATGTGTGTTCTCTATAGAGACCACACATGGATCCACCAGTGTCATTGCATGTCTGTTCTTTTTAGTAACAACAACCAGAGTCATTGAAATGTGTGTTCTTTTCACATACCACATATGGATCCACCAATGTCATTGCATGTGTGTTCTTTTCACAATCCACCCATGGATCCACCAATGTCATTGCATGTGTGTTCTTTTTAGTAACAACAACCAGAGTCATTGAAATGTGTGTTCTTTTCACATACCACCTATGGATCCACCAGTGTCATTGCATGTGTGTTCTTTTCACTAACAACAACCAGAGTCATTGCATGTGTGTTTTTTCACATACCACATATGGATCCACCAGTGTCATTGAAATGTGTGTTCTCTACAGAGACCACCCGTGGATCCACCAGTGTCATTGCATGTATGTTCTTCTCACTAACAACAACTAGAGTCATTGCATGTGTGCTCTTTTCACAATCCACATATCGATCCACCAGTGTCATTGCATGTGTGTTCTTTTCACAATGCACCCATGGATCCACCAGTGTCATTGCATGTGTGTTCTTTTTAGTAACAACAACCAGAGTCATTGGAATGTGTGTTCTTTTCACTAACAACAACTGGAGTCATTGCATGTGTGCTCTTTTCACAATCCACCTATGGATCCACCAGTGTCATTGCATGTGTGTTCTTTTCACTAACAACAACCAGAGTCATTTCATGGTTGTTCTTCTCACATACCACCTACTGATCCACCAGTGTCATTGCATGTCTGTTCTTCTCACAATCCACCAGTGAAATTGCATGTATGTTCTTTTTACTAACAACAACCAGTGTCATTGCATGTGTGTTCTCTTCACAATCCACACATGGATCCACCAGTGTCATTGCATGTGTGTTCTTTTTAGTAACAACAACTAGTGTCATTGCATGTGTGTTCTCTTCAGAGACCACACATGGATCCACCGGTGTCATTGCATGTATGTTATTTTCACTAACAACAACTGGAGTCATTGCATGTGTGTTCTTTTCATATATCACATATGGATCCACCAGTGTCATTGAAATGTGTGCTCTTTTCACAATCCACCTATGGATCCACTAGTGTCATTGCATGTGTGTTCTTTTTACTAACACCAACCAGAGTCATTTCATGGCTGTTCTTCTCACTTACCACCTATGGATCTACCAGTGTCATTGCATGTGTGTTCTCTTCACAATCCACACATGGATCCACTAGTGTCATTGCATGTGTGTTCTTTTTACTAACAACAATCAGCGTCATTGCATGTGTGTTCTCTTCAAACACCACACATGGATCCACCGGTGTCATTGCATACGTGTTCTTTTTAGTAACAACAACCGGTGTCATTGCATGTGTGTTCTCTTTAGAGACCACACATGGATCCACCGGTGTCATTGCATGTATGTTCTTTTCACTAACAACAACTGGAGTCATTGCATGTGTGTTCTTTTCACATACCACATATGGATCCACCAGTGTCATTGCATGTGTGCTCTTTTCACAATCCACCCATGGATCCACCAGTGTGATTGCATGTGTGTTATTTTTAGTAACAACAACCAGAGTCATTGAAATGTGTGTTCTTTTCACATACCACCTATGGATCCACCAGTGTCATTGCATGTGTGTTCTTTTCACTAACAACAAACAAAGTCATTGCATGTGTGTTCTTTTCACTAACAACAACCAGAGTCATTGCATGTGTGTTCTTTTCACATACCACATATCGATCCACCAGTGTCATTGAAATGTGTGTTCTCTACAAAGACCACACATGGATCCACTAGTGTCATTGCATGTATGTTCTTTTCACTAACAACAACTGGAGTCATTGCATGTGTGTTCTTTTCACATACCACATATGGATCCACCAGTGTCATTGCATGTGTGCCGTTTTCACAATCCACCCATGGATCCACCAGTGTCATTGCATGTGTGTTATTTTTATTAACAACAACCAGAGTCATTGAAATGTGTGTTCTTTTCACATACCACCTATGGATCCACCAGTGTCATTGCATGTGTGTTCTTTTCACTAACAATAACCAGCGTCATTGCATGTGTGTTCTTTTCACATACCACATATGGATCCACCAGTGTCATTGAAATGTGTGTTCTCTACAGAGACCACACATGGATCCACAAGTGTCATTGAATGTGTGTTATTTTTAGTAACAACAACTAGAGTCATTGAAATGTGTGTTCTTTTCACATACCACATATGGATCCACCAGTGTCATTGCATGTGTGTTATTTTCACAATCTACCCATGGATCCACCAGTGTCATTGCATGTGTGTTATTTTTAGTAACAACAACCAGAGTCATTGGAATGTGTGTTCTTTTCACTAACAACAACTGGAGTCATTGCATGTGTGCTCTTTTCACAATCCACCTATGGATCCAGCAGCGTCATTGCATGTGTGTTCTTTTTACTAACAACAACCAGATTTATTTCATGGCTGTTCTTCTCACATACCACCTATGGATCCACTAGTGTCATTGCATGTCTGTTCTTCTCACAATCCACACATGGATCCACCAGTGTCATTGCATGTGTGTTCTTTCTACTAACAACAACCAGTGTCATTGCATGTGTGTTCTCTTCACAATCCACACATGGATCCACCAGTGTTATTGCATGTGTGTTCTTTTTAGTAACAACAACCAGTGTCATTGCATGTGTGTTCTCTTCAGAGACCACACATGGATCCACCGGTGTCATTGCATGTATGTTCTTTTCACTAACAACAACTAGAGTCATTGCATGTGTGTTCTTTTCACATACCACATATGGATCCACCAGTATCATTGCTTGTGTGCTCTTTTCACAATCCACCCATGGATCCACCAGTGTCATTGCATGTGTGTTATTTTTAGTAACAACAATCAGAGTCATTGAAATGTGTGTTCTTTTCACATACCACCTATGGATCCACCAGTGTCATTGCATGTGTGTTCATTTCACTAAAAACAACTAGAGTCATTGCATGTGTGTTCTTTTCACATACCACATATGGATCCACCAGTGTCATTGAAATGTGTGTTCTCTACAAAGACCACACATGGATCCACCAGTGTCATTGCATGTGTGTTCTTTTTAGTAACAACAACCATAGTCATTGAAATGTGTGTTCTTTTCACATACCACATATGGATCCACCAATGTCATTGCATGTGTGTTCTTTTCACATACCACATATCGATCCACCAGTGTCATTGAAATGTGTGTTCTCTACAAAGACCACACATGGATCCACTAGTGTCATTGCATGTATGTTCTTTTCACTAACAACAACTGGAGTCATTGCATGTGTGTTCTTTTCACATACCACATATGGATCCACCAGTGTCATTGCATGTGTGCCGTTTTCACAATCCACCCATGGATCCACCAGTGTCATTGCATGTGTGTTATTTTTATTAACAACAACCAGAGTCATTGAAATGTGTGTTCTTTTCACATACCACCTATGGATCCACCAGTGTCATTGCATGTGTGTTCTTTTCACTAACAACAACCAGCGTCATTGCATGTGTGTTCTTTTCACATACCACATATGGATCCACCAGTGTCATTGAAATGTGTGTTCTCTACAGAGACCACACATGGAACCACAAGTGTCATTGCATGTGTGTTATTTTTAGTAACAACAACTAGAGTCATTAAATGTATGTTCTTTTCACATACCACATATGGATCCACCAGTGTCATTGCATGTGTGTTCTTTTCACAATCTACCCATGGATCCACCAGTGTCATTGCATGTGTGTTCTTTTTAGTAACAACAACCAGAGTCATTGGAATGTGTGTTCTTTTCACTAACAACAACTGGAGTCATTGCATGTGTGCTCTTTTCACAATCCACCTATGGATCCACCAGCGTCATTGCATGTGTGTTCTTTTTACTAACAACAACCAGATTTATTTCATGGCTGTTCTTCTCACATACCACCTATGGATCCACCAGTGTCATTGCATGTCTGTTCTTCTCACAATCCACACATGGATCCACCAGTGTCATTGCATGTGTGTTCTTTCTACTAACAACAACCAGTGTCATTGCATGTGTGTTCTCTTCACAATCCACACATGGATCCACCAGTGTTATTGCATGTGTGTTCTTTTTAGTAACAACAACCAGTGTCATTGCATGTGTGTTCTCTTCAGAGACCACACATGGATCCACCGGTGTCATTGCATGTATGTTCTTTTCACTAACAACAACTAGAGTCATTGCATGTGTGTTCTTTTCACATACCACATATGGATCCACCATTATCATTGCTTGTGTGCTCTTTTCACAATCCACCCATGGATCCACCAGTGTCATTGCATGTGTGTTATTTTTAGTAACAACAATTAGAGTCATTGAAATGTGCGTTCTTTTCACATACCACCTATGGATCCACCAGTGTCATTGCATGTGTGTTCATTTCACTAACAACAACTAGAGTCATTGCATGTGTGTTCTTTTCACATACCACATATGGATCCACCAGTGTCATTGAAATGTGTGTTCTCTACAAAGACCACACATGGATCCACCAGTGTCATTGCATGTGTGTTCTTTTTAGTAACAACAACCATAGTCATTGAAATGTGTGTTCTTTTCACATACCACATATGGATCCACCAATGTCATTGCATGTGTGTTCTTTTCACAATCCACCCATGGATCCACCAATGTCATTGCATGTGTGTTCTTTTTAGTAACAACAACCAGAGTCATTGAAATGTGTGTTCTTTTCACATACCACCTATGGATCCACCAGTGTCATTGCATGTGTGTTCTTTTCACTAACAACAACCAGAGTCATTGCATGTGTGTTTTTTCACATACCACATATGGATCCACCAGTGTCATTGAAATGTGTGTTCTCTACAGAGACCACCCGTGGATCCACCAGTGTCATTGCATGTATGTTCTTCTCACTAACAACAACTAGAGTCATTGCATGTGTGCTCTTTTCACAATCCACATATCGATCCACTAGTGTCATTGCATGTGTGTTCTTTTTACTAACAACAACTGGAGTCATTGCATGTGTGCTCTTTTCACATACCACCTATGGATCCACCAGTGTCATTGCATCTGTGTTCTTTTCACTAACAACAACCAGAGTCATTGCATGTGTGTTCTTTTCACATACCACATATCGATCCACCAGTATCATTGAAATGTGTGTTCTCTACAAAGACCACACATGGATCCACTAGTGTCATTGCATGTATATTCTTTTCACTAACAACAACTGGAGTCATTGCATGTGTGTTCTTTTCACATACCACATATGGATCCACCAGTGTCATTGCATGTGTGTTATTTTTAGTAACAACAACCAGAGTTATTGTAATGTGTGTTCTTTTCACATACCACCTATGGATCCACCAGTGTCATTGCATGTGTGTTCTTTTCACATACCACAATTGATCCACCAGTATCATTGAAATGTGTGTTCTCTATAGAGACCACACATGGATCCACCAGTGTCATTGCATGTGTTATTTTTAGTAACAACAACCAGAGTCATTGAAATGTGTGTTCTTTTCACATACCACATATGGATCCACCAGTGTCATTGCATGTGTGTTCTTTTCACAATCTACCCATGGATCCACCAGTGTCATTGCATGTGTGTTCTTGTTAGTAACAACAACCAGAGTCATTGGAATGTGTGTTCTTTTCACTAACAACAACTGGAGTCATTGCATGTGTGCTCTTTTCACAATCCACCTATGGATCCACCAGTGTCATTGCATGTGTGTTCTTTTTACTAACGACAACCAGATTCATTTCATGGCTGTTCTTCTCACATACCACCTATGGATCCACCAGTGTCATTGCATGTCTGTTCTTCTCACAATCCACACATGGATCCACCAGTGTCATTGCATGTGTGTTCTTTCTACTAACAACAACCAGTGTCATTGCATGTGTGTTCTCTTCACAATCCACACATGGATCCACCAGTGTTATTGCATGTGTGTTCTTTTTAGTAACAACAACCAGTGTCATTGCATGTGTGTTCTCTTCAGAGACCACACATGGATCCACCGGTGTCATTGCATGTATGTTCTTTTCACTAACAACAACTAGAGTCATTGCATGTGTGTTCTTTTCACAATCCACCCATGGATCCACCAGTGTCATTGCATGTGTGTTATTTTTAGTAACAACAATCAGAGTCGTTGAAATGTGCGTTCTTTTCACATACCACCTATGGATCCACCAGTGTCATTGCATGTGTGTTCATTTCACTAACAACAACTAGAGTCATTGCATGTGTGTTCTTTTCACATACCACATATGGATCCACCAGTGTCATTGAAATGTGTGTTCTCTACAAAGACCACACATGGATCCACCAGTGTCATTGCATGTGTGTTCTTTTTAGTAACAACAACCATAGTCATTGAAATGTGTGTTCTTTTCACATACCACATATGGATCCACCAATGTCTTTGCATGTGTGTTCTTTTCACAATCAACCCATGGATCCACCAATGTCATTGCATGTGTGTTCTTTTTAGTAACAACAACCAGAGTCATTGAAATGTGTGTTCTTTTCACATACCACCTATGGATCCACCAGTGTCATTGCATGTGTGTTCTTTTCACTAACAACAACCAGAGTCATTGCATGTGTGTTTTTTCACATACCACATATGGATCCACCAGTGTCATTGAAATGTGTGTTCTCTACAGAGACCACCCGTGGATCCACCAGTGTCATTGCATGTATGTTCTTCTCACTAACAACAACTAGAGTCATTACATGTGTGCTCTTTTCACAATCCACATGTCGATCCACCAGTGTCATTGCATGTGTGTTCTTTTTACTAACAACAACTGGAGTCATTGCATGTGTGCTCTTTTCACAATCCACCTATGGATCCACCAGTGTCATTGCATGTGTGTTCTTTTTACTAACAACAACCAGTGTCATTGCATGTGTGTTCTTTTCACTAACAACAACTGGAGTCATTGCATGTGTGCTCTTTTCACAATCCACCTGTGGATCCACCAGTGTCATTGCATGTGTGTTCTTTTTACTAACAACAACCAGAGTCATTTCATGGCTGTTATTCACACATACCACCTATGGATCCACCAGTGTCATTGCATGTCTGTTCTTCTCACAATCCACACATGGATCCACCAGTGTCATTGCATGTGTGTTCTTTTTACTAACAACAACCAGTGTCATTGCATGTGTGTTCTCTTCACAATCCACACATGGATCCACCAGTGTTATTGCATGTGTGTTCTTTTTAGTAACAACAACCAGTGTCATTGCATGTGTGTTCTCTTCAGAGACCACACATGGATCCACCGGTGTCATTGCATGTGTGTTCTTTTCACTAACAACTACTGGAGTCATTGCATGTGTTTTCTTTTCACTAACAACAACTGGAGTCATTGCATGTGTGTTCTTTTTACTAACAACAACCAGAGTCATTTCATGGTTGTTCTTCTCACATACCACCTTTGGATCCACCAGTGTCATTGCATGTGTGTTCTCTTCACAATCCACACATGGATCCACCAGTGTCATTGCATGTGTGCTCCTTTTAGTAACAACAGCCAGTGTCATCGCATGTGTGTTCTCTTCAGAGACCACACATGGATCCACGAGTGTCATTGCATGTGTGTTCTTTTTACTAGCAACAACCAGAGTCATTGAAATGTGTGCTCTCTTTAGAGACCACACATGGATCCACCGGTGTCATTGCATGTATATTCTTTTCACTAACAACAAGTAGAGTCATTGCATGTGTGTGTTTTCACTAACAACAACTGGAGTCATTGCATGTGTGTTCTTTTTACTAACAACAACCAGAGTCATTGAAATGTCTGCTCTCTTCAGAGACCACACATGGATCCACCGGTGTCATTGCATGTGTGCTCTTTTCACTAACAACAACTGGAGTCATTGCATGTGTGTTCTTTTCACATACCACATATGGATCCACCAGTGTCATTGCATGTGTGCTCTTTTCACAATCCACCCATGGATCCACCAGTGTGATTGCATGTGTGTTATTTTTAGTAACAACAACCAGAGTCATTGAAATGTGTGTTCTTTTCACATACCACCTATGGATCCACCAGTGTCATTGCATCTGTGTTCTTTTCACTAACAACAACCAGAGTCATTGCATGTGTGTTCTTTTCACATACCACATATCGATCCACCAGTATCATTGAAATGTGTGTTCTCTACAAAGACCACACATGGATCCACTAGTGTAATTGCATGTGTGTTCTTTTTAGTAACAACAACCATAGTCATTGAAATGTGTGTTCTTTTCACATACCACATATGGATCCACCAATGTCATTGCATGTGTGTTCTTTTCACAATCAACCCATGGATCCACCAATGTCATTGCATGTGTGTTCTTTTTAGTAACAACAACCAGAGTCATTGAAATGTGTGTTCTTTTCACATACCACCTATGGATCCACCAGTGTCATTGCATGTGTGTTCTTTTCACTAACAACAACCAGCGTCATTGCATGTGTGTTCTTTTCACATACCACATATGGATCCACCAGTGTCATTGAAATGTGTGTTCTCTACAGAGACCACACATGGATCCACAAGTGTCATTGCATGTGTGTTATTTTTAGTAGCAACAACCAGAGTCATTGAAATGTGTGTTCTTTTCAGATACCACATATGGATCCACCAGTGTCATTGCATGTGTGTTCTTTTCACAATCTACCCATGGATCCACCAGTGTCATTGCATGTGTGTTCTTTTTAGTAACAACAACCAGAGTCATTGGAATGTGTGTTCTTTTCACTAACAACAACTGGAGTCATTGCATGTGTGCTCTTTTCACAATCCACCTATGGATCCACCAGTGTCATTGCATGTTTTTTTTTTACTAACAACAACCAGATTCATTTCATGGCTGTTCTTCTCACATACCACCTATGGATCCACCAGTGTCATTGCATGTCTGTTCTTCTCACAATCCACACATGGATCCACCAGTGTCATTTCATGTGTGTTCTTTCTACTAACAACAACCAGTGTCATTGCATGTGTGTTCTCTTCACAATCCACACATGGATCCACCAGTGTTATTGCATGTGTGTTCTTTTTAGTAACAACAACCAGTGTCATTGCATGTGTGTTCTCTTCAGAGACCACACATGGATCCACCGGTGTCATTGCATGTATGTTCTTTTCACTAACAACAACTAGAGTCATTGCATGTGTGTTCTTTTCACATACCACATATGGATCCACCAGTATCATTGCTTGTGTGCTCTTTTCAAATCCACCCATGGATCCACCAGTGTCATTGCATGTGTGTTATTTTTAGTAACAACAATCATAGTCATTGAAATGTGTGTTCTTTTCACATACCACCTATGGATCCACCAGTGTCATTGCATGTGTGTTCATTTCACTAACAACAACTAGAGTCATTGCATGTGTGTTCTTTTCACATGCCACATATGGATCCACCAGTGTCATTGAAATGTGTGTTCTCTACAAAGACCACACATGGATCCACCAGTGTCATTGCATGTGTGTTCTTTTTAGTAACAACAACCATAGTCATTGAAATGTGTGTTCTTTTCACATACCACATATGGATCCACCAATGTCATTGCATGTGTGTTCTTTTCACAATCCACCCATGGATCCACCAATGTCATTGCATGTGTGTTCTTTTTAGTAACAACAACCAGAGTCATTGAAATGTGTGTTCTTTTCACATACCACCTATGGATCCACCAGTGTCATTGCATGTGTGTTCTTTTCACTAACAACAACCAGAGTCATTGCATGTGTGTTTTTTCACATACCACATATGGATCCACCAGTGTCATTGAAATGTGTGTTCTCTACAGAGACCACCCGTGGATCCACCAGTGTCATTGCATGTATGTTCTTCTCACTAACAACAACTAGAGTCATTGCATGTGTGCTCTTTTCACAATCCACATATCGATCCACCAGTGTCATTACATGTGTGTTCTTTTTACTAACAACAACTGGAGTCATTGCATGTGTGCTCTTTTCACAATCCACCTATGGATCCACCAGTGTCATTGCATGTGTGTTCTTTTTACTAACAACAACCAGTGTCATTGCATGTGTGTTCTTTTCACTAACAACAACTGGAGTCATTGCATGTGTGCTCTTTTCACAATCCACCTATGGATCCACCAGTGTCATTGCATGTGTGTTCTTTTTACTAACAACAACCAGAGTCATTTCATGGCTGTTATTCACACATACCACCTATGGATCCACCAGTGTCATTGCATGTCTGTTCTTCTCACAATCCACACATGGATCCACCAGTGTCATTGCATGTGTGTTCTTTTCACTAACAACAACCAGTGTCATTGCATGTGTGTTCTCTTCACAATCCACACATGGATCCACCAGTGTCATTGCATGTGTGTTCTTTTTAGTAACAACAACTAGTGTCATTGCATGTGTGTTCTCTTTAGAGACCACACATGGATCCACCGGTGTCATTGCATGTATGTTATTTTCACTAACAACAACTGGAGTCATTGCATGTGTGTTCTTTTCACATACCACATATGGATCCACCAGTGTCATTGAAATGTGTGCTCTTTTCACAATCCACCTATGGATCCACTAGTGTCATTGCATGTGTGTTCTTTTTACTAACACCAACCAGAGTCATTTCATGGCTGTTCTTCTCACTTACCACCTATGGATCTACTAGTGTCATTGCATGTGTGTTCTCTTCACAATCCACACATGGATCCACTAGTGTCATTGCATGTGTGTTCTTTTTACTAACAACAATCAGCGTCATTGCATGTGTTTTCTCTTCAAACACCACACATGGATCCACCGGTGTCATTGCATACGTGTTCTTTTTAGTAACAACAACCGGTGTCATTGCATGTGTGTTCTCTTTAGAGACCACACATGGATCCACCGGTGTCATTGCATGTATGTTCTTTTCACTAACAACAACTGGAGTCATTGCATGTGTGTTCTTTTCACATACCACATATGGATCCACCAGTGTCATTGCCTGTGTGCTCTTTTCACAATCCACCCTTGGATCCACCAGTGTGATTGCATGTGTGTTATTTTTAGTAACAACAACCAGAGTCATTGAAATGTGTGTTCTTTTCACATACCACCTATGGATCCACCAGTGTCATTGCATGTGTGTTCTTTTCACTAACAACAAACAGAGTCATTGCATGTGTGTTCTTTTCACTAACAACAACCAGAGTCATTGCATGTGTGTTCTTTTCACATACCACATATCGATCCACCAGTGTCATGAAATGTGTGTTCTCTACAAAGACCACACATGGATCCACTAGTGTCATTGCATGTGTGCTCTTTTCACAATCCACACATGGATCCACCAGTGTCATTGCATGTGTGTTATTTTTAGTATCAACAACTAGTGTCATTGCATGTGTGTTCTTTTCACTAACAACAACTGGACTCATTGCGTGTGTGCTCTCTTCACAATCCACCTATGGATCCACCAGTGTCATTGCATGTGTGTTCTTTTTACTCACAACAACCATAGTCATTTCATGGTTGTTCTTCTCAATACCACCTATGAATCCACCAGTGTCATTGCATGTGTGTTCTCTTCACAATCCACACATGGATCCACTAGTGTAATTGCATGTGTGTTCTTTTTACTAACAACAATCAGCGTCATTGCATGTGTGTTCTTTTCAGAGACCACACATGGATCCACCGGTGTCATTGCATACGTGTTCTTTTTAGTAACAACAACCGGTGTCATTGCATGTGTGTTCTCTTTAGAGACCACACATGGATCCACCGGTGTCATTGCATGTATGTTCTTTTCACTAACAACAACTCGAGTCATTGCATGTGTGTTCTTTTCACATACCACATATGGATCCACCAGTGTCATTGCATGTGTGCTCTTTTCACAATCCACCCATGGATCCACCAGTGTGATTGCATGTGTGTTATTTTTAGTAACAACAACCAGAGTCATTGAAATGTGTGTTCTTTTCACATACCACCTATGGATCCACCAGTGTCATTGCATGTGTGTTCTTTTCACTAACAACAAACAGAGTCATTGCATGTGTGTTCTTTTCACTAACAACAACCAGAGTCATTGCATGTGTGTTCTTTTCACATACCACATATCGATCCACCAGTGTCATTGAAATGTGTGTTCTCTACAAAGACCACACATGGATCCACTAGTGTCATTGCATGTATGTTCTTTTCACTAACAACAACTAGAGTCATTGCGTGTGTGTTCTTTTCACATACCACATATGGATCCACCAGTGTCATTGCATGTGTGCCGTTTTCACAATCCACCCATGGATCCACCAGTGTCATTGCATGTGTGTTATTTTTATTAACAACAACCAGAGTCATTGAAATGTGTGTTCTTTTCACATACCACCTATGGATCCACCAGTGTCATTGCATGTGTGTTCTTTTCACTAAAAACAACCAGCGTCATTGCATGTGTGCTCTTTTCACATACCACATATGGATCCACCAGTGTCATTGAAATGTGTGTTCTCTACAGAGACCACACATGGAACCACAAGTGTCATTGCATGTGTGTTATTTTTAGTAACAACAACTAGAGTCATTGAAATGTGTGTTCTTTTCACATACCACATATGGATCCACCAGTGTCATTGCATGTGTGTTCTTTTCACAATCTACCCATGGATCCACCAGTGTCATTGCATGTGTGTTCTTTTTAGTAACAACAACCAGAGTCATTGGAATGTGTGTTCTTTTCACTAAGAACAACTGGAGTCATTGCATGTGTGCTCTTTTCACAATCCACCTATGGATCCACCAGTGTCATTGCATGTGTGTTCTTTTTACTAACAACAACCAGATTCATTTCATGGTTGTTCTTCTCACATACCACCTATGGATCCACCAGTGTCATTGCATGTCTGTTCTTCTCACAATCCACACATGGATCCACCAGTGTCATTGCATGTGTGTTCTTTCTACTAACAACAACCAGTGTCATTGCATGTGTGTTCTCTTCACAATCCACACATGGATCCACCAGTGTTATTGCATGTGTGTTCTTTTTAGTAACAACAACCAGTGTCATTGCATGTGTGTTCTCTTCAGAGACCACACATGGATCCACCGGTGTCATTGCATGTATGTTCTTTTCACTAACAACAACTAGAGTCATTGCATGTGTGTTCTTTTCACATACCACATATGGATCCACCAGTATCATTGCTTGTGTGCTCTTTTCACAATCCACCCATGGATCCACCAGTGTCATTGCATGTGTGTTATTTTTAGTAACAACAATCAGAGTCATTGAAATGTGTGTTCTTTTCACATACCACCTATGGATCCACCAGTGTCATTGCATGTGTGTTCATTTCACTAACAACAACTAGAGTCATTGCATGTGTGTTCTTTTCACATACCACATATGGATCCACCAGTGTCATTGAAATGTGTGTTCTCTACAAAGACCACACATGGATCCACCAGTGTCATTGCATGTGTGTTCTTTTTAGTAACAACAACCATAGTCATTGAAATGTGTGTTCTTTTCACATACCACATATGGATCCACCAATGTCATTGCATGTGTGTTCTTTTCACAATCGACCCATGGATCCACCAATGTCATTGCATGTGTGTTCTTTTTAGTAACAACAACCAGAGTCATTGAAATGTGTGTTCTTTTCACATACCACCTATGGATCCACCAGTGTCATTGCATGTGTGTTATTTTCACTAACAACAACCAGAGTCATTGCATGTGTGTTTTTTCACATACCACATATGGATCCACCAGTGTCATTGAAATGTGTGTTCTCTACAGAGACCACCCGTGGATCCACCAGTGTCATTGCATGTATGTTCTTCTCACTAACAACAACTAGAGTCATTGCATGTGTGCTCTTTTCACAATCCACATATCGATCCACCAGTGTCATTGCATGTTTGTTCTTTTTACTAACAACAACTGGAGTCATTGCATGTGTGCTCTTTTCACAATCCACCTATGGATCCACCAGTGTCATTGCATGTGTGTTCTTTTTACTAACAACAACCAGTGTCATTGCATGTGTGTTCTTTTCACTAACAACAACTGGAGTCATTGCATGTGTGCTCTTTTCACAATCCACCTATGGATCCACCAGTGTCATTGCATGTGTGTTCTTTTTACTAACAACAACCAGAGTCATTTCATGGCTGTTATTCACACATACCACCTATGGATCCACCAGTGTCATTGCATGTCTGTTCTTCTCACAATCCACACATGGATCCACCAGTGTCATTGCATGTGTGTTCTTTTTACTAACAACAACCAGTGTCATTGCATGTGTGTTCTCTTCACAATCCACACATGGATCCACCAGTGTTATTGCATGTGTGTTCTTTTTAGTAACAACAACTAGTGTCATTGCATGTGTGTTCTCTTCAGAGACCACACATGGATCCGCCGGTGTCATTGCATGTGTGTTCTTTTCACTAACAACTACTGGAGTCATTGCATGTGTTTTCTTTTCACTAACAACAACTGGAGTCATTGCATGTGTGTTCTTTTTACTAACAACAACCAGAGTCATTTCATGGTTGGTCTTCTCACATACCACCTTTGGATCCACCAGTGTCATTGCATGTGTGTTCTCTTCACAATCCACACATGGATCCACCAGTGTCATTGCATGTGTGCTCCTTTTAGTAACAACAGCCAGTGTCATTGCATGTGTGTTCTCTTCAGAGACCACACATGGATCCACGAGTGTCACTGCATGTGTGTTCTTTTTACTAGCAACAACCAGAGTCATTGAAATGTGTGCTCTCTTTAGAGACCACACATGGATCCACCGGTGTCATTGCATGTATATTCTTTTCACTAATAACAAGTAGAGTCATTGCATGTGTGTGTTTTCACTAACAACAACTGGAGTCATTGCATGTGTGTTCTTTTTACTAACAACAACCAGAGTCATTGAAATATCTGCTCTCTTCAGAGACCACACATGGATCCACCGGTGTCATTGCATGTGTGCTCTTTTCACTAACAACAACTGGAGTCATTGCATGTGTGTTCTTTTCACATACCACATATGGATCCACCAGTGTCATTGCATGTGTGCTCTTTTCACAATCCACCCATGGATCCACCAGTGTGATTGCATGTGTGTTATTTTTAGTAACAACAACCAGAGTCATTGAAATGTGTGTTCTTTTCACATACCACCTATGGATCCACCAGTGTCATTGCATGTGTGTTCTTTTCACTAACATCAAACAGAGTCATTGCATGTGTGTTCTTTTCACTAACAACAACCAGAGTCATTGCATGTGTGTTCTTTTCACATACCACATATCGATCCACCAGTGTCATTGAATTGTGTGTTCTCTACAAAGACCACACATGGATCCACTAGTGTCATTGCATGTATGTTCTTTTCACTAACAACAACTGGAGTCATTGCATGTGTGTTCTTTTCACATACCACATATGGATCCACCAGTGTCATTGCATGTGTGCCGTTTTCACAATCCACCCATGGATCCACCAGTGTCATTGCATGTGTGTTATTTTTATTAACAACAACCAGAGTCATTGAAATGTGTGTTCTTTTCACATACCACCTATGGATCCACCAGTGTCATTGCATGTGTGTTCTTTTCACTAACAACAACAAGCGTCATTGCATGTGTGTTCTTTTCACATACCACATATGGATCCACCAGTGTCATTGAAATGTGTGTTCTCTACAGAGACCACACATGGATCCACAAGTGTCATTGCATGTGTGTTATTTTTAGTAACAACAACTAGAGTCATTGAAATGTGTGTTCTTTTCACATACCACATATGGATCCACCAGTGTCATTGCATGTGTGTTCTTTTCACAATCTACCCATGGATCCACCAGTGTCATTGCATGTGTGTTCTTTTTAGTAACAACAACCAGAGTCATTGGAATGTGTGTTCTTTGCACTAACAACAACTGGAGTCATTGCATGTGTGCTCTTTTCACAATCCACCTATGGATCCACCAGTGTCATTGCATGTGTGTTCTTTTTACTAACAACAACCAGATTCATTTCATGTCTGTTCTTCTCACATACCACCTATGGATCCACCAGTGTCATTGCATGTCTGTTCTTCTCACAATCCACACATGGATCCACCAGTGTCATTGCATGTGTGTTCTTTCTACTAACAACAACCAGTGTCATTGCATGTGTGTTCTCTTCACAATCCACACATGGATCCACCAGTGTTATTGCATGTGTGTTCTTTTTAGTAACAACAACCAGTGTCATTGCATATGTGTTCTCTTCAGAGACCACACATGGATCCACCGGTGTCATTGCATGTATGTTCTTTTCACTAACAACAACTAGAGTCATTGCATGTGTGTTCTTTTCACATACCACATATGGATCCACCAGTATCATTGCTTGTGTGCTCTTTTCACAATCCACCCATGGATCCACCAGTGTCATTACATGTGTGTTATTTTTAGTAACAACAATCAGAGTCATTGAAATGTGTGTTCTTTTCACAAACCACCTATGGATCCACCAGTGTCATTGCATGTGTGTTCATTTCACTAACAACAACTAGAGTCATTGCATGTGTGTTCTTTTCACATACCACATATGGATCCACCAGTGTCATTGAAATGTGTGTTCTCTACAAAGACCACACATGGATCCACCAGTGTCATTGCATGTGTGTTCTTTTTAGTAACAACAACCATAGTCATTGAAATGTGTGTTCTTTTCACATACCACATATGGATCCACCAATGTCATTGCATGTGTGTTCTTTTCACAATCGACCCATGGATCCACCAATGTCATTGCATGTGTGTTCTTTTTAGTAACAACAACCAGAGTCATTGAAATGTGTGTTCTTTTCACATACCACCTATGGATCCACCAGTGTCATTGCATGTGTGTTCTTTTCACTAACAACAACCAGAGTCATTGCATGTGTGTTTTTTCACATACCACATATGGATCCACCAGTGTCATTGAAATGTGTGTTCTCTACAGAGACCACCCGTGGATCCACCAGTGTCATTGCATGTATGTTCTTCCCACTAACAACAACTAGAGTCATTGCATGTGTGCTCTTTTCACAATCCACATATCGATCCACCAGTGTCATTGCATGTGTGTTCTTTTTACTAACAACAACTAGACTCATCGCATGTGTGCTCTTTTCACAATCCACCTATGGATCCACCAGTGTCATTGCATGTGTGTTCTTTTTACTAACAACAACCAGTGTCATTGCATGTGTGTTCTTTTCACTAACAACAACTGGAGTCATTGCATGTGTGCTCTTTTCACAATCCACCTATGGATCCACCAGTGTCATTGCATGTGTGTTCTTTTTACTAACAACAACCAGATTCATTTCATGGTTGTTCTTCTCACATACCACCTATGGATCCACCAGTGTCATTGCATGTCTGTTCTTCTCACAATCCACACATGGATCCACCAGTGTCATTGCATGTGTGTTCTTTCTACTAACAACAACCAGTGTCATTGCATGTGTGTTCTCTTCACAATCCACACATGGATCCACCAGTGTTATTGCATGTGTGTTCTTTTTAGTAACAACAACCAGTGTCATTGCATGTGTGTTCTCTTCAGAGACCACACATGGATCCACCGGTGTCATTGCATGTATGTTCTTTTCACTAACAACAACTAGAGTCATTGCATGTGTGTTCTTTTCACATACCACATATGGATCCACCAGTATCATTGCTTGTGTGCTCTTTTCACAATCCACCCATGGATCCACCAGTGTCATTGCATGTGTGTTATTTTTAGTAACAACAATCAGAGTCATTGAAATGTGTGTTCTTTTCACATACCACCTATGGATCCACCAGTGTCATTGCATGTGTGTTCATTTCACTAACAACAACTAGAGTCATTGCATGTGTGTTCTTTTCACATACCACATATGGATCCACCAGTGTCATTGAAATGTGTGTTCTCTACAAAGACCACACATGGATCCACCAGTGTCATTGCATGTGTGTTCTTTTTAGTAACAACAACCATAGTCATTGAAATGTGTGTTCTTTTCACATACCACATATGGATGCACCAATGTCATTGCATGTGTGTTCTTTTCACAATCGACCCATGGATCCACCAAGGTCATTGCATGTGTGTTCTTTTTAGTAACAACAACCAGAGTCATTGAAATGTGTGTTCTTTTCACATACCACCTATGGATCCACCAGTGTCATTGCATGTGTGTTATTTTCACTAACAACAACCAGAGTCATTGCATGTGTGTTTTTTCACATACCACATATGGATCCACCAGTGTCATTGAAATGTGTGTTCTCTACAGAGACCACCCGTGGATCCACCAGTGTCATTGCATGTATGTTCTTCTCACTAACAACAACTAGAGTCATTGCATGTGTGCTCTTTTCACAATCCACATATCGATCCACCAGTGTCATTGCATGTTTGTTCTTTTTACTAACAACAACTGGAGTCATTGCATGTGTGCTCTTTTCACAATCCACCTATGGATCCACCAGTGTCATTGCATGTGTGTTCTTTTTACTAACAACAACCAGTGTCATTGCATGTGTGTTCTTTTCACTAACAACAACTGGAGTCATTGCATGTGTGCTCTTTTCACAATCCACCTATGGATCCACCAGTGTCATTGCATGTGTGTTCTTTTTACTAACAACAACCAGAGTCATTTCATGGCTGTTATTCACACATACCACCTATGGATCCACCAGTGTCATTGCATGTCTGTTCTTCTCACAATCCACACATGGATCCACCAGTGTCATTGCATGTGTGTTCTTTTTACTAACAACAACCAGTGTCATTGCATGTGTGTTCTCTTCACAATCCACACATGGATCCACCAGTGTTATTGCATGTGTGTTCTTTTTAGTAACAACAACTAGTGTCATTGCATGTGTGTTCTCTTCAGAGACCACACATGGATCCACCGGTGTCATTGCATGTGTGTTCTTTTCACTAACAACTACTGGAGTCATTGCATGTGTTTTCTTTTCACTAACAACAACTGGAGTCATTGCATGTGTGTTCTTTTTACTAACAACAACCAGAGTCATTTCATGGTTGGTCTTCTCACATACCACCTTTGGATCCACCAGTGTCATTGCATGTGTGTTCTCTTCACAATCCACACATGGATCCACCAGTGTCATTGCATGTGTGCTCCTTTTAGTAACAACAGCCAGTGTCATTGCATGTGTGTTCTCTTCAGAGACCACACATGGATCCACGAGTGTCACTGCATGTGTGTTCTTTTTACTAGCAACAACCAGAGTCATTGAAATGTGTGCTCTCTTTAGAGACCACACATGGATCCACCGGTGTCATTGCATGTATATTCTTTTCACTAATAACAAGTAGAGTCATTGCATGTGTGTGTTTTCACTAACAACAACTGGAGTCATTGCATGTGTGTTCTTTTTACTAACAACAACCAGAGTCATTGAAATATCTGCTCTCTTCAGAGACCACACATGGATCCACCGGTGTCATTGCATGTGTGCTCTTTTCACTAACAACAACTGGAGTCATTGCATGTGTGTTCTTTTCACATACCACATATGGATCCACCAGTGTCATTGCATGTGTGCTCTTTTCACAATCCACCCATGGATCCACCAGTGTGATTGCATGTGTGTTATTTTTAGTAACAACAACCAGAGTCATTGAAATGTGTGTTCTTTTCACATACCACCTATGGATCCACCAGTGTCATTGCATGTGTGTTCTTTTCACTAACATCAAACAGAGTCATTGCATGTGTGTTCTTTTCACTAACAACAACCAGAGTCATTGCATGTGTGTTCTTTTCACATACCACATATCGATCCACCAGTGTCATTGAATTGTGTGTTCTCTACAAAGACCACACATGGATCCACTAGTGTCATTGCATGTATGTTCTTTTCACTAACAACAACTGGAGTCATTGCATGTGTGTTCTTTTCACATACCACATATGGATCCACCAGTGTCATTGCATGTGTGCCGTTTTCACAATCCACCCATGGATCCACCAGTGTCATTGCATGTGTGTTATTTTTATTAACAACAACCAGAGTCATTGAAATGTGTGTTCTTTTCACATACCACCTATGGATCCACCAGTGTCATTGCATGTGTGTTCTTTTCACTAACAACAACAAGCGTCATTGCATGTGTGTTCTTTTCACATACCACATATGGATCCACCAGTGTCATTGAAATGTGTGTTCTCTACAGAGACCACACATGGATCCACAAGTGTCATTGCATGTGTGTTATTTTTAGTAACAACAACTAGAGTCATTGAAATGTGTGTTCTTTTCACATACCACATATGGATCCACCAGTGTCATTGCATGTGTGTTCTTTTCACAATCTACCCATGGATCCACCAGTGTCATTGCATGTGTGTTCTTTTTAGTAACAACAACCAGAGTCATTGGAATGTGTGTTCTTTGCACTAACAACAACTGGAGTCATTGCATGTGTGCTCTTTTCACAATCCACCTATGGATCCACCAGTGTCATTGCATGTGTGTTCTTTTTACTAACAACAACCAGATTCATTTCATGTCTGTTCTTCTCACATACCACCTATGGATCCACCAGTGTCATTGCATGTCTGTTCTTCTCACAATCCACACATGGATCCACCAGTGTCATTGCATGTGTGTTCTTTCTACTAACAACAACCAGTGTCATTGCATGTGTGTTCTCTTCACAATCCACACATGGATCCACCAGTGTTATTGCATGTGTGTTCTTTTTAGTAACAACAACCAGTGTCATTGCATATGTGTTCTCTTCAGAGACCACACATGGATCCACCGGTGTCATTGCATGTATGTTCTTTTCACTAACAACAACTAGAGTCATTGCATGTGTGTTCTTTTCACATACCACATATGGATCCACCAGTATCATTGCTTGTGTGCTCTTTTCACAATCCACCCATGGATCCACCAGTGTCATTACATGTGTGTTATTTTTAGTAACAACAATCAGAGTCATTGAAATGTGTGTTCTTTTCACATACCACCTATGGATCCACCAGTGTCATTGCATGTGTGTTCATTTCACTAACAACAACTAGAGTCATTGCATGTGTGTTCTTTTCACATACCACATATGGATCCACCAGTGTCATTGAAATGTGTGTTCTCTACAAAGACCACACATGGATCCACCAGTGTCATTGCATGTGTGTTCTTTTTAGTAACAACAACCATAGTCATTGAAATGTGTGTTCTTTTCACATACCACATATGGATCCACCAATGTCATTGCATGTGTGTTCTTTTCACAATCGACCCATGGATCCACCAATGTCATTGCATGTGTGTTCTTTTTAGTAACAACAACCAGAGTCATTGAAATGTGTGTTCTTTTCACATACCACCTATGGATCCACCAGTGTCATTGCATGTGTGTTCTTTTCACTAACAACGACCAGAGTCATTGCATGTGTGTTTTTTCACATACCACATATGGATCCACCAGTGTCATTGAAATGTGTGTTCTCTACAGAGACCACCCGTGGATCCACCAGTGTCATTGCATGTATGTTCTTCTCACTAACAACAACTAGAGTCATTGCATGTGTGCTCTTTTCACAATCCACATATCGATCCACCAGTGTCATTGCATGTGTGTTCTTTTTACTAACAACAACTAGACTCATCGCATGTGTGCTCTTTTCACAATCCACCTATGGATCCACCAGTGTCATTGCATGTGTGTTCTTTTTACTAACAACAACCAGTGTCATTGCATGTGTGTTCTTTTCACTAACAACAACTGGAGTCATTGCATGTGTGCTCTTTTCACAATCCACCTATGGATCCACCAGTGTCATTGCATGTGTGTTCTTTTTACTCACAACAACCAGAGTCATTTCATGGTTGTTCTTCTCAATACCACCTATGAATCCACCAGTGTCATTGCATGTCTGTTCTTCTCACAATCCACAGATGGATCCACCAGTGTCATTGCATGTGTGTTCTTTCTACTAACAACAACCAGTGTCATTGCATGTGTGTTCTCTTCACAATCCACACATGGATCCACCAGTGTTATTGCATGTGTGTTCTTTTTAGTAACAACAACCAGTGTCATTGCATGTGTGTTCTCTTCAGAGACCACACATGGATCCACCGGTGTCATTGCATGTATGATCTTTTCACTAACAACAACTAGAGTCAATGCATGTGTGTTCTTTTCACATACCACATATGGATCCACCAGTATCATTGCTTGTGTGCTCTTTTCACAATCCACCCATGGATCCACCAGTGTAATTGCATGTGTGTTTTTTTTAGTAACAACAATCAGAGTCATTGAAATGTGTGTTCTTTTCACATACCACCTATGGATCCACCAGTGTCATTGCATGTGTGTTCATTTCACTAACAACAACTAGAGTCATTGCATGAGTGTTCTTTTCACATACCACATATGGATCCACCAGTGTCATTGAAATGTGTGTTCTCTACAAAGACCACACATGGATCCACCAGTGTCATTGCATGTGTGTTCTTTTTAGTAACAACAACCATAGTCATTGAAATGTGTGTTCTTTTCACATACCACATATGGATCCACCAATGTCATTGCATGTGTGTTCTTTTCACAATCAACCCATGGATCCACCAATGTCATTGCATGTGTGTTCTTTTTAGTAACAACAACCAGAGTCATTGAAATGTGTGTTCTTTTCACATACCACCTATGGATCCACCAGTGTCATTGCATGTGTGTTCTTTTCACTAACAACGACCAGAGTCATTGCATGTGTGTTTTTTCACATACCACATATGGATCCACCAGTGTCATTGAAATGTGTGTTCTCTACAGAGACCACCCGTGGATCCACCAGTGTCATTGCATGTATGTTCTTCTCACTAACAACAACTAGAGTCATTGCATGTGTGCTCTTTTCACAATCCACATATCGATCCACCAGTGTCATTGCATGTGTGTTCTTTTTACTAACAACAACTGGAGTCATTGCATGTGTGCTCTTTTCACAATCCACCTATGGATCCACCAGTGTCATTGCATGTGTGTTCTTTTTACTAACAACAACCAGTGTCATTGCATGTGTGTTCTTTTCACTAACAACAACTGGAGTCATTGCATGTGTGCTCTTTTCACAATCCACCTATGGATCCACCAGTGTCATTGCATGTGTGTCCTTTTTACTAACAACAACCAGAGTCATTTCATGGCTGTTATTCACACATACCACATATGGATCCACCAGTGTCATTGCATGTCTGTTCTTCTCACAATCCACACATGGATCCACCAGTGTCATTGCATGTGTGTTCTTTTTACTAACAACAACCAGTGTCATTGCATGTGTGTTCTCTTCACAATCCACACATGGATCCACCAGTGTTATTGGATGTGTGTTCTTTTTAGTAACAACAACCAGTGTCATTGCATGTGTGTTCTCTTCAGAGACCACACATGGATCCACCGGTGTCATTGCATGTGTGTTCTTTTCACTAACAACTACTGGAGTCATTGCATGTGTTTTCTTTTCACTAACAACAACTGGAGTCATTGCATGTGTGTTCTTTTTACTAACAACAACCAGAGTCATTTCATGGTTGTTCTTCTCACATACCACCTTTGGATCCACCAGTGTCATTGCATGTGTGCTCCTTTTAGTAACAACAGCCAGTGTCATTGCATGTGTGTTCTTTTCAGAGACCACACATGGATCCACGAGTGTCATTGCATGTGTGTTCTCTTCACAATCCACACATGGATCCACCAGTGTTATTGCATGTGTGTTCTTTTTAGTAACAACAACCAGTGTCATTGCATGTGTGTTCTCTTCAGAGACCACACATGGATCCACCGGTGTCATTGCATGTGTGTTCTTTTCACTAACAACTACCGGAGTCATTTCATGTGTTTTCTTTTCACTAACAACAACTGGAGTCATTGCATGTGTGTTCTTTTTACTAACAACAACCAGAGTCATTTCATGGTTGTTCTTCTCACATACCACCTTTGGATCCACCAGTGTCATTGCATGTGTGTTCTTTTTAGTAACAACAACCAGAGTCATTGGAATGTGTGTTCTTTTCACTAACAACAACTGGAGTCATTGCATGTGTGTTCTCTTCACAATCCACACATGGATCCACCAGTGTCATTGCATGTGTGTTCTTTTTACTAACAACAACCAGAGTCATTTCATGGCTGTTATTCACACATACCACCTATGGATCCACCAGTGTCATTGCATGTCTGTTCTTCTCACAATCCACACATGGATCCACCAGTGTCATTGCATGTGTGTTCTTTTTACTAACAACAACCAGTGTCATTGCATGTGTGTTCTCTTCACAATCCACACATGGATCCACCAGTGTTATTGCATGTGTGTTCTTTTTAGTAACAACAACCACTGTCATTGCATGTGTGTTCTCTTCAGAGACCACACATGGATCCACCGGTGTCATTGCATGTGTGTTCTTTTCACTAACAACTACCGGAGTCATTTCATGTGTTTTCTTTTCACTAACAACAACTGGAGTTATTGCATGTGTGTTCTTTTTACTAACAACAACCAGAGTCATTTCATGGTTGTTATTCTCACATACCACCTTTGGATCCACCAGTGTCATTGCATGTGTGTTCTCTTCACAATCCACACATGGATCCACCAGTGTCATTGCATGTGTGCTAATTTTAGTAACAACAGCCAGTGTCATTGCATGTGTGTTCTCTTCAGAGACCACACATGGATCCACGAGTGTCATTTCATGTGTGTTCTTTTTACTAGCAACAACTAGAGTCATTGAAATGTGTGCTCTCTTTAGAGACCACACATGGATCCACCGGTGTCATTGCATGTATATTCTTTTCACTAACAACAAGTAGAGTCATTGCATGTGTGTGTTTTCACTAACAACAACTGGAGTCATTGCATGTGTGTTCTTTTTACTAACAACAACCAGAGTCATTGAAATCTCTGCTCTCTTCAGAGACCACACATGGATCCACCGGTGTCATTGCATGTGTGCTCTTTTCACTAACAACAACTGGAGTCATTGCATGTGTGTTCTTTTCACATACCACATATGGATCCACCAGTGTCATTGCATGTGTGCTCTTTTCACAATCCACCCATGGATCCACCAGTGTCTTTGCATGTGTGTTATTTTTAGTAACAACAACCAGAGTCATTGAAATGTGTGTTCTTTTCACATACCACCTATGGATCCACCAGTGTCATTGCATGTGTGTTCTTTTCACTAACAACAACCAGCATCATTTCATGTGTGTTCTTTTCACATACCACATATGGATCCACCAGTGTCATTGAAATGTGTGTTCTCTATAGAGACCACACATGGATCCACCAGTGTCATTGCATGTGTGTTATTTTTAGTAACAACAACCAGAGTCATTGAAATGTGTGTTCTTTTCACATACCACATATGGATCCACCAGTGTCATTGCATGTGTGTTCTTTTCACAATCTACCCATGGATCCACCAGTGTCATTGCATGTGTGTTCTTTTTAGTAACAACAACCAGAGTCATTGGAATGTGTGTTCTTTTCACTAAGAACAACTGGAGTCATTGCATGTGTGCTCTTTTCACAATCCACCTATGGATCCACCAGTGTCATTGCATGTGTGTTCTTTTTACTAACGACAACCAGATTCATTTCATGGCTGTTCTTCTCACATACCATCTATGGATCCACCAGTGTCATTGCATGTCCGTTCTTCTCACAATCCACACATGGATCCACCAGTGTCATTGCATGTGTGTTCTTTTTACTAACAACAACCAGTGTCATTGCATGTGTGTTCTCTTCACAATCCACACATGGATCCACCAATGTTATTGCATGTGTGTTCTTTTTAGTAACAACAACCAGTTTCATTGCATGTGTGTTCTCTTCAGAGACCACACATGGATCCACCGGTGTCATTACATGTATGTTCTTTTCACTAACAACAACTAGAGTCATTGCATGTGTGTTCTTTTCACATACCACATATGGATCCACCAGTATCATTGCTTGTGTGCTCTTTTCACAATCCACCCATGGATCCACCAGTGTCATTGCATGTGTGTTATTTTTAGTAACAACAATCAGAGTCATTGAAATGTGTGTTCTTTTCACATACCACCTATGGATCCACCAGTGTCATTGCATCTGTGTTCATTTCACTAACAACAACTAGAGTCATTGCATGTGTGTTCTTTTCACATACAACATATGGATCCACCAGTGTCATTGAAATGTGTGTTCTCTACAGAGACCACACATGGATCCACCAAAGTCATTGCATGTGTGTTCTTTTTAGTAACAACAACCAGAATCATTGAAATGTGTGTTCTTTTCACATACCACATATGGATTCACCAATGTCATTGCATGTGTGTTCTTTTCACAATCAACCCATGGATCCACCAATGTCATTGCATGTGTGTTCTTTTTAGTAACAACAACCAGAGTCATTGAAATGTGTGTTCTTTTCACATACCACCTATGGATCGACCAGTGTCATTGCATGTGTGTTCTTTTCACTAACAACAACCAGAGTCATTGCATGTGTGTTTTTTTCACAATCCACCTATGGATCCACCAGTATCATTGAAATGTGTGTTCTCTACAAAGACCACAAATGGATCCACTAGTGTCATTGCATGTATGTTCTTTTCACTAACAACAACTGGAGTCATTGCATGTGTGTTCTTTTCACATACCACAGATGGATCCACCAGTGTCATTGCATGTGTGCTGTTTTCACAATCCACCCATGGATCCACCAGTGTCATTGCATGTGTGTTATTTTTAGTAACAACAACCAGAGTCATTGAAATGTGTGTTCTTTTCACATACCACCTATGGATCCACCAGTGTCATTGCATGTGTGTTCTTTTCACTAACAACAACCAGCGTCATTGCATGTGTGTTCTTTTCACATACCACATATGGATCCACCAGTGTCATTGAAATGTTTGTTCTCTACAGAGACCACACATGGATCCACCAGTGTCATTGCATGTGTGTTATTTTTAGTAACAACAACCAGAGTCATTGAAATGTGTGTTATTTTCACATACCACCTATAGATCCACTAGTGTCATTGCATGTGTGTTCTTTTCACTAACAACAACCAGAGTCATTGCATGTGTGTTTTTTTCACAATCCACCTATGGATCCACCAGTATCATTGAAATGTGTGTTCTCTACAAAGACCACACATGGATCCACTAGTGTCATTGCATGTATGTTCTTTTCACTAACAACAACTGGAGTCATTGCATGTGTGTTCTTTTCACATACCACATATGGATCCACCAGTGTCATTGCATGTGTGCTGTTTTCACAATCCACCCATGGATCCACCAGTGTCATTGCATGTGTGTTATTTTTACTAACAACATCCAGAGTCATTGAAATGTGTGTTCTTTTCACATACCACCTATGGATCCACCAGTGTCATTGCATGTGTGTTCTTTTCACTAACAACAACCAGCGTCATTGCATGTGTGTTCTTTTCACATACCACATATGGATCCACCAGTGTCATTGAAATGTGTGTTCTCTACAGAGACCACACATGGATCCACCAGTGTCATTGCATGTGTGTTATTTTTAGTAACAACAACCAGAGTGATTGAAATGTGTGTTCTTTTCACATACCACCTATGGATCCACCAGTGTCATTGCATGTGTGTTATTTTTAGTAACAACAACCAGAGTCATTGAAATGTGTGTTCTTTTCACATACCACCTATGGATCCACCAGTGTCATTGCATGTGTGTTCTTTTCACTAACAACAACCAGAGTCATTGCATGTGTGTTTTTTTCACAATCCACCTATGGATCCACCAGTATCATTGAAATGTGTGTTCTCTACAAAGACCACACATGGATCCACTAGTGTCATTGCATGTATGTTCTTTTCACTAACAACAACTAGAGTCATTGCATGTGTGTTCTTTTCACATACCACATATGGATCCACCAGTGTCATTGCATGTGTGCTGTTTTCACAAATCACCCATGGATCCACTAGTGTCATTGCATGTGTGTTATTTTAGTAACAACCAGAGTCATTGAAATGTGTGTTCTTTTCACATACCACCTATGGATCCACCAGTGTCATTGCATGTGTGTTCTTTTCACTAACAACAACCAGTGTCATTGCATGTGTGTTCTTTTCACATACCACATATGGATCCACCAGTGTCATTGAAATGTGTGTTCTCTATAGAGACCGCACATGGATCCACCAGTGTCATTGCATGTGTGTTATTTTTAGTAACAACAACCAGAGTCATTGAAATGTGTGTTCTTTTCACATACCACCTATGGATCCACCAGTGTCATTGCATGTGTGTTCTTTTCACAATCCACCCATGGATCCACCAATGTCATTGCATGTGGTATCTTTTTAGTAACAACAACCAAAGTCATTAAAATGTGTGTTCTTTTCACATACCACCTATGGATCCACCAGTGTCATTGCATGTGTGTTATTTTCACTAACAACAACCAGAGTCATTGCATGTGTGTTTTTTTCACAATCCACCAGTGTCATTGAAATGTGTGTTCTCTACAGAGACCACACATGGATCCACCAGTGTCATTGCATGTGTGTTCTTTTTAGTAACAACAGCCATAGTCATTGAAATGTGTGTTCTTTTCACATACCACATATGGATCCACCAATGTCATTGCATGTGTGTTCTTTTCACAATCCACCCATGGATCCACCAATGTCATTGCATGTGTGTTCTTTTTAGTAACAACAACCAGAGTCATTGAAATGCGTGTTCTTTTCACATACCACATATGGATCCACCAGTGTCATTGCATGTGTGTTCTTTTTACTTACAACAACTGGAGTCATTGCATGTGGGCTCTTTTCACAATCCACCTATGGATCCACCAGTGTCATTGCATGTGTGTTCTTTTTAATAACAACAACCAGTGTCATTGCATGTGTGTTCTTTTCACTAACAACAACTGGAGTCATTGCATGTGTGCTCTTTTCACAATCCACCTATGGATCCACCAGTGTCATTGCATGTGTGTTCTTTTTACTAACAACAACCAGAGTCATTTCATGGATGTTATTCACACATACCACCTATGGATCCACCAGTGTCATTGCATGTCTATTCTTCTCACAATCCACACATGGATCCACCAGTGTCATTGCATGTGTGTTCTTTTTACTAACAACAATTAATGTCATTGCATGTGTGTTCTCTTCACAATCCAAATATGGATCCACCAGTGTCATTGCATGTGTGTTCTTTTTAGTAACAACAAGTGTCATTGCATGTGTGTTCTCTTCAGAGACCACACATGGATCCACCGGTGTCATTGCATGTGTGTTCTTTTCACTAACAACTACTGGAGTCATTGCATGTGTTTTCTTTTCACTAAAAACAATGGAGTCTCTGTTCTTTTTACTAACAACTATCAGAGTCATTTCATGGTTGTTCTTCTCACATACCACCTTTGGATCCACCAGTGTCATTGCATGTGTGTTCTCTTCACAATCCACACATGGATCCACCAGTGTCATTGCATGTGTGCTCCTTTTAGTAACAACAGCCAGTGTCATTGCATGTGTGTTCTCTTCAGAGACCACACATGGATCCACGAGTGTCATTGCATGTGTGTTCTTTTTACTAGCAACAACTAGAGTCATTGAAATGTGTGCTCTCTTTAGAGACCAGACATGGATCCACCGGTGTCATTGCATGTATATTCTTTTCACTAACAACAAGTAGAGTCATTGCATGTGTGTGTTTTCACTAACAACAACTGGAGTCATTGCATGTGTGTTCTTTTTACTAACAACAACAAGAGTCATTGAAATGTCTGCTCTCTTCAGAGACGACACATGGATCCACCGGTGTCATTGCATGTATGTTCTTTTCACTAACAACAACTAGAGTCATTGCATGTGTGTTCTTTTCACATACCACATATGGATCCACCAGTATCATTGCTTGTGTGCTCTTTTCACAATCCACCCATGGATCCACCAGTGTCATTGCATGTGTGTTAATTTTAGTAACAACAATCAGAGTCATTGAAATGTGTGTTCTTTTCACATACCACCTATGGATCCACCAGTGTCATTGCATGTGTGTTCATTTCACTAACAACAACTAGAGTCATTGCATGTGTGTTCTTTTCACATACCACATATGGATCCACCAGTGTCATTGAAATGTGTGTTCTCTACAGAGACCACACATGGATCCACCAATGTCATTGCATGTGTGTTCTTTTTAGTAACAACAACCAGAGTCATTGAAATGTGTGTTCTTTTCACATACCACATATGGATTCACCAATGTCATTGCATGTGTGTTCTTTTCACAATCAACCCATGGATCCACCAATGTCATTGCATGTGTGTTCTTTTTAGTAACAACAACTAGAGTCATTGAAATGTGTGTTCTTTTCACATACCACCTATGGATCCACCAGTGTCATTGCATGTGTGTTCTTTTCACTAACAACAACCAGAGTCATTGCATGTGTGTTTTTTTCACAATCCACCTATGGATCCACCAGTATCATTGAAATGTGTGTTCTCTACAAAGACCACACATGGATCCACTAGTGTCATTGCATGTATGTTCTTTTCACTAACAACAACTGGAGTCATTGCATGTGTGTTCTTTTCACATACCACATATGGATCCACCAATGTCATTGCATGTGTGTTCTTTTCACAATCGACCCATGGATCCACCAATGTCATTGCATGTGTGTTCTTTTTAGTAACAACAACCAGAGTCATTGAAATGTGTGTTCTTTTCACATACCACCTATGGATCCACCAGTGTCATTGCATGTGTGTTCTTTTCACTAACAACAACCAGCGTCATTGCATGTGTATTCTTTTCACATACCACATATGCATCCACCAGTGTCATTGAAATGTGTGTTCTCTACAGAGACCACACATGGATCCACAAGTGTCATTGCATGTGTGTTATTTTTAGTAACAACAACTAGAGTCATTGAAATGTGTGTTCTTTTCACATACCACATATGGATCCACCAGTGTCATTGCATGTGTGTTCTTTTCACAATCTACCCATGGATCCACCAGTTTCATTGCATGTGTGTTCTTTTTAGTAACAACAACCAGAGTCATTGGAATGTCTGTTCTTTTCACTAACAACAACTGGAGTCATTGCATGTGTGCTCTTTTCACAATCCACCTATGGATCCACCAGTGTCATTGCATGTGTGTTCTTTTTACTAACAACAACCAGATTCATTTCATGGCTGTTCTTCTCACATACCACCAGTGTCATTGCATGTGTGTTCTTCTCACAATCCACACATGGATCCACCAGTGTCATTGCATGTCTGTTCTTCTCACAATCCACACATGGATCCACCAGTGTCATTGCATGTGTGTTCTTTCTACTAACAACAAACAGAGTCATTGCATGTGTGTTCTCTTCACAATCCACACATGGATCCACCAGTGTTATTGCATGTGTGTTCTTTTTAGTAACAACAACCAGTGTCATTGCATGTGTGTTATCTTCAGAGACCACACATGGATCCACCGGTGTCATTGCATGTATGTTCTTTTCACTAACAACAACTGGAGTCATTGCATGTGTGTTCTTTTCACATACCACATATGGATCCACCAGTATAATTGCATGTGTGCTCTTTTCACAATCCACCCATGGATCCACCAGTGTAATTGCATGAGTGTTATTTTTAGTAACAACAATCAGAGTCATTGAAATGTGTGTTCTTTTCACATACCACCTATGGATCCACCAGTGTCATTGCATGTGTGTTCATTTCACTAACAACAACTAGAGTCATTGCATGTGTGTTCTTTTCACATACCACATATGGATCCACCAGTGTCATTGAAATGTGTGTTCTCTACAAAGACCACACATGGATCCACCAGTGTCATTGCATGTGTGTTCTTTTTAGTAACAACAACCATAGTCATTGAAATGTGTTTTCTTTTCACATACCACATATGGATCCACCAATGTCATTGCATGTGTGTTCTTTTCACAATCCACCCATGGATCCACCAATGTCATTGCATGTGTGTTCTTTTTAGTAACAACAACCAGAGTCATTGAAATGTGTGTTCTTTTCACATACCACCTATGGATCCACCAGTGTCATTGCATGTGTGTTCTTTTCACTAACAACAACCAGAGTCTTTGCATGTGTGTTTTTTCACATACCACATATGGATCCACCAGTGTCATTGAAATGTGTGTTCTCTATAGAGACCACCCGTGGATCCACCAGTGTCATTGCATGTATGTTCTTCTCACTAACAACAACTAGAGTCATTGCATGTGTGCTCTTTTCACAATCCACATATCGATCCACCAGTGTCATTGCATGTGTGTTCTTTTTACTAACAACAACTGGAGTCATTGCATGTGTGCTCTTTTCACAATCCACCTATGGATCCACCAGTGTCATTGCATGTGTGTTCTTTTTACTAACAACAACCAGTGTCATTGCATGTGTGTTCTTTTCACTAACAACAACTGGAGTCATTGCATGTGTGCTCTTTTCACAATCCACCTATGGATCCAACAGTGTCATTGCATGTGTGTTCTTTTTACTAACAACAACCAGAGTCATTTCATGGCTGTTATTCACACATACCACCTATGGATCCACCAGTGTCATTGCATGTCTGTTCTTCTCACAATCCACACATGGATCCACCAGTGTCATTGCATGTGTGTTCTTTTTACTAACAACAACCAGTGTCATTGCATGTGTGTTCTCTTCACAATCCACACATGGATCCACCAGTGTTATTGCATGTGTGTTCTTTTTAGTAACAACAACCAGTGTCATTGCATGTGTGTTCTCTTCAGAGACCACACATGGATCCACCGGTGTCATTGCATGTGTGTTCTTTTCACTAACAACTACTGGAGTCATTGCATGTGTTTTCTTTTCACTAACAACAACTGGAGTCATTGCATGTGTGTTCTTTTTACTAACAACAACCAGAGTCATTTCATGGTTGTTCTTCTCACATACCACCTTTGGATCCACCAGTGTCATTGCATGTGTGCTCCTTTTAGTAACAACAGCCAGTGTCATTGCATGTGTGTTCTTTTCAGAGACCACACATGGATCCACGAGTGTCATTGCATGTGTGTTCTTTTTACTAGCAACAACTAGAGTCATTGAAATGTGTGCTCTCTTTAGAGACCACACATGGATCCACCGGTGTCATTGCATGTATATTCTTTTCACTAACAACAAGTAGAGTCATTGCATGAGTGTGTTTTCACTAACAACAACTGGAGTCATTGCATGTGTGTTCTTTTTACTAACAACAACCAGAGTCATTGAAATGTCTGCTCTCTTTAGAGACCACACATGGATCCACCGGTGTCATTGCATGTGTGCTCTTTTCACTAACAGCAACTGGAGTCATTGCATGTGTGTTCTTTTCACATACCACATATGGATCCACCAGTGTCATTGCATGTGTGCTCTTTTCACAATCCACCCATGGATCCACCAGTGTGATTGCATGTGTGTTATTTTTAGTAACAACAACCAGAGTCATTGAAATGTGTGTTCTTTTCACATACCACCTATGGATCCACCAGTGTCATTGCATCTGTGTTCTTTTCACTAACAACAACCAGAGTCATTGCATGTGTGTTCTTTTCACATACCACATATCGATCCACCAGTATCATTGAAATGTGTGTTCTCTACAAAGACCACACATGGATCCACCAGTGTCATTGCATGTATGTTCTTTTCACTAACAACAACTGGAGTCATTGCATGTTTGTTCTTTTCACATACCACATATGGATCCACCAGTGTCATTTCATGTGTGCTGTTTTCACAATCCACCCATGGATCCACCAGTGTCTTTGCATGTGTGTTATTTTTAGTAACAACAACCAGAGTCATTGAAATGTGTGTTTGTCACATCCCAAGATTTTCCAAATCTTGTAATGTGAAAAATAAATAAACAAAATAAATCTTTGTTGAAAACCAGGGTGAAAAGAAACTTAAGTTTCTAAAAGGAAACTTAAAATCCCATCCTGAACAAACTTTGGCTAAAGTTTGAATTCAACCAAAAATCCAAATCAAGGGAAAAGCATTCCTCAATGAATGTATCTGGAAATTTGAACACTTGGAAAATAAATCCAAATCCCTAAACCCTAATGGAAGGAAATCATTTTCCGAAGTTACCCCAAATCTATGGATTTGATCCATACCAAAATTTGATCAACAAACAATCACAAAGGATTATAGTTTGGAACCATAGACAAAAACCTTATGAATATAAAAAGATAAGGAAATTGAATTTCCAAAGCCAATAAAGCCTTACCAAAAGCCATACCAATTGGTGAACAATTATAATCCTAAAGGGATTAAAGAGATAAACATTTAATAAAGGAAATTGTTTTGGAAATACTATTTGGATCTTTTAATAAAAGACTTTGTTTTCAAATGAAAAGGTGAGCCAAATTAATTTTGGCCAAACTTTTGTAATAAAATATTTTGTTTTGATAAAATGAGTAAAAGTATATTTAAATAAAATAATAAGGATTTAAATAACCAATTTTATTTAAGTAAAGGCTTTTCCCATTTTAAATGAACACCAAGTATTTTATTACTACTTTGAAATCTTTTATTAAAAGGTTTTGCTTTAATTAAAATGAGTAAAGGTTTATTTAAATAAAATAATAAGGATTTAAATATCCAATTTTATTTAAGTAAAGGCTTTCCCATTTTAATTAAAACACCAAAAGTTATTTATTTATTTAAATAAGTTTCCAAGTATTCTTTTATTTTTCAAATAAAACCTACTGGTTTGTTTTTGAAAATAATTGGATTTCAAATGGAAATTTTATTAAATAAATCAAACACTATTAAATAACTAAAGATCCATTTTATTTAATAAATGGATCCAAAAATAAATAAAATATTATTTTATTTTGAGATTTGGAATATGTTGAAAAACAGAACCAAATTCAAAGTACAAAGTTGAGTGGTTGTTTGAATTTGTTTGAAAACATTGTTTGAAATTGAAAACAGAAAAGGATTTAGAAAAGGAAAAAGTTTAGACAGAAAAAAAAATAGAGCAACCCACTAAGGCCCAGCAGCAGCCCACCTAGCCCACCTCTCCTTTCCCTCAGAAAAACTTTTCGTACCAAATAACAGACCCACTGAGCCAATGACAACCAGGACCCACTTCTCCCTCTCACCCACTCGCTGACAACAGACCCCACCTCCTCTTATTTTTCCCCGAACCGTTTTTCCTCACCGCCGAATCAGCCCACAGAGACACTGACCAGTGGACCTCCTCCTCTTTCCTTTTTCCACTGACTGGTAGGCCCACTATCACTGTTCATCGTCTCCTTCACCCACCCCGCAGCGACCAGTTCTTGTCCCCCGTTCTGCCGTTGAATCCTCCAGCTTAATTCGCCTTAACGCCGAGCCTTTACCTCGCCTTGATCACGCAGATTGAAACGCCTGTGTCTCCTCTATAATTCCCCTCTGACACCCCGCGCTGGCACGCCTTAGACCGCCCCTAATTTCTCCCCCGAGCTCCTCTGTCTCCGGCGAGCTCCGCGAGCAATTCCGGCCAGTGCCTGCCTCCCTTTGCCCCTTGGATGCTACGAACTCGTTCACCATCACCGTGCACTTCTTCCAGTACCTCCCACCTGTCTGCTAGTGCCCCACAGCCTCGCCTTCGTCTTCGTCCAGGAACCACCACCGTCTGCCTCGTCTCCGTCAAGTTTCTCCGGTAAGAGCCGACCGCCCAGAGCCCTTTCGTTCATGCACACAGCATCGCCTTGCTCTTGCGCATCTGACCCTACCCTCGGATTGCCCTCTCATGAACTGCAGCGTCGCCTCGTCGTCAACCTGGGCGCCACCGTCTGTCTGCAAACTCCGGCGGAACCCCTCTGGTAAATCAGACCACCCCAACCCTTCTCGTTCACGCACACAGCTCCGCCATAATCTCCTGCGTCTAACCCAGTCCTCCATTTGTCTTCTCGTGGACCACAGCCTCGTCTTTGACCGTGGACAGAGCCGGCCGACGTCGTTCTCTACTCCGGCGAGCAATTACGCCTGACCCCGAGCGCCCCTTGGCCAACATAGACCACATTGAGCATCAGCAAGCGTCAACGATCTCGGTGAGCCTTACCACGTCCCCTCTAGCTTCTTGTATCACCGGCTCCGCCGCTGACAGACCCCGCCGCCGCCGGTAGCCACCGCAGCGCCGCCAGCTTCTGGTCAAACCCGCGCGAACCGTTCGATCTAGATCGGGCGGGTACGATAGATCACTTAAGCCACGAATGGGTATGCGCCCTGTACCGTGCGATCTAACTTAATCCAACGCTCCACGTAGCTCGATCCGGCCGAACCGATATCGACCAATGATATCACGCCACGTGGCCAGGTTCTGTTTTAAAACAGAATTAGAAAACAGAAACTTTTGCAAACTTCAAACCCTTGTATCTTTGGATCCACACGTCCAAATTTTTCAAATTTGATGTCGTTGGAATCAGCAAGTCAAGCCCTAGCCAACCCTACCCTTAGTTTAGCAAATAGTATCTGTTAGCTTGTTTGATTTTGCAGATTCTTTTGTGTGCTTGCTAACATTAGAAAAATTGTTTAAAAATGATTTTAAGGTTAAAACCTTTGCAAATTGGTTTGTTGTGACCTTACTGACCCTAGGAACCAACCCATTATTTGGAGAATGATTTTGGAAAGGTTTAGAATGGATTAATTAGTTTAGTCCATTTCTAGCTAACTAAAAACTATAGTTTTGTTTATGAAAATGTTTTTGTAAAGAAAACTTTGAGAAAATATTTTGAACCAAACCTACTGACCCAAACACCAAGTTTTGCAATAGCAACTCATTTGGTGAACCCTATAGGTTAAAGCCTTAGTAAAAATATTTTTACACCACATTATAGGTGAAACCCCTTTGCAAATGACTTTGCCATTTTGGTAAATGACCAATTTGGAACTCACAAAGTTTAGAAGCCTAGTGGAGACCACCTTTGCATTTAGAACCATCTTTTGCATGCTTGCATGCATTACCTTGACTTTAGGATTTTATGTGTGTTGTTTTGCTTAATTGGTAGATTGAGTTTGTGCCTTGCTTGATTGATTGTAGTGACTTGAAGAGTGTGATTGTTGCAAGGACAAAGAGTGAACCTATACCCTCTACCAAAAAGGCAAGTGATACTTCATACTATCTATCCCATTATTTTCAATATGCATTAGTGTTTTTGCCAAGTAAAACTTGCATGGTTTTTATTTTGCTAAGTATAGACCTTGCTATAGGAAAACTAGTAGAATGAATCCTTAGAAGGATTTTCCTAAGTTAAGAATCCTATTACTATCAAGCTTAGCCTAGCTAATAGAAAACCTGGGTGGGATATATATTCATGCTATGAAAATTTCTAAGTCTATGGACTTGTGTTTTGTTTAATAAAACAACTAAGTTAATGAATCACCTGGGTGGAAATGGAAGGAATGGTTTGTGTTGAGTGGTTCACAAGGCCATGGACTTGGCTTGTGTATCTCACTTGTGGATGGCCACCCAGGAACAAAGAGATTTGAGATGTCAAATGTTGAGAAGCTTCAAGTGCAACCACTTGGCAATATGGGCTCTGCCATGATCATATAGGTTGCAAGAACTTAGCCATATGGACAGTTGGTGGTAGTGTTTGATAGGTTGGAGCGCGTCCATGATGGTCTAAGGGAGAGCTTCTGAAAGATCTTGTCTTGGGAAACCAAGTCTCGTGGGGAAAGTGCACCACCTCTGCAGAGTGTAAAAATCTAAGTACTTAGCCATGTCCCTGGAAAAGGACAATTTGAGCATCAAGACATGGAAGCAATCAAGAATCTCATCACTCCAATTTCTAAATTAAAACTTGTGGGTGAACAAGGGTTGTGTGAAATTCTTCAATCTTTGATGGAGAGATGGCTTGGTACAAGGATCTCAAAATCTTAGATTGGGAAAATTGTTTTTGCCAAGAAAATCTTCAGTCTTTGATTGGTAGATGCCTTGAGAGGATCTTCAGTCTTGATTGGTAGATGCCTTGGTGGTTTTTGCCAAATAAAACTTAGTGGTTTCAAAATGATAGGGAAAATCTGTTTTGAGCAATGCAAGCCTCAACTCCACTTAGCCAAAATGCATATAGATGATAGACTCCACTATACTACCAAAGTATCACTTGCCAATACAATTCAAATGTATTGACCCCTTGTGGCTGTAACTTGTAATGTTGCAGGTTTGATTGATTTTAGTGAAGATTGATTGATTAGGATTACAAAGTCTACAACCAACATCTGCCTGTGGCACTTTGAAGATGAAGAACCCATGCTTATAGTTATTCCGCTGCAATGTAATGTAATAGCCTAATGAGCTATGTATTGATGTAATAAAATTTATGTTACTCCTGGTAATAAAGTTGTATTATGACCTTTGTTTCTTGATACTACATCTAAACTATGGATGCTAGCTATTGATCCAGGGACTAGCATTGTAAACACAGGGGACTCAATCTTATTTAAAGGTTGGGGATGTTACAGATGGGATCAGAGCATTGTGTTGCCTGTAGGATTTGTAACCCTAGGATTGGACAAAAAAAAACTTAGAAAATAGGAGTTGAATTTTGTTCCAAAAACTTATTTACAAAAACAATCTTGTAAACTCTTTCCTCAATCATTTTTGGTTTCAACTCTACTTCTCTTCTATTTTCAACTTGATGGAAAAGCCTACCCCATGACCAAAGACTTCATCATGAGCAAAGGACTTCTTCAACACCTTCAACTCTAATGACTTCAACTTCTTCAAATGACTTCAACATCTTCAGCATGTTCACCAAGGACTTCCAACTAGAATACCACAAAGGACTACAAGTGAGACAAGAAATATTACTCAAGACTTGAAGACTAAGGAAACACAACTTAGAAGAAACCATGAACACTTTTGAAGATTTGTGACCAAGACACAAGAATTCTCCAAGGATACAAAGATCTCAATCAAGAAGAATCAACCAAGAAGGATGGAAAGATCACAAGTGAACCATATAGATGGACCACCATATTTTAGTTAAGTCAAACCCACCAACTTATGTGGTGTAACAAAAATATTTTGTTGCCTAAGTATGTGCTTGAAACTGTTGTTTGAGTGGAGTGTTTGTTTGTGATTGCTTGCACATTGCTTGTGTGATTTGTGATGTGTGTGAATAAAATTGATTCCTTAGAAAAAATCTTTTGCCTATTCTAATCCCCTCCAACCCAAACAGATGACTTCTCCAAGAGACTCCAGCATCAAGGATGATGACATCAACAACAACCAAGAGGTCAACATGAGAGAACTCCTAGCAACCCAACACCAGTTGAACCAACTAACAACTCAGTTCATAGCCAACAATAGTGATAAAGACCCTACCTTGCAAACGTTTTTGGAAGAACAATCCCAACTGATGCTTAAGGTGACTAATCAAATGATCAGCATGGAAGAAAACTATCCCAAAAGAGTGTATGACAACAAGGATGACAAGAATATTATTCTAGATGGAGCCCCCGCTTGCATTATTTGTGGAGACAAAGATCACACTTCCAAGGAGCATGAAGATCAATGCCCCAATTGTGAAGAGGAACATCCAGTTGGCCAATGCCCCACATCTCAAGTTACTTGTTACCTTTGTGAAGGAAACGACCATGTACCTACTCAATGCCCCATCTATGCTATTGTTGAACAAAGGAAACAAGAAGGACCCAAGTATGCCAAGAATGTTGATGACAAAGGAAAAGGACCACTTATACCTCCAAACAAGACAACCCAATTCAAAGGATCAAAGAAGCCCAAGAAACCAAAGCAAGACATGAGCCTTGTGCAATGTCATAAATGTAAGGAAATGGGACACTACCCCAGTGGATGCCCAGAGAACCCGAAGAATAAAGAGATCGGCCAAGTAGTGTGCAACAACTGCAAGGAACCAGGCCACTACGTAGCAACTTGTCCACAAGAGCAACGTAAAGAACTCCAAGATATCCACTGTTTCAATTGCAAGGAACCAGGACACTATGTAAGCAATTGTCCAGAAAAGATGAAGAACAAGATAAACAAGCCTATGAAGGATCTCAACCTTGGCCCATGAGTCAAGCAATGGAAACAAAGGACACTAAGCAGAAGTTTTCCAAGAAGAAGTTTCCAAGATTCCAAGCAAGCCAAGATGTAGTTTAGTTGGAAAAATTTTAAGGGTGGTAGTACCCTAGCTGTTTGAGCCAACTTGTAACCCTAGCCTCCCCAAATCTCGGGACGAGATTTATTTTAAGGGTGGTAGCCTGTCACATCCCAAGATTTTCCAAATCTTGTAATGTGAAAAATAAATAAACAAAATAAATCTTTGTTGAAAACCAGGGTGAAAAGAAACTTTTGTTTCTAAAAGGAAACTTAAAATCCCATCCTGAACAAACTTTGGCTAAAGTTTGAATTCAACCAAAAATCCAAATCAAGGGAAAAGCATTCCTCAATGAATGTATCTGGAAATTTGAACACTTGGAAAATAAATCCAAATCCCTAAACCCTAATGGAAGGAAATCATTTTCCAAAGTTACCCCAAATCTATGGATTTGATCCATACCAAAATTTGATCAACAAACAATCACAAAGGATTATAGTTTGGAACCATAGACAAAAACCTTATGAATATAAAAAGATAAGGAAATTGAATTTCCAAAGCCAATAAAGCCTTACCAAAAGCCATACCAATTGGTGAACAATTATAATCCTAAAGGGATTAAAAAGATAAACATTTAATAAAGGAAATTGTTTTGGAAATACTATTTGGATCTTTTAATAAAAGACTTTGTTTTCAAATGAAAAGGTGAGCCAAATTAATTTTGGCCAAACTTTTGTAATAAAATATTTTGTTTTGATAAAATGAGTAAAAGTTTATTTAAATAAAATAATAAGGATTTAAATATCCAATTTTATTTAAGTAAAGGCTTTTCCCATTTTAAATGAACACCAAGTATTTTATTACTACTTTGAAATCTTTTATTAAAAGGTTTTGCTTTGATTAAAATGAGTAAAGGTTTATTTAAATAAAATAATAAGGATTTAAATATCCAATTTTATTTAAGTAAAGGCTTTCCCATTTTAATTAAAACACCAAAACTTATTTATTTATTTAAATAAGTTTCCAAGTATTCTTTTATTTTTCAAATAAAACCTACTGGTTTGTTTTTGAAAATAATTGGATTTCAAATGGAAATTTTATTAAATAAATCAAACACTATTAAATAACTAAAGATCCATTTTATTTAATAAATGGATCCAAAAATAAATAAAATATTATTTTATTTTGAGATTTGGAATATGTTGAAAAACAGAACCAAATTCAAAGTACAAAGTTGAGTGGTTGTTTGAATTTGTTTGAAAACATTGTTTGAAATTGAAAACAGAAAAAGATTTAGAAACGGAAAAAGTTTAGACAGAAAAAAATAGAGCAACCCACTAAGGCCCAGCAGCAGCCCACCTAGCCCACCTCTCCTTTCCCTCAGAAAAACTTTTCGTACCAAATAACAGACCCACTGAGCCAATGACAACCAGGACCCACTTCTCCCTCTCACTCACTCGCTGACAACAGACCCCACCTCCTCTTATTTTTCCCCGAACCGTTTTTCCTAACCGCCGAATCAGCCCACAGAGACACTGACCAGTGGACCTCCTCCTCTTTCCTTTTTCCACTGACTGGTAGGCCCACTATCACTGTTCATCATCTCCTTCACCCACCCCGCAGCGACCAGTTCTTCTCCCCCGTTCTGCCGTTGAATCCTCTAGCTTAATTCGCCTTAACGCCGAGCCTTTACCTCGCCTTGATCATGCAGATTGAAACGCCTGTGTCTCCTCTATAATTCCCCTCTGACACCCCGCGCTGGCACGCCTTAGACCGCCCCTAATTTCTCCCCCGAGCTCCTCTGTCTCCGGCGAGCTCCGCGAGCAATTCCGGCCAGTGCCTGCCTCCCTTTGCCCCTTGGATGCTACGAACTCGTTCACCATCACCGTGCACTTCTTCCAGTACCTCCCACCTGTCTGCTAGTGCCCCACAGCCTCGCCTTCGTCTTCGTCCAGGAACCACCACCGTCTGCCTCGTCTCCGTCAAGTTTCTCCGGTAAGAGTCGACCGCCCCGAGCCCTTTCGTTCATGCACACAACATCGCCTTGCTCTTGCGCATCTGACCCTACCCTCGGATTGCCCTCTCCTGAACTGCAGCGTCGCCTCGTCGTCAACCTGAGTGCCACCGTCTGTCTGCAAACTCCGGCGGAACCTCTCTGGTAACTCAGACCACCCCAACCCTTCTCGTTCACGCACACAGCTCCGCCATAATCTCCTGCGTCTAACCCAGTCCTCCGTTTGTCTTCTCGTGGACCACAGCCTCGTCTTCGACCGTGGACAGAGCCGGCCGACGTCGTTCTCTACTCCGGCGAGCAATTACGCCTGACCCCGAGCGCCCCTTGGCCAACATAGACCACATTGAGCATCAGCAAGCGTCAACGATCTCGGTGAGCCTTACCACGTCCCCTCTAGCTTCTTGTATCACCGGCTCCGCCGCTGACAGACCCCGCCGCCGCCGGTAGCCACCGCAGCGCCGCCAGCTTCTGGTCCAACCCGCGCGAACCGTTCGATCTAGATCGGGCGGGTACGATAGATCACTTAAGCCACGAATGGGTATGCGCCCTGTACCGTGCGATCTAACTTAATCCAACGCTCCACGTAGCTCGATCCGGCCGAACCGATATCGACCAATGATATCACGCCACGTGGCCAGGTTCTGTTTTAAAACAGAATTAGAAAACAGAAACTTTTGCAAACTTCAAACCCTTGTATCTTTGGATCCACACGTCCAAATTTTACAAATTTGATGTCGTTGGAATCAGCAAGTCAAGCCCTAGCCAACCCTACCCTTAGTTTAGCAAATAGTATCTGTTAGCTTGTTTGATTTTGCAGATTCTTTTGTGTGCTTGCTAACATTAGAAAAATTGTTTAAAAATGATTTTAAGGTTAAAACCTTTGCAAATTGGTTTGTTGTGACCTTACTGACCCTAGGAACCAACCCATGATTTGGAGAATGATTTTGGAAAGGTTTAGAATGGATTAATTAGTTTAGTCCATTTCTAGCTAACTAAAAACTATAGTTTTGTTTATGAAAATGTTTTTGTAAAGAAAACTTTGAGAAAATATTTTGAACCAAACCTACTGACCCAAACACCAAGTTTTGCAATAGCAACTCATTTGGTGAACCCTATAGGTTAAAGCCTTAGTAAAAATATTTTTACACCACATTATAGGTGAAACCCCTTTGCAAATGACTTTGCCATTTTGGTAAATGACCAATTTGGAACTCACAAAGTTTAGAAGCCTAGTGGAGACCACCTTTGCATTTAGAACCATCTTTTGCATGCTTGCATGCATTACCTTGACTTTAGGATTTTATGTGTGTTGTTTTGCTTAATTGGTAGATTGAGTTTGTGCCTTGCTTGATTGATTGTAGTGACTTGAAGAGTGTGATTGTTGCAAGGACAAAGAGTGAACCTATACCCTCTACCAAAAAGTCAAGTGATACTTCATACTATCTATCCCATTATTTTCAATATGCATTAGTGTTTTTGCCAAGTAAAACTTGCATGGTTTTTATTTTGCTAAGTATAGACCTTGCTATAGTAAAACTAGTAGAATGAATCCTTAGAAGGATTTTCCTAAGTTAAGAATCCTATTACTATCAAGCTTAGCCTAGCTAATAGAAAACCTGGGTGGGATATATATTCATGCTATGAAAATTTCTAAGTCTATGGACTTGTGTTTTGTTTAATAAAACAACTAAGTTAATGAATCACCTGGGTGGAAATGGAAGGAATGGTTTGTGTTGAGTGGTTCACAAGGCCATGGACTTGGCTTGTGTATCTCACTTGTGGATGGCCACCCAGGAACAAAGAGATTTGAGATGTCAAATGTTGAGAAGCTTCAAGTGCAACCACTTGGCAATATGGGCTCTGCCATGATCATATAGGTTGCAAGAACTTAGCCATATGGACAGTTGGTGGTAGTGTTTGATAGGTTGGAGCGCGTCCATGATGGTCCAAGGGAGAGCTTCTGAAAGATCTTGTCTTGGGAAACCAAGTCTTGTGGGGAAAGTGCACCACCTCTGCAGAGTGTAAAAATCTAAGTACTTAGCCATGTCCCTGGAAAAGGACAATTTGAGCATCAAGACATGGAAGCAATCAAGAATCTCATCACTCCAATTTCTAAATTAAAACTTGTGGGTGAACAAGGGTTGTGTGAAATTCTTCAATCTTTGATGGAGAGATGGCTTGGTACAAGGATCTCAAAATCTTAGATTGGGAAAATTGTTTTTGCCAAGAAAATCTTCAGTCTTTGATTGGTAGATGCCTTGAGAGGATCTTCAGTCTTGATTGGTAGATGCCTTGGTGGTTTTTGCCAAATAAAACTTAGTGGTTTCAAAATGATAGGGAAAATCTGTTTTGAGCAATGCAAGCCTCAACTCCACTTAGCCAAAATGCATATAGATGATAGACTCCACTATACTACCAAAGTATCACTTGCCAATACAATTCAAATGTATTGACCCCTTGTGGCTGTAACTTGTAATGTTGCAGGTTTGATTGATTTTAGTGAAGATTGATTGATTAGGATTACAAAGTCTACAACCAACATCTGCCTGTGGCACTTTGAAGATGAAGGACCCATGCTTATAGTTATTCCGCTGCAATGTAATGTAATAGCCTAATGATCTATGTATTGATGTAATAAAATTTATGTTACTCCTGGTAATAAAGTTGTATTATGACCTTTGTTTCTTGATACTACATCTAAACTGTGGATGCTAGCTATTGATCCAGGGACTAGCATTGTAAACACAGGGGACTCAATCTTATTTAAAGGTTGGGGATGTTACAGATGGGATCAGAGCATTGTGTTGCCTGTAGGATTTGTAACCCTAGGATTGGACAAAAAAACCCTTAGAAAATAGGAGTTGAATTTTGTTCCAAAAACTTATTTACAAAAACAATCTTGTAAACTCTTTCCTCAATCATTTTTGGTTTCAACTCTACTTCTCTTCTATTTTCAACTTGATGGAAAAGCCTACCCCATGACCAAAGACTTCATCATGAGCAAAGGACTTCTTCAACAACTTCAACTCTAATGACTTCAACTTCTTCAAATGACTTCAACATCTTCAGCATGTTCACCAAGGACTTCCAACTGGAATACCACAAAGGACTACAAGTGAGACAAGAAATATTACTCAAGACTTGAAGACTAAGGAAACACAACTTAGAAGAAACCATGAACACTTTTGAAGATTTGTGACCAAGACACAAGAATCCTCCAAGGATACAAAGATCTCAATCAAGAAGAATCAACCAAGAAGGATGGAAAGATCACAAGTGAACCATATAGATGGACCACCATATTTTAGTTAAGTCAAACCCACCAACTTATGTGGTGTAACAAAAATATTTTGTTTCCTAAGTATGTGCTTGAAACTGTTGTTTGAGTGGAGTGTTTGTTTGTGATTGCTTGCACATTGCTTGTGTGATTTGTGATGTGTGTGAATAAAATTGATTCCTTAGAAAAAATCTTTTGCCTATTCTAATCCCCTCCAACCCAAACAGATGACTTCTCCAAGAGACTCCAGCATCAAGGATGATGACATCAACAACAACCAAGAGGTCAACATGAGAGAACTCCTAGCAACCCAACACCAGTTGAACCAACTAACAACTCAGTTCATAGCCAACAATAGTGATAAAGACCCTACCTTGCAAAAGTTTTTGGAAGAACAATCCCAACTGATGCTTAAGGTGACTAATCAAATGATCAGCATGGAAGAAAACTATCCCAAAAGAGTGTATGACAACAAGGATGACAAGAATATTATTCTAGATGGAGCCCCCGCTTGCATTATTTGTGGAGACAAAGATCACACTTCCAAGGAGCATGAAGATCAATGCCCCAATTGTGAAGAGGAACATCCAGTTGGCCAATGCCCCACATCTCAAGTTACTTGTTACCTTTGTGAAGGAAACGACCATGTACCTACTCAATGCCCCATCTATGCTATTGTTGAACAAAGGAAACAAGAAGGACCCAAGTATGCCAAGAATGTTGATGACAAAGGAAAAGGACCACTTATACCTCCAAACAAGACAACCCAATTCAAAGGATCAAAGAAGCCCAAGAAACCAAAGCAAGACATGAGCCTTGTGCAATGTCGTAAATGTAAGGAAATGGGACACTACCCCAGTGGATGCCCAGAGAACCCGAAGAATAAAGAGATCGGCCAAGTAGTGTGCAACAACTGCAAGGAACCAGGCCACTACGTAGCAACTTGTCCACAAGAGCAACGTAAAGAACTCCAAGATATCCACTGTTTCAATTGCAAGGAACCAGGACACTATGTAAGCAATTGTCCAGAAAAGATGAAGAACAAGATAAACAAGCCTATGAAGGATCTCAACCTTGGCCCATGAGTCAAGCAATGGAAACAAAGGACACTAAGCAGAAGTTTTCCAAGAAGAAGTTTCCAAGATTCCAAGCAAGCCAAGATGTAGTTTAGTTGGAAAAATTTTAAGGGTGGTAGTACCCTAGCTGTTTGAGCCAACTTGTAACCCTAGCCTCCCCAAATCTCGGGACGAGATTTATTTTAAGGGTGGTAGCCTGTCACATCCCAAGATTTTCCAAATCTTGTAATGTGAAAAATAAATAAACAAAATAAATCTTTGTTGAAAACCAGGGTGAAAAGAAACTTTTGTTTCTAAAAGGAAACTTAAAATCCCATCCTGAACAAACTTTGGCTAAAGTTTGAATTCAACCAAAAATCCAAATCAAGGGAAAAGCATTCCTCAATGAATGTATCTGGAAATTTGAACACTTGGAAAATAAATCCAAATCCCTAAACCCTAATGGAAGGAAATCATTTTCCAAAGTTACCCCAAATCTATGGATTTGATCCATACCAAAATTTGATCAACAAACAATCACAAAGGATTATAGTTTGGAACCATAGACAAAAACCTTATGAATATAAAAAGATAAGGAAATTGAATTTCCAAAGCCAATAAAGCCTTACCAAAAGCCATACCAATTGGTGAACAATTATAATCCTAAAGGGATTAAAAAGATAAACATTTAATAAAGGAAATTGTTTTGGAAATACTATTTGGATCTTTTAATAAAAGACTTTGTTTTCAAATGAAAAGGTGAGCCAAATTAATTTTGGCCAAACTTTTGTAATAAAATATTTTGTTTTGATAAAATGAGTAAAAGTTTATTTAAATAAAATAATAAGGATTTAAATATCCAATTTTATTTAAGTAAAGGCTTTTCCCATTTTAAATGAACACCAAGTATTTTATTACTACTTTGAAATCTTTTATTAAAAGGTTTTGCTTTGATTAAAATGAGTAAAGGTTTATTTAAATAAAATAATAAGGATTTAAATATCCAATTTTATTTAAGTAAAGGCTTTCCCATTTTAATTAAAACACCAAAACTTATTTATTTATTTAAATAAGTTTCCAAGTATTCTTTTATTTTTCAAATAAAACCTACTGGTTTGTTTTTGAAAATAATTGGATTTCAAATGGAAATTTTATTAAATAAATCAAACACTATTAAATAACTAAAGATCCATTTTATTTAATAAATGGATCCAAAAATAAATAAAATATTATTTTATTTTGAGATTTGGAATATGTTGAAAAACAGAACCAAATTCAAAGTACAAAGTTGAGTGGTTGTTTGAATTTGTTTGAAAACATTGTTTGAAATTGAAAACAGAAAAAGATTTAGAAACGGAAAAAGTTTAGACAGAAAAAATAGAGCAACCCACTAAGGCCCAGCAGCAGCCCACCTAGCCCACCTCTCCTTTCCCTCAGAAAAACTTTTCGTACCAAATAACAGACCCACTGAGCCAATGACAACCAGGACCCACTTCTCCCTCTCACTCACTCGCTGACAACAGACCCCACCTCCTCTTATTTTTCCCCGAACCGTTTTTCCTAACCGCCGAATCAGCCCACAGAGACACTGACCAGTGGACCTCCTCCTCTTTCCTTTTTCCACTGACTGGTAGGCCCACTATCACTGTTCATCATCTCCTTCACCCACCCCGCAGCGACCAGTTCTTCTCCCCCGTTCTGCCGTTGAATCCTCTAGCTTAATTCGCCTTAACACCGAGCCTTTACCTCGCCTTGATCATGCAGATTAAACGCCTGTGTCTCCTCTATAATTCCCCTCTGACACCCCGCGCTGGCACGCCTTAGACTGCCCCTAATTTCTCCCCCGAGCTCCTCTGTCTCCGGCGAGCTCCGCGAGCAATTCCGGCCAGTGCCTGCCTCCCTTTGCCCCTTGGATGCTACGAACTCGTTCACCATCACCGTGCACTTCTTCCAGTACCTCCCACCTGTCTGCTAGTGCCCCACAGCCTCGCCTTCGTCTTTGTCCAGGAACCACCACCGTCTGCCTCGTCTCCGTCAAGTTTCTCCGGTAAGAGCCGACCGCCCCGAGCCCCTTCGTTCATGCACACAGCATCGCCTTGCTCTTGCGCATCTGACCCTACCCTCGGATTGCCCTCTCCTGAACTGCAGCGTCGCCTCGTCGTCAACCTGAGCGCCACCGTCTGTCTGCAAACTCCGGCGGAACCTCTCTGGTAAATCAGACCACCCCAACCCTTCTTGTTCACGCACACAGCTCCGCCATAATCTCCTGCGTCTAACCCAGTCCTCCGTTTGTCTTCTCGTGGACCACAGCCTCGTCTTCGACCGTGGACAGAGCCGGCCGACGTCGTTCTCTACTCCGGCGAGCAATTACGCCTGACCCCGAGCGCCCCTTGGCCAACATAGACCACATTGAGCATCAGCAAGCGTCAACGATCTCGGTGAGCCTTACCACGTCCCCTCTAGCTTCTTGTATCACCGGCTCCGCCGCTGACAGACCCCGCCGCCGCCGGTAGCCACCGCAGCGCCGCCAGCTTCTGGTCAAACCCGCGCGAACCGTTCGATCTAGATCGGGCGGGTACGATAGATCACTTAAGCCACGAATGGGTATGCGCCCTGTACCGTGTGATCTAACTTAATCCAACGCTCCACGTAGCTCGATCCGGCCGAACCGATATCGACCAATGATATCACGCCACGTGGCCAGGTTCTGTTTTAAAACAGAATTAGAAAACAGAAACTTTTGCAAACTTCAAACCCTTGTATCTTTGGATCCACACGTCCAAATTTTACAAATTTGATGTCGTTGGAATCAGCAAGTCAAGCCCTAGCCAACCCTACCCTTAGTTTAGCAAATAGTATCTGTTAGCTTGTTTGATTTTGCAGATTCTTTTGTGTGCTTGCTAACATTAGAAAAATTGTTTAAAAATGATTTTAAGGTTAAAACCTTTGCAAATTGGTTTGTTGTGACCTTACTGACCCTAGGAACCAACCCATGATTTGGAGAATGATTTTGGAAAGGTTTAGAATGGATTAATTAGTTTAGTCCATTTCTAGCTAACTAAAAACTATAGTTTTGTTTATGAAAATGTTTTTGTAAAGAAAACTTTGAGAAAATATTTTGAACCAAACCTACTGACCCAAACACCAAGTTTTGCAATAGCAACTCATTTGGTGAACCCTATAGGTTAAAGCCTTAGTAAAAATATTTTTACACCACATTATAGGTGAAACCCCTTTGCAAATGACTTTGCCATTTTGGTAAATGACCAATTTGGAACTCACAAAGTTTAGAAGCCTAGTGGAGACCACCTTTGCATTTAGAACCATCTTTTGCATGCTTGCATGCATTACCTTGACTTTAGGATTTTATGTGTGTTGTTTTGCTTAATTGGTAGATTGAGTTTGTGCCTTGCTTGATTGATTGTAGTGACTTGAAGAGTGTGATTGTTGCAAGGACAAAGAGTGAACCTATACCCTCTACCAAAAAGGCAAGTGATACTTCATACTATCTATCCCATTATTTTCAATATGCATTAGTGTTTTTGCCAAGTAAAACTTGCATGGTTTTTATTTTGCTAAGTATAGACCTTGCTATAGGAAAACTAGTAGAATGAATCCTTAGAAGGATTTTCCTAAGTTAAGAATCCTATTACTATCAAGCTTAGCCTAGCTAATAGAAAACCTGGGTGGGATATATATTCATGCTATGAAAATTTCTAAGTCTATGGACTTGTGTTTTGTTTAATAAAACAACTAAGTTAATGAATCACCTGGGTGGAAATGGAAGGAATGGTTTGTGTTGAGTGGTTCACAAGGCCATGGACTTGGCTTGTGTATCTCACTTGTGGATGGCCACCCAGGAACAAAGAGATTTGAGATGTCAAATGTTGAGAAGCTTCAAGTGCAACCACTTGGCAATATGGGCTCTGCCATGATCATATAGGTTGCAAGAACTTAGCCATATGGACAGTTGGTGGTAGTGTTTGATAGGTTGGAGCGCGTCCATGATGGTCTAAGGGAGAGCTTCTGAAAGATCTTGTCTTGGGAAACCAAGTCTCGTGGGGAAAGTGCACCACCTCTGCAGAGTGTAAAAATCTAAGTACTTAGCCATGTCCCTGGAAAAGGACAATTTGAGCATCAAGACATGGAAGCAATCAAGAATCTCATCACTCCAATTTCTAAATTAAAACTTGTGGGTGAACAAGGGTTGTGTGAAATTCTTCAATCTTTGATGGAGAGATGGCTTGGTACAAGGATCTCAAAATCTTAGATTGGGAAAATTGTTTTTGCCAAGAAAATCTTCAGTCTTTGATTGGTAGATGCCTTGAGAGGATCTTCAGTCTTGATTGGTAGATGCCTTGGTGGTTTTTGCCAAATAAAACTTAGTGGTTTCAAAATGATAGGGAAAATCTGTTTTGAGCAATGCAAGCCTCAACTCCACTTAGCCAAAATGCATATAGATGATAGACTCCACTATACTACCAAAGTATCACTTGCCAATACAATTCAAATGTATTGACCCCTTGTGGCTGTAACTTGTAATGTTGCAGGTTTGATTGATTTTAGTGAAGATTGATTGATTAGGATTACAAAGTCTACAACCAACATCTGCCTGTGGCACTTTGAAGATGAAGGACCCATGCTTATAGTTATTCCGCTGCAATGTAATGTAATAGCCTAATGAGCTATGTATTGATGTAATAAAATTTATGTTACTCCTGGTAATAAAGTTGTATTATGACCTTTGTTTCTTGATACTACATCTAAACTGTGGATGCGAGCTATTGATCCAGGGACTAGCATTGTAAACACAGGGGACTCAATCTTATTTAAAGGTTGGGGATGTTACAGATGGGATCAGAGCATTGTGTTGCCTGTAGGATTTGTAACCCTAGGATTGGACAAAAAAAACCTTAGAAAATAGGAGTTGAATTTTGTTCCAAAAACTTATTTACAAAAACAATCTTGTAAACTCTTTCCTCAATCATTTTTGGTTTCAACTCTACTTCTCTTCTATTTTCAACTTGATGGAAAAGCCTACCCCATGACCAAAGACTTCATCATGAGCAAAGGACTTCTTCAACACCTTCAACTCTAATGACTTCAACTTCTTCAAATGACTTCAACATCTTCAGCATGTTCACCAAGGACTTCCAACTGGAATACCACAAAGGACTACAAGTGAGACAAGAAATATTACTCAAGACTTGAAGACTAAGGAAACACAACTTAGAAGAAACCATGAACACTTTTGAAGATTTGTGACCAAGACACAAGAATCCTCCAAGGATACAAAGATCTCAATCAAGAAGAATCAACCAAGAAGGATGGAAAGATCACAAGTGAACCATATAGATGGACCACCATATTTTAGTTAAGTCAAACCCACCAACTTATGTGGTGTAACAAAAATATTTTGTTGCCTAAGTATGTGCTTGAAACTGTTGTTTGAGTGGAGTGTTTGTTTGTGATTGCTTGCACATTGCTTGTGTGATTTGTGATGTGTGTGAATAAAATTGATTCCTTAGAAAAAATCTTTTGCCTATTCTAATCCCCTCCAACCCAAACAGATGACTTCTCCAAGAGACTCCAGCATCAAGGATGATGACATCAACAACAACCAAGAGGTCAACATGAGAGAACTCCTAGCAACCCAACACCAGTTGAACCAACTAACAACTCAGTTCATAGCCAACAATAGTGATAAAGACCCTACCTTGCAAAAGTTTTTGGAAGAACAATCCCAACTGATGCTTAAGGTGACTAATCAAATGATCAGCATGGAAGAAAACTATCCCAAAAGAGTGTATGACAACAAGGATGACAAGAATATTATTCTAGATGGAGCCCCCGCTTGCATTATTTGTGGAGACAAAGATCACACTTCCAAGGAGCATGAAGATCAATGCCCCAATTGTGAAGAGGAACATCCAGTTGGCCAATGCCCCACATCTCAAGTTACTTGTTACCTTTTTGAAGGAAACGACCATGTACCTACTCAATGCCCCATCTATGCTATTGTTGAACAAAGGGAACAAGAAGGACCCAAGTATGCCAAGAATGTTGATGACAAAGGAAAAGGACCACTTATACCTCCAAACAAGACAACCCAATTCAAAGGATCAAAGAAGCCCAAGAAACCAAAGCAAGACATGAGCCTTGTGCAATGTCGTAAATGTAAGGAAATGGGACACTACCCCAGTGGATGCCCAGAGAACCCGAAGAATAAAGAGATCGGCCAAGTAGTGTGCAACAACTGCAAGGAACCAGGCCACTACGTAGCAACTTGTCCACAAGAGCAACGTAAAGAACTCCAAGATATCCACTGTTTCAATTGCAAGGAACCAGGACACTATGTAAGCAATTGTCCAGAAAAGATGAAGAACAAGATAAACAAGCCTATGAAGGATCTCAACCTTGGCCCATGAGTCAAGCAATGGAAACAAAGGACACTAAGCAGAAGTTTTCCAAGAAGAAGTTTCCAAGATTCCAAGCAAGCCAAGATGTAGTTTAGTTGGAAAAATTTTAAGGGTGGTAGTACCCTAGCTGTTTGAGCCAACTTGTAACCCTAGCCTCCCCAAATCTCGGGACGAGATTTATTTTAAGGGTGGTAGCCTGTCACATCCCAAGATTTTCCAAATCTTGTAATGTGAAAAATAAATAAACAAAATAAATCTTTGTTGAAAACCAGGGTGAAAAGAAACTTTTGTTTCTAAAAGGAAACTTAAAATCCCATCCTGAACAAACTTTGGCTAAAGTTTGAATTCAACCAAAAATCCAAATCAAGGGAAAAGCATTCCTCAATGAATGTATCTGGAAATTTGAACACTTGGAAAATAAATCCAAATCCCTAAACCCTAATGGAAGGAAATCATTTTCCAAAGTTACCCCAAATCTATGGATTTGATCCATACCAAAATTTGATCAACAAACAATCACAAAGGATTATAGTTTGGAACCATAGACAAAAACCTTATGAATATAAAAAGATAAGGAAATTGAATTTCCAAAGCCAATAAAGCCTTACCAAAAGCCATACCAATTGGTGAACAATTATAATCCTAAAGGGATTAAAAAGATAAACATTTAATAAAGGAAATTGTTTTGGAAATACTATTTGGATCTTTTAATAAAAGACTTTGTTTTCAAATGAAAAGGTGAGCCAAATTAATTTTGGCCAAACTTTTGTAATAAAATATTTTGTTTTGATAAAATGAGTAAAAGTTTATTTAAATAAAATAATAAGGATTTAAATATCCAATTTTATTTAAGTAAAGGCTTTTCCCATTTTAAATGAACACCAAGTATTTTATTACTACTTTGAAATCTTTTATTAAAAGGTTTTGCTTTGATTAAAATGAGTAAAGGTTTATTTAAATAAAATAATAAGGATTTAAATATCCAATTTTATTTAAGTAAAGGCTTTCCCATTTTAATTAAAACACCAAAACTTATTTATTTATTTAAATAAGTTTCCAAGTATTCTTTTATTTTTCAAATAAAACCTACTGGTTTGTTTTTGAAAATAATTGGATTTCAAATGGAAATTTTATTAAATAAATCAAACACTATTAAATAACTAAAGATCCATTTTATTTAATAAATGGATCCAAAAATAAATAAAATAGTATTTTATTTTGAGATTTGGAATATGTTGAAAAACAGAACCAAATTCAAAGTACAAAGTTGAGTGGTTGTTTGAATTTGTTTGAAAACATTGTTTGAAATTGAAAACAGAAAAAGATTTAGAAACGGAAAAAGTTTAGACAGAAAAAAATAGAGCAACCCACTAAGGCCCAGCAGCAGCCCACCTAGCCCACCTCTCCTTTCCCTCAGAAAAACTTTTCGTACCAAATAACAGACCCACTGAGCCAATGACAACCAGGACCCACTTCTCCCTCTCACTCACTCGCTGACAACAGACCCCACCTCCTCTTATTTTTCCTCGAACCGTTTTTCCTAACCGCCGAATCAGCCCACAGAGACACTGACCAGTGGACCTCCTCCTCTTTCCTTTTTCCACTGACTGGTAGGCCCACTATCACTGTTCATCATCTCCTTCACCCACCCCGCAGCGACCAGTTCTTCTCCCCCGTTCTGCCGTTGAATCCTCTAGCTTAATTCGCCTTAACGCCGAGCCTTTACCTCGCCTTGATCATGCAGATTGAAACGCCTGTGTCTCCTCTATAATTCCCCTCTGACACCCCGCGCTGGCACGCCTTAGACCGCCCCTAATTTCTCCCTCGAGCTCCTCTGTCTCCGGCGAGCTCCGCGAGCAATTCCGGCCAGTGCCTGCCTCCCTTTGCCCCTTGGATGCTACGAACTCGTTCACCATCACCGTGCACTTCTTCCAGTACCTCCCACCTGTCTGCTAGTGCCCCACAGCCTCGCCTTCGTCTTCGTCCAGGAACCACCACCGTCTGCCTCGTCTCCGTCAAGTTTCTCCGGTAAGAGTCGACCGCCCCGAGCCCTTTCGTTCATGCACACAGCATCGCCTTGCTCTTGCGCATCTGACCCTACCCTCGGATTGCCCTCTCCTGAACTGCAGCGTCGCCTCGTCGTCAACCTGAGCGCCACCGTCTGTCTGCAAACTCCGGCGGAACCTCTCTGGTAAATCAGACCACCCCAACCCTTCTCGTTCACGCACACAGCTCCGCCATAATCTCCTGCGTCTAACCCAGTCCTCCGTTTGTCTTCTCGTGGACCACAGCCTCGTCTTCGACCGTGGACAGAGCCGGCCGACGTCGTTCTCTACTCCGGCGAGCAATTACGCCTGACCCCGAGCGCCCCTTGGCCAACATAGACCACATTGAGCATCAGCAAGCGTCAACGATCTCGTTGAGCCTTACCACATCCCCTCTAGCTTCTTGTATCACCGGCTCCGCCGCTAACAGACCCCGCCGCCGCCGGTAGCCACCGCAGCGCCGCCAGCTTCTGGTCAAACCCGCGCGAACCGTTCGATCTAGATCGGGCGTGTACGATAGATCACTTAAGCCACGAATGGGTATGCGCCCTGTACCGTGCGATCTAACTTAATCCAACGCTCCACGTAGCTCGAGCCGGCCGAACCAGTATCGACCAATGATATCACGCCACGTGGCCAGGTTCTGTTTTAAAACAGAATTAGAAAACAGAAACTTTTGCAAACTTCAAACCCTTGTATCTTTGGATCCACACGTCCAAATTTTACAAATTTGATGTCATTGGAATCAGAAAGTCAAGCCCTAGCCAACCCTACCCTTAATTTAGCAAATAGTATCTGTTAGCTTGTTTGATTTTGCAGATTCTTTTGTGTGCTTGCTAACATTAGAAAAATTGTTTAAAAATGATTTTAATGTTAAAACCTTTGCAAATTGGTTTGTTGTGACCTTACTGACCCTAGGAACCAACCCATGATTTGGAGAATGATTTTGGAAAGGTTTAGAATGGATTAATTAGTTTAGTCCATTTCTAGCTAACTAAAAACTATAGTTTTGTTTATGAAAATGTTTTTGTAAAGAAAACTTTGAGAAAATATTTTGAACCAAACCTACTGACCCAAACACCAAGTTTTGCAATAGCAACTCATTTGGTGAACCCTATAGGTTAAAGCCTTAGTAAAAATATTTTTACACCACATTATAGGTGAAACCCCTTTGCAAATGACTTTGCCATTTTGGTAAATGACCAATTTGGAACTCACAAAGTTTAGAAGCCTAGTGGAGACCACCTTTGCATTTAGAACCATCTTTTGCATGCTTGCATGCATTACCTTGACTTTAGGATTTTATGTGTGTTGTTTTGCTTAATTGGTAGATTGAGTTTGTGCCTTGCTTGATTGATTGTAGTGACTTGAAGAGTGTGATTGTTGCAAGGACAAAGAGTGAACCTATACCCTCTACCAAAAAGGCAAGTGATACTTCATACTATCTATCCCATTATTTTCAATATGCATTAGTGTTTTTGCCAAGTAAAACTTGCATGGTTTTTCTTTTGCTAAGTATAGACCTTGCTATAGGAAAACTAGTAGAATGAATCCTTAGAAGGATTTTCCTAAGTTAAGAATCCTATTACTATCAAGCTTAGCCTAGCTAATAGAAAACCTGGGTGGGATATATATTCATGCTATGAAAATTTCTAAGTCTATGGACTTGTGTTTTGTTTAATAAAACAACTAAGTTAATGAATCACCTGGGTGGAAATGGAAGGAATGGTTTGTGTTGAGTGGTTCACAAGGCCATGGACTTGGCTTGTGTATCTCACTTGTGGATGGCCACCCAGGAACAAAGAGATTTGAGATGTCAAATGTTGAGAAGCTTCAAGTGCAACCACTTGGCAATATGGGCTCTGCCATGATCATATAGGTTGCAATAACTTAGCCATATGGACAGTTGGTGGTAGTGTTTGATAGGTTGGAGCGCGTCCATGATGGTCTAAGGGAGAGCTTCTGAAAGATCTTGTCTTGGGAAACCAAGTCTTGTGGGGAAAGTGCACCACCTCTACAGAGTGTAAAAATCTAAGTACTTAGCCATGTCCCTGGAAAAGGACAATTTGAGCATCAAGACATGGAAGCAATCAAGAATCTCATCACTCCAATTTCTAAATTAAAACTTGTGGGTGAACAAGGGTTGTGTGAAATTCTTCAATCTTTGATGGAGAGATGGCTTGGTACAAGGATCTCAAAATCTTAGATTGGGAAAATTGTTTTTGCCAAGAAAATCTTCAGTCTTTGATTGGTAGATGCCTTGAGAGGATCTTCAGTCTTGATTGGTAGATGCCTTGGTGGTTTTTGCCAAATAAAACTTAGTGGTTTCAAAATGATAGGGAAAATCTGTTTTGAGCAATGCAAGCCTCAACTCCACTTAGCCAAAATGCATATAGATGATAGACTCCACTATACTACCAAAGTATCACTTGCCAATACAATTCAAATGTATTGACCCCTTGTGGCTGTAACTTGTAATGTTGCAGGTTTGATTGATTTTAGTGAAGATTGATTGATTAGGATTACAAAGTCTACAACCAACATCTGCCTGTGGCACTTTGAAGATGAAGGACCCATGCTTATAGTTATTCCGCTGCAATGTAATGTAATAGCCTAATGAGCTATGTATTGATGTAATAAAATTTATGTTACTCCTGGTAATAAAGTTGTATTATGACCTTTGTTTCTTGATACTACATCTAAACTGTGGATGCTAGCTATTGATCTAGGGACTAGCATTGTAAACACAGGGGACTCAATCTTATTTAAAGGTTGGGGATGTTACAGTGTTCTTTTCACATACCACCTATGGATCCACCAGTGTCATTGCATGTGTGTTCTTTTCACTAACAACAACCAGCGTCATTGCATGTGTGTTCTTTTCACATACCACATATGGATCCACCAGTGTCATTGAAATGTGTGTTCTCTATAGAGACCACACATGGATCCACCAGTGTCATTGCATGTGTGTTATTTTTAGTAACAACAACCAGAGTCATTGAAATGTGTGTTCTTTTCACATACCACATATGGATCCACCAGTGTCATTGCATGTGTGTTCTTTTCACAATCTACCCATGGATCCACCAGTGTCATTGCATGTGTGTTCTTTTTAGTAACAACAACCAGAGTCATTGGAATGTGTGTTCTTTTCACTAACAACAACTGGAGTCATTGCATGTGTGCTCTTTTCACAATCCACCTATGGATCCACCAGTGTCATTGCATGTGTGTTCTTTTTACAAACGACAACCAGATTCATTTCATGGCTGTTCTTCTCACATACCATCTATGGATCCACCAGTGTCATTGCATGTCTGTTCTTCTCACAATCCACACATGGATCCACCAGTGTCATTGCATGTGTGTTCTTTTTACTAACAACAACCAGTGTCATTGCATGTGTGTTCTCTTCACAATCCACACATGGATCCACCAGTGTTATTGCATGTATGTTCTTTTTAGTAACAACAACCAGTGTCATTGCATGTGTGTTCTCTTCAGAGACCACACATGGATCCACCGGTGTCATTGCATGTATGTTCTTTTCACTAACAACAACTAGAGTCATTGCATGTGTGTTATTTTCACATACCACATATGGATCCACCAGTATCATTGCGTGTGTGCTCTTTTCACAATCCACCCATGGATCCACCAGTGTCATTGCATGTGTGTTATTTTTAGTAACAATAATCAGAGTCATTGAAATGTGTGTTCTTTTCACATACCACCTATGGATCCACCAGTGTCATTGCATGTGTGTTCATTTCACTAACAACAACTAGAGTCATTGCATGTGTGTTCTTTTCACATACCACATATGGATCCACCAGTGTCATTGAAATGTGTGTTCTCTACAGAGACCACACATGGATCCACCGATGTCATTGCATGTGTGTTCTTTTTAGTAACAACAACCGGAGTCATTGAAATGTGTGTTCTTTTCACATACCACATATGGATTCACCAATGTCATTGCATGTGTGTTCTTTTCACAATCAACCCATGGATCCACCAATGTCATTGCATGTGTGTTCTTTTTAGTAACAACAACCAGAGTCATTGAAATGTGTGTTCTTTTCACATACCACCTATGGATCCACCAGTGTCATTGCATGTGTGTTCTTTTCACTAACAACAACCAGAGTCATTGCATGTGTGTTTTTTCACAATCCACCTATGGATCCACCCGTATCATTGAAATGTGTGTTCTCTACAAAGACCACACATGGATCCACTAGTGTCATTGCATGTATGTTCTTTTCACTAACAACAACTAGAGTCATTGCATGTGTGTTCTTTTCACATACCACATATGGATCCACCAGTGTCATTGCATGTGTGCTGTTTTCACAATCCACCCATGGATCCACCAGTGTCATTGCATGTGTGTTATTTTTAGTAACAACAACCAGAGTCATTGAAATGTGTGTTCTTTTCACATACCGCCTATGGATCCACCAGTGTCATTGCATGTGTGTTCTTTTCACTAACAACAACCAGCGTCATTGCATGTGTGTTCTTTTCACATACCACATATGGATCCACCAGTGTCATTGAAATGTTTGTTCTCTACAGAGACCACACATGGATCCACCAGTGTCATTGCATGTGTGTTATTTTTAGTAACAACAACCAGAGTCATTGAAATGTGTGTTATTTTCACATACCACCTATGGATCCACTAGTGTCATTGCATGTGTGTTCTTTTCACTAACAACAACCAGAGTCATTGCATCTGTGTTTTTTTCACAATCCACCTATGGATCCACCAGTATCATTGAAATGTGTGTTCTCTACAAAGACCACACATGGATCCACTAGTGTCATTGCATGTATGTTCTTTTCACTAACAACAACTGGAGTCATTGCATGTGTGTTCTTTTCACATACCACATATGGATCCACCAGTGTCATCGCATGTGTGCTGTTTTCACAATCCACCCATGGATCTACCAGTGTCATTGCATGTGTGTTATTTTTAGTAACAACAACCAGAGTCATTGAAATGTGTGTTATTTTCACATACCACCTATGGATCCACCAGTGTCATTGCATGTGTGTTCTTTTCACTAACAACAACCAGCGTCATTGCATGTGTGTTCTTTTCACATACCACATATGATCCACCAGTGTCATTGAAATGTGTGTTCTCTACAGAGACCACACATGGATCCACCAGTGTCATTGCATGTGTGTTATTTTTAGTAACAACAACCAGAGTAATTGAAATGTGTGTTCTTTTCACATACCGCCTATGGATCCACCAGTGTCATTGCATGTGTGTTCTTTTTAGTAACAACAACCAGAGTCATTGAAATGTGTGTTCTTTTCACATACCACCTATGGATCCACCAGTGTCATTGCATGTGTGTTCTTTTCACTAACAACAACCAGAGTCATTGCATGTGTGTTTTTTTCACAATCCACCTATGGATCCACCAGTATCATTGAAATGTGTGTTCTCTACAAAGACCACACATGGATCCACCGGTGTCATTGCATGTATGTTCTTTTCACTAACAACAACTAGAGTCATTGCATGTGTGTTCTTTTCACATACTACATATGGATCCACCAGTGTCATTGCATGTGTGCTGTTTTCACAAATCACCCATGGATCCACCAGTGTCATTACATGTGTGTTATTTTTAGTAACAATAACCAGAGTCATTGAAATGTGTGTTCTTTTCAGATACCACCTATGGATCCACCAGTGTCATTGCATGTGTGTTCTTTTCACTAACAACAACCAGCGTCATTGCATGTGTGTTCTTTTCACATACCACATATGGATCCACCAGTGTCATTGAAATGTGTGTTCTCTACAGAGACCGCACATGGATCCACCAGTGTCATTGCATGTGTGTTATTTTTAGTAACAACAATCAGAGTCATTGAAATGTGTGTTCTTTTCACATACCACCTATGGATCCACCAGTGTCATTGCATGTGTGTTCTTTTCACAATCCACCCATGGATCCACCAATGTCATTGCATGTGTGTTCTTTTTAGTAACAACAACCAGAGTCATTGAAATGTGTGTTCTTTTCACATACCACCTATGGATCCACCAGTGTCATTGCATGTGTGTTATTTTCACTAACAACAACCAGAGTCATTGCATGTGTGTTTTTTTCACTATCCACCAGTGTCATTGAAATGTGTGTTCTCTATAGAGACCACACATGGATCCACCAGTGTCATTGCATGTGTGTTCTTTTTAGTAACAACAACCATAGTCATTGAAATGTGTGTTCTTTTCACATACCACATATGGATCCACCAATGTCATTGCATGTGTGTTCTTTTCACAATCCACCCATGGATCCACCAATGTAATTGCATGTGTGTTCTTTTTAGTAACAACCAGAGTCATTGAAATGCGTGTTCTTTTCACATACCACCTATGGATCCACCAGTGTCATTGCATGTGTGTTCTTTTCACTAACAACAACCAGAGTCATTGCATGTGTTTTTTTTTCACATACCACATATGGATCCACCAGTGTCATTGAAATGTGTGTTCTCTACAGAGACCACCCGTGGATCCACCAGTGTCATTGCATGTATGTTCTTCTCACTAACAACAACTAGAGTCATTGCATGTGTGCTCTTTTCACAATCCACACATCGATCCACCAGTGTCATTGCATGTGTGTTCTTTTTACTAACAACAACTGGAGTCATTGCATGTGTGCTCTTTTCACAATCCACCTATGGATCCACCAGTGTCATTGCATGTGTGTTCTTTTTAATAACAACAACCAGTGTCATTGCATGTGTGTTCTTTTCACTAACAACAACTGGTGTCATTGCATGTGTGCTCTTTTCACAATCCACCTATGGATCCACCAGTGTCATTGCATGTGTGTTCTTTTTACTAACAACAACCAGAGTCATTTCATGGCTGTTATTCACACATACCACCTATGGATCCACCAGTGTCATTGCATGTCTATTCTTCTCACAATCCACACATGGATCCACCAGTGTCATTGCATGTGTGTTCTCTTCACAATCCAAATATGGATCCACCAGTGTCATTGCATGTGTGTTCTTTTTAGTAACAACAACAAGTGTCATTGCATGTGTGTTCTCTTCAGAGACCACACATGGATCCACCGGTGTCATTGCATGTGTGTTCTTTTCACTAACAACTACTGGAGTCATTGCATGTGTTTTCTTTTCACTAACAACAACTGGAGTCATTGCATGTGTGTTCTTTTTACTAACAACAACCAGAGTCATTTCATGGTTGTTCTTCTCACATACCACCTTTGGATCCACCAGTGTCATTGCATGTGTATTCTCTTCACAATCCACACATGGATCCACCAGTGTCATTGCATGTGTGCTCCTTTTAGTAACAACAGCCAGTGTCATTGCATGTGTGTTCTCTTCAGAGACCACACATGGATCCACGAGTGTCATTGCATGTGTGTTCTTTTTACTAGCAACAACCAGAGTCATTGAAATGTGTGCTCTCTTTAGAGACCACACATGGATCCACCGGTGTCATTGCATGTATATTCTTTTCACTAACAACAAGTAGAGTCATTGCATGTGTGTGTTTTCACTAACAACAACTGGAGTCATTGCATGTGTGTTCTTTTTACTAACAACAACCAGAGTCATTGAAATGTCTGCTCTCTTCAAAGACCACACATGGATCCACCGGTTTCATTGCATGTGTGCTCTTTTCACTAACAACAACTGGAGTCATTGCATGTGTGTTCTTTTCACATACAACATATGGATCCACCAGTGTCATTGCATGTGTGCTCTTTTCACAATCCACCCATGGATCCACCAGTGTGATTGCATGTGTCTTATTTTTAGTAACAACAACCAGAGTCATTGAAATGTGTGTTCTTTTCACATACCTCCTATGGATCCACCAGTGTCATTACATGTGTGTTCTTTTCACTAACAACAACCAGCGTCATTGCATGTGTGTTCTTTTCACATACCACATATGGATCCACCAGTGTCATTGAAATGTGTGTTCTCTACAGAGACCACACATGGATCCACCAGTGTCATTGCATGTGTGTTAGTTTTAGTAACAACAACCAGAGTCATTGAAATGTGTGTTCTTTTCACATACCACCTATGGATCCACCAGTGTCATTGCATGTGTGTTCTTTTTAGTAACAACAACCAGAGTCATTGAAATGTGTGTTCTTTTCACATACCACCTATGGATCCACCAGAGTCATTGCATGTGTGTTCTTTTCACAATCCACCCATGGATCCACCAATGTCATTGCATGTGTGTTCTTTTTAGTAACAACAACCAGAGTCATTGAAACGTGTGTTCTTTTCACATACCACCTATGGATCCACCAGTGTCATTGCATGTGTGTTATTTTCACTAACAACAACCAGAGTCATTGCATGTGTGTTTTTTCACAATCCACCAGTGTCATTGAAATGTGTGTTCTCTACAGAGACCACACATGGATCCACCAGTGTCATTGCATGTGTGTTCTTTTTAGTAACAACAACCATAGTCATAGAAATGTGTGTTCTTTTCACATACCCCATATGGATCCACCAATGTCATTGCATGTGTGTTCTTTTCACAATCCACCCATGGATCCACCAATGTCATTGCATGTGTGTTCTTTTTAGTAACAACAACCAGAGTCATTGAAATGCGTGTTCTTTTCACATACCGACTATGGATCCACCAGTGTCATTGCATGTGTGTTCTTTTCACTAACAACAACCAGAGTCATTGCATGTGTTTTTTTCACATACCACATATGGATCCACCAGTGTCATTGAAATGTGTGTTCTCTACAGAGACCACCCGTGGATCCACCAGTGTCATTGCATGTATGTTCTTCTCACTAACAACAACTAGAGTCATTGCATGTGTGCCCTTTTCACAATCCACACATCGATCCACCAGTGTCATTGCATGTGTGTTCTTTTTACTAACAACAAGTGGAGTCATTGCATGTGTGCTCTTTTCACAATCCACCTATGGATCCACCAGTGTCATTGCATGTGTGTTCTTTTTAATAACAACAACCAGTGTCATTGCATGTGTGTTCTTTTCACTAACAACAACCGGAGTCATTGCATGTGTGCTCTTTTCACAATCCACCTATGGATCCACCAGTGTCATTGCATGTGTGTTCTTTTTACTAACAACAACCAGAGTCATTTCATGACTGTTATTCACACATACCACCTATGGATCCACCAGTGTCATTGCATGTCTATTCTTCTCACAATCCACACATGGATCCACCAGTGTCATTGCATGTGTGTTCTTTTTACTAACAACAATCAGTGTCATTGCATGTGTGTTCTCTTCACAATCCAAATATGGATCCACCAGTGTCATTGCATGTGTGTTCTTTTTAGTAACAACAACAAGTGTCATTGCATGTGTGTTCTCTTCAGAGACCACACATGGATCCACCGGTGTCATTGCATGTGTGTTCTTTTCACTAACAACTACTGGAGTCATTGCATGTGTTTTCTTTTCACTAACAACAACTGGAGTCATTGCATGTGTGTTCTTTTTACTAACAACAACCAGAGTTATTTCATGGTTGTTCTTCTCACATACCACCTTTGGATCCACCAGTGTCATTGCATGTGTGTTCTCTTCACAATCCACACATGGATCCACCAGTGTCATTGCATGTGTGCTCCTTTTAGTAACAACAGCCAGTGTCATTGCATGTGTGTTCTCTTCAGAGACCACACATGGATCCACGAGTGTCATTGCATGTGTGTTCTTTTTACTAGCAACAACCAGAGTCATTGAAATGTGTGCTCTCTTTAGAGACCACACATGGATCCACCGGTGTCATTGCATGTATATTCTTTTCACTAACAACAAGTAGAGTCATTGCATGTGTGTGTTTTCACTAACAACAACTGGAGTCATTGCATGTGTGTTCTTTTTACTAACAACAACTAGAGTCATTGAAATGTCTGCTCTCTTCAGAGACCACACATGGATCCACCGGTTTCATTGCATGTGTGCTCTTTTCACTAACAACAACTGGAGTCATTGCATGTGTGTTCTTTTCACATACCACGTATGGATCCACCAGTGTCATTGCATGTGTGCTCTTTTCACAATCCACCCATGGATCCACCAGTGTGATTGCATGTGTGTTATTTTTAGTAACAACAACCAGAGTCATTGAAATGTGTGTTCTTTTCACATACCACCTATGGATCCACCAGTGTCATTGCATGTGTGTTCTTTTCACAATCCACCCATGGATCCACCAATGTCATTGCATGTGTGTTCTTTTTAGTAACAACAACCAGAGTCATTGAAATGTGTGTTCTTTTCACATACCACCTATGGATCCACCAGTGTCATTACATGTGTGTTCTTTTCACTAACAACAACCAGCGTCATTGCATGTGTGTTCTTTTCACATACCACATATGGATCCACCAGTGTCATTGAAATGTGTGTTCTCTACAGAGACCACACATGGATCCACCAGTGTCATTGCATGTGTGTTATTTTTAGTGACAACAACCAGAGTCATTGAAATGTGTGTTCTTTTCACATACCACCTATGGATCCACCAGTGTCATTGCATGTGTGTTCTTTTTAGTAACAACAACCAGATTCATTGAAATGTGTGTTCTTTTCACATACCACCTATGGATCCACCAGTGTCATTGCATGTGTGTTCTTTTCACAATCCACCCATGGATCCACCAATGTCATTGCATGTGTGTTCTTTTTAGTAACAACAACCAGAGTCATTGAAATGTGTGTTCTTTTCACATACCACCTATGGATCCACCAGTGTCATTGCATGTGTGTTATTTTCACTAACAACAACCAGAGTCATTGCATGTGTGTTTTTTCACAATCCACCAGTGTCATTGAAATGTGTGTTCTCTACAGAGACCACACATGGATCCACCAGTGTCATTGCATGTGTGTTCTTTTTAGTAACAACAACCATAGTCATTGAAATGTGTGTTCTTTTCACATACCACATATGGATCCACCAATGTCATTGCATGTGTGTTCTTTTCACAATCCACCCATGGATCCACCAATGTCATTGCATGTGTGTTCTTTTTAGTAACAACAACCAGAGTCATTGAAATGCGTGTTCTTTTCACATACCGACTATGGATCCACCAGTGTCATTGCATGTGTGTTATTTTCACTAACAACAACCAGAGTCACTGCATGTGTTTTTTTTTCACATACCACATATGGATCCACCAGTGTCATTGAAATGTGTGTTCTCTACAGAGACCACCCGTGGATCCACCAGTGTCATTGCATGTATGTTCTTCTCACTAACAATAACTAGAGTCATTGCATGTGTGCTCTTTTCACAATCCACACATCGATCCACCAATGTCATTGCATGTGTGTTCTTTTTACTAACAACAACTGGAGTCATTGCATGTGTGCTCTTTTCACAATCCACCTATGGATCCACCAGTGTCATTGCATGTGTGTTCTTTTTAATAACAACAACCAGTGTCATTGCATGTGTGTTCTTTTCACTAACAACAACTGGAGTCATTGCATGTGTGCTCTTTTCACAATCCACCTATGGATCCACCAGTGTCATTGCATGTGTGTTCTTTTTACTAACAACAACCAGAGTCATTTCATGACTATTATTCACACATACCACCTATGGATCCACCAGTGTCATTGCATGTCTATTCTTCTCACAATCCACACATGGATCCACCAGTGTCATTGCATGTGTGTTCTTTTTACTAACAACAATCAGTGTCATTGCATGTGTGTTCTCTTCACAATCCAAATATGGATCCACCAGTGTCATTGCATGTGTGTTCTTTTTAGTAACAACAACAAGTGTCATTGCATGTGTGTTCTCTTCAGAGACCACACATGGATCCACCGGTGTCATTGCATCTGTGTTCTTTTCACTAACAACTACTGGAGTCATTGCATGTGTTTTCTTTTCACTAACAACAACTGGAGTCATTGCATGTGTGTTCTTTTTACTAACAACAACCAGAGTCATTTCATGGTTGTTCTTCTCACATACCACCTTTGGATCCACCAGTGACATTGCATGTGTGTTCTCTTCACAATCCACACATGGATCCACCAGTGTCATTGCATGTGTGCTCCTTTTAGTAACAACAGCCAGTGTCATTGCATGTGTGTTCTCTTCAGAGACCACACATGGATCCACGAGTGTCATTGCATGTGTGTTCTTTTTACTAGCAACAACCAGAGTCATTGAAATGTGTGCTCTCTTTAGAGACCACACATGGATCCACCGGTGTCATTGCATGTATATTCTTTTCACTAACAACAAGTAGAGTCATTGCATGTGTGTGTTTTCACTAACAACAACTGGAATCATTGCATGTGTGTTCTTTTTACTAACAACAACCAGAGTCATTGAAATGTCTGCTCTCTTCAGAGACCACACATGGATCCACCGGTTTCATTGCATGTGTGCTCTTTTCACTAACAACAACTGGAGTCATTGCATGTGTGTTCTTTTCACATACCACGTATGGATCCACCAGTGTCATTGCATGTGTGCTCTTTTCACAATCCACCCATGGATCCACCAGTGTGATTGCATGTGTGTTATTTTTAGTAACAACAACCAGAGTCATTGAAATGTGTGTTCTTTTCACATACCACCTATGGATCCACCAGTGTCATTGCATGTGTGTTCTTTTCACAATCCACCCATGGATCCACCAATGTCATTGCATGTGTGTTCTTTTTAGTAACAACAACCAGAGTCATTGAAATGTGTGTTCTTTTCACATACCACCTATGGATCCACCAGTGTCATTGCATGTGTGTTATTTTCACTAACAACAACCAGAGTTATTGCATGTGTTTTTTTTTTCACAATCCACCAGTGTCATTGAAATGTGTGTTCTCTACAGAGACCACACATGGATCCACCAGTGTCATTGCATGTGTGTTCTTTTTAGTAACAACAACCATAGTCATTGAAATGTGTGTTCTTTTCACATACCACATATGGATCCACCAATGTCATTGCATGTGTGTTCTTTTCACAATCCACCCATGGATCCACCAATGTCATTGCATGTGTGTTCTTTTTAGTAACAACAACCAGAGTCATTGAAATGTGTGTTCTTTTCACATACCACCTATGGATCCGCCAGTGTCATTGCATGTGTGTTCTTTTCACTAACAACAACCAGAGTCATTGCATGTGTTTTTTTTTCACATACCACATATGGATCCACCAGTGTCATTGAAATGTGTGTTCTCTACAGAGACCACCCGTGGATCCACCAGTGTCATTGCATGTATGTTCTTCTCACTAACAACAACTAGAGTCATTGCATGTGTGCTCTTTTCACAATCCACACATCGATCCACCAGTGTCATTGCATGTGTGTTCTTTTTACTAACAACAACTGGAGTCATTGCATGTGTGCTCTTTTCACAATCCACCTATGGATCCACTAGTGTCATTGCATGTGTGTTCTTTTTACTAACAACAACCAGTGTCATTGCATGTGTGTTCTTTTCACTAACAACAACTGGAGTCATTGCATGTGTGCTCTTTTCACAATCCACCTATGGATCCACCAGTGCCATTGCATGTGTGTTCTTTTTACTAACAACAACCAGAGTCATTTCACGGCTGTTATTCACACATACCACCTATGGATCCACCAGTGTCATTGCATGTCTATTCTTCTCACAATCCACACATGGATCCACCAGTGTCATTGCATGTGTGTTCTTTTTACTAACAACAATCAGTGTCATTGCATGTGTGTTCTCTTCACAATCCAAATATGGATCCACCAGTGTCATTGCATGTGTGTTCTTTTTAGTAACAACAACAAGTGTCATTGCATGTGTGTTCTCTTCAGAGACCACACATGGATCCACCGGTGTCATTGCATGTGTGTTCTTTTCACTAACAACTACTGGAGTCATTGCATGTGTTTTCTTTTCACTAACAACAACTGGAGTCATTGCATGTGTGTTCTTTTTACTAACAACAACCAGAGTCATTTCATGGTTGTTCTTCTCACATACCACCTTTGGATCCACCAGTGTCATTGCATGTGTGTTCTCTTCACAATCCACACATGGATCCACCAGTGTCATTGCATGTGTGCTCCTTTTAGTAACAACAGCCAGTGTCATTGCTTGTGTGTTCTCTTCAGAGACCACACATGGATCCACGAGTGTCATTGCATGTGTGTTCTTTTTACTAGCAACAACCAGAGTCATTGAAATGTGTGCTCTCTTTAGAGACCACACATGGATCCACCGGTGTGTCATTGCATGTATATTCTTTTCACTAACAACAAGTAGAGTCATTGCATGTGTGTGTTTTCACTAACAACAACTGGATTCATTGCATGTGTGTTCTTTTTACTAACAACAACCAGAGTCATTGAAATGTCCGCTCTCTTCAGAGACCACACATGGATCCACCGGTTTCATTGCATGTGTGCTCTTTTCACTAACAACAACTAGAGTCATTGCATGTGCGTTCTTTTCACATACCACATATGGATCCACCAGTGTCATTGCATGTGTGCTCTTTTCACAATCCACCCATGGATCCACCAGTGTGATTGCATGTGTGTTATTTTTAGTAACGACAACCAGAGTCATTGAAATGTGTGTTCTTTTCACATACCACCTATGGATCCACCAGTGTCATTGCATGTGTGTTCTTTTCACAATCCACCCATGGATCCACCAATGTCATTGCATGTGTGTTCTTTTTAGTAACAACAACCAGAGTCATTGAAATGTGTGTTCTTTTCACATACCACCTATGGATCCACCAGTGTCATTGCATGTGTGTTATTTTCACTAACAACAACCAGAGTTATTGCATGTGTTTTTTTTTTCACAATCCACCAGTGTCATTGAAATGTGTGTTCTCTACAGAGACCACACATGGATCCACCAGTGTCATTGCATGTGTGTTCTTTTTAGTAACAACAACCATAGTCATTGAAATGTGTGTTCTTTTCACATACCACATATGGATCCACCAATGTCATTGCATGTGTGTTCTTTTCACAATCCACCCATGGATCCACCAATGTCATTGCATGTGTGTTCTTTTTAGTAACAACAACCAGAGTCATTGAAATGTGTGTTCTTTTCACATACCACCTATGGATCCACCAGTGTCATTGCATGTGTGTTCTTTTCACTAACAACAACCAGAGTCATTGCATGTGTTTTTTTTCACATACCACATATGGATCCACCAGTGTCATTGAAATGTGTGTTCTCTACAGAGACCACCCGTGGATCCACCAGTGTCATTGCATGTATGTTCTTCTCACTAACAACAACTAGAGTCATTGCATGTGTGCTCTTTTCACAATCCACACATCGATCCACCAGTGTCATTGCATGTGTGGTCATTTTACTAACAACAACTGGAGTCATTGCATGTGTGCTCTTTTCACAATCCACCTATGGATCCACTAGTGTCATTGCATCTGTGTTCTTTTTACTAACAACAACCAGTGTCATTGCATGTGTGTTCTTTTCACTAACAACAACTAGAGTCATCGCATGTGTGCTCTTTTCACAATCCACCTATGGATCCACCAGTGCCATTGCATGTGTGTTCTTTTTACTAACAACAACCAGAGTCATTTCACGGCTGTTATTCACACATACCACCTATGGATCCACCAGTGTCATTGCATGTCTATTCTTCTCACAATCCACACATGGATCCACCAGTGTCATTGCATGTGTGTTCTCTTCAGAGACCACACATGGATCCACCGGTGTCATTGCATGTGTGTTCTTTTCACTAACAACTACTGGAGTCATTGCATGTGTTTTCTTTTCACTAACAACAACTGGAGTCATCGCATGTGTGTTCTTTTTACTAACAACAACCAGAGTCATTTCATGGTTGTTCTTCTCACATACCACCTTTGGATCCACCAGTGTCATTGCATGTGTGTTCTCTTCACAATCCACACATGGATCCACCAGTGTCATTGCATGTGTGCTCCTTTTAGTAACAACAGCCAGTGTCATTGCATCTGTGTTCTCTTCAGAGATCACACATGGATCCACGAGTGTCATTGCATGTGTGTTCTTTTTACTAGCAACAACCAGAGTCATTGAAATGTGTGCTCTCTTTAGAGACCACACATGGATCCACCGGTGTCATTGCATGTATATTCTTTTCACTAACAACAAGTAGAGTCATTGCATGTGTGTGTTTTCACTAACAACAACTGGATTCATTGCATGTGTGTTCTTTTTACTAACAACAACCAGAGTCATTGAAATGTCCGCTCTCTTCAGAGACCACACATGGATCCACCGGTTTCATTGCATGTGTGCTCTTTTCACTAACAACAACTGGAGTCATTGCATGTGTGTTCTTTTCACATACCACATATGGATCCACCAGTGTCATTGCATGTGTGCTCTTTTCACAATCCACCCATGGATCCACCAGTGTGATTGCATGTGTGTTATTTTTAGTAACGACAACCAGAGTCATTGAAATGTGTGTTCTTTTCACATACCACCTATGGATCCACCAGTGTCATTGCATGTGTGTTCTTTTCACAATCCACCCATGGATCCACCAATGTCATTGCATGTGTGTTCTTTTTAGTAACAACAACCAGAGTCATTGGAATGTGTGTTCTTTTCACATACCACCTATGGATCCACCAGTGTCGTTGCATGTGTGTTATTTTCACTAACAACAACCAGAGTTATTGCATGTGTGTTTTTTTCACAATCCACCAGTGTCATTGAAATGTGTGTTCTCTACAGAGACCACACATGGATCCACCAGTGTCATTGCATGTGTGTTCTTTTTAGTAACAACAACCATAGTCATTGAAATGTGTGTTCTTTTCACATACCACATATGGATCCACCAATGTCATTGCATGTGTGTTCTTTTCACAATCTACCCATGGATCCACCAATGTCATTGCATGTGTGTTCTTTTTAGTAACAACAACCAGAGTCATTGAAATGTGTGTTCTTTTCACATACCACCTATGGATCCACCAGTGTCATTGCATGTGTATTCTTTTCACTAACAACAACCAGAGTCATTGCATGTTTTTTTTTCACATACCACATATGGATCCACCAGTGTCATTGAAATGTGTGTTCTTTACAGAGACCACCCGTGGATCCACCAGTGTCATTGCATGTATGTTCTTCTCACTAACAACAACTAGAGTCATTGCATGTGTGCTCTTTTCACAATCCACACATCGATCCACCAGTGTCATTGCATGTGTGTTCTTTTTACTAACAACAACTGGAGTCATTGCATGTGTGCTCTTTTCACAATCCACCTATGGATCCACTAGTGTCATTGCATGTGTGTTCTTTTTACTAACAACAACCAGTGTCATTGCATGTGTGTTCTTTTCACTAACAACAACTGGAGTCATTGCATGTGTGCTCTTTTCACAATCCACCTATGGATCCACCAGTGTCATTGCATGTGTGTTCTTTTTACTAACAACAACCAGAGTCATTTCACGGTTGTTATTCACACATACCACCTATGGATCCACCAGTGTCATTGCATGTCTATTCTTCTCACAATCTACACATGGATCCACCAGTGTCATTGCATGTGTGTTCTTTTTACTAACAACAAGCAGTGTCATTGCATGTGTGTTCTCTTCACAATCCAAATATGGATCCACCAGTGTCATTGCATGTGTGTTCTTTTTAGTAACAACAACAAGTGTCATTGCATGTGTGTTCTCTTCAGAGACCACACATGGATCCACCGGTGTCATTGCATGTGTGTTCTTTTCACTAACAACTACTGGAGTCATTGCATGTAATTTCTTTTCACTAACAACAACTGGAGTCATTGCATGTGTGTTCTTTTTACTAACAACAACCAGAGTCATTTCATGGTTGTTCTTCTCACATACCACCTTTGGATCCACCAGTGTCATTGCATGTGTGTTCTCTTCACAATCCACACATGGATCCACCAGTGTCATAGCGTGTGTGCTCCTTTTAGTAACAACAGCCAGTGTCATTGCATGTGTGTTCTCTTCAGAGACCACACATGGATCCACGAGTGTCATTGCATGTGTGTTCTTTTTACTAGCAACAACCAGAGTCATTGAAATGTGTTCTCTCTTTAGAGACCACACATGGATCCACCGGTGTCATTGCATGTATATTCTTTTCACTAACAACAAGTAGAGTCATTGCATGTGTGTGTTTTCACTAACAACAACTGGATTCATTGCATGTGTGTTCTTTTTACTAACAACAACCAAAGTCATTGAAATGTCCGCTCTCTTCAGAGACCACACATGGATCCACCGGTTTCATTGCATGTGTGCTCTTTTCACTAACAACAACTGGAGTCATTGCATGTGTGTTCTTTTCACATACCACATATGGATCCACCAGTGTCATTGCATGTGTGCTCTTTTCACAATCCACCCATGGATCCACCAGTGTGATTGCATGTGTGTTATTTTTAGTAACAACAACCAGAGTCATTGAAATGTGTGTTCTTTTCACATACCACCTATGGATCCACCAGTGTCATTGCATGTGTGTTCTTTTCACTAACAACAACCAGAGTCATTGCATGTGTTTTTTTTACATACCACATATGGATCCACCAGTGTCATTGAAATGTGTGTTCTCTACAGAGACCACCCGTGGATCCACCAGTGTCATTGCATGTATGTTCTTCTCACTAACAACAACTAGAGTCATTGCATGTGTGCTCTTTTCACAATCCACACATCGATCCACCAGTGTCATTGCATGTGTGTTCTTTTTACTAACAACAACTGGAGTCATTGCATGTGTGCTCTTTTCACAATCCACCTATGGATCCACTAGTGTCATTGCATGTGTTTTCTTTTTACTAACAACAACCAGTGTCATTGCATGTGTGTTCTTTTCACTAACAACAACTGGAGTCATTGCATGTGTGCTCTTTTCACAATCCACCTATGGATCCACCAGTGTCATTGCATGTGTGCTCTTTTTACTAACAACAACCAGAGTCATTTCACGGCTGTTATTCACACATACCACCTATGGATCCACCAGTGTCATTGCATGTCTATTCTTCTCACAATCCACACATGGATCCACCAGTGTCATTGCATGTGTGTTCTTTTTACTAACAACAATCAGTGTCATTGCATGTGTGTTCTCTTCACAATCCAAATATGGATCCACCCGTGTCATTGCATGTGTGTTCTTTTTAGTAACAACAACAAGTGTCAGTGCATGTGTGTTCTCTTCAGAGACCACACATGGATCCACCGGTGTCATTGCATGTGTGTTCTTTTCACTAACAACTACTGGAGTCATTGAATGTGTTTTCTTTTCACTAACAACAACTGGAGTCATTGCATGTGTGTTCTTTTTACTAACAACAACCAGAGTCATTTCATGGTTGTTCTTCTCACATACCACCTTTGGATCCACCAGTGTCATTGCATGTGTGTTCTCTTCACAATCCACACATGGATCCACCAGTGTCATTGCATGTGTGCTCCTTTTAGTAACAACAGCCAGTGTCATTGCATGTGTGTTCTCTTCAGAGACCACACATGGATCCACGAGTGTCATTGCATGTGTGTTCTTTTTACTAGCAACAACCAGAGTCATTGAAATGTGTGCTCTCTTTAGAGACCACACATGGATCCACCGGTGTCATTGCATGTATATTCTTTTCACTAACAACAAGTAGAGTCATTGCATGTGTGTGTTTTCACTAACAACAACTGGATTCATTGCATGTGTGTTCTTTTTACTAACAACAACCAAAGTCATTGAAATGTCCGCTCTCTTCAGAGACCACACATGGATCCACCGGTTTCATTGCATGTGTGCTCTTTTCACTAACAACAACTGGAGTCATTGCATGTGTGTTCTTTTCACATACCACATATGGATCCACCAGTGTCATTGCATGTGTGCTCTTTTCACAATCCACCCATGGATCCACCAGTGTGATTGCATGTGTGTTATTTTTAGTAACGACAACCAGAGTCATTGAAATGTGTGTTCTTTTCACATACCACCTATGGATCCACCAGTGTCATTGCATGTGTGTTCTTTTCACAATCCACCCATGGATCCACCAATGTCATTGCATGTGTGTTCTTTTTAGTAACAACAACTAGAGTCATTGAAATGTGTGTTCTTTTCACATACCACATATGGATCCACCAGTGTCGTTGCATGTGTGTTATTTTCACTAACAACAACCAGAGTTATTGCATGTGTGTTTTTTTCACAATCCACCAGTGTCATTGAAATGTGTGTTCTCTACAGAGACCACACATGGATCCACCAGTGTCATTGCATGTGTTTTCTTTTTAGTAACAACAACCATAGTCATTGAAATGTGTGTTCTTTTCACATACCACATATGGATCCACCAATGTCATTGCATGTGTGTTCTTTTCACAATCCACCCATGGATCCACCAATGTCATTGCATGTGTGTTCTTTTTAGTAACAACAACTAGAGTCATTGAAATGTGTGTTCTTTTCACATACCACCTATGGATCCACCAGTGTCATTGCATGTGTATTCTTTTCACTAACAACAACCAGAGTCATTGCATGTTTTTTTTCACATACCACATATGGATCCACCAGTGTCATTGAAATGTGTGTTCTCTACAGAGACCACCCGTGGATCCACCAGTGTCATTGCATGTATGTTCTTCTCACTAACAACAACTAGAGTCATTGCATGTGTGCTCTTTTCACAATCCACACATCGATCCACCAGTGTCATTGCATGTGTGTTCTTTTTACTAACAACAACTGGAGTCATTGCATGTGTGCTCTTTTCACAATCCACCTATGGATCCACTAGTGTCATTGCATGTGTGTTCTTTTTACTAACAACAACCAGTGTCATTGCATGTGTGTTCTTTTCACTAACAACAACTGGAGTCATTGCATGTGTGCTCTTTTCACAATCCACCTATGGATCCACCAGTGTCATTGCATGTGTGTTCTTTTTACTAACAACAACCAGAGTCATTTCACGGCTGTTATTCACACATACCACCTATGGATCCACTAGTGTCATTGCATGTCTATTCTTCTCACAATCCACACATGGATCCACCAGTGTCATTGCATGTGTGTTCTTTTTACTAACAACAATCAGTGTCATTGCATGTGTGTTCTCTTCACAATCCAAATATGGATCCACCAGTGTCATTGCATGTGTGTTCTTTTTAGTAACAACAACAAGTGTCATTGCATGTGTGTTCTCTTCAGAGACCACACATGGATCCACCGGTGTCATTGCATGTGTGTTCTTTTCACTAACAACTACTGGAGTCATTGCATGTGTTTTCTTTTCACTAACAACAACTGGAGTCATTGGATGTGTGTTCTATTTACTAACAACAACCAGAGTCATTTCATGGTTGTTCTTCTCACATACCACCTTTGGATCCACCAGTGTCATTGCATGTGTGTTCTCTTCACAATCCACACATGGATCCACCAGTGTCATTGCATGTGTGATCCTTTTAGTAACAACAGCCAGTGTCATTGCATGTGTGTTCTCAGAGACCACACATGGATCCACGAGTGTCATTGCATGTGTGTTCCTTTTACTAGCAACAACCAGAGTCATTGAAATGTGTGCTCTCTTCAGAGACCACACATGGATCCACCGGTGTCATTGCATGTATATTCTTTTCACTAACAACAAGTAGAGTCATTGCATGTGTGTGTTTTCACTAACAACAACTGGAGTCATTGCATGTGTGTTCTTTTTAGTAACAACAACCAGTGTCATTGCATGTGTGTTATTTTTAGTAACAACAACCAGAGTCATTGAAATGTGTGTTCTTTTCACATACCACCTATGGATCCACCAGTGTCATTGCCTGTGTGTTCTTTTTACTAACGGCAACCAGACTCATTTCATGGCTGTTCTTCTCACATACCACCTATGGATCCACCAGTGTCATTGCATGTCTGTTCTTCTCACAATCCACACATGGATCCATTAGTGTCATTGCATGTGTGTTCTTTTTACTAACAACAACCAGTGTCATTGCATGTGTGTTCTCTTCACAATCCACACATGGATCCACCAGTGTTATTGCATGTGTGTTCTTTTTAGTAACAACAACCAGTGTCATTGCATGTGTGTTCTCTTCAGAGACCACACATGGATCCACCGGTGTCATTGCATGTATGTTATTTTCACTAACAACAACTGGAGTCATTGCATGTGTGTTCTTTTCACATACCACATATGGATCCACCAGTGTCATTGCATGTGTGCTCTTTTTCCAATCCACCCATGGATCCACCAGTGTCATTGCATGTGTGTTATTTTTAGTAACAACAACTAGAGTCATTGAAATGTGTGTTGTTTTCACATACCACCTATGGATCCACCAGTGTCATCGAATGCGTGTTCTTTTCACTAACAACAACCAGAGTCATTGCATGTGTTTTTTTCACATACAACATATGGATCCACCAGTGTCATTGAAATGTGTGTTCTCTATAGAGACCACACATGGATCCACCAGTGTCATTGCATGTGTGTTATTTTTAGTAACAACAACCAGAGTCATTGAAATGTGTGTTCTTTTCACATACCACATATGGATCCACCAGTGTCATTGCATGTGTGTTCTTTTCACAATCCACCCATGGATCCACCAGTGTCATTGCATGTGTGTTCTTTTTAGTAACAACAACCAGAGTCATTGGATTGTGTGTTCTTTTCACTAACAACAACTGGAGTCATTGCATGTGTGCTCTTTTCACAATCCACCTATGGATCCACCAGTGTCATTGCATGTGTGTTCTTTTCACTAACAACAACCAGACATTTCATGGCTGTTCTTCTCACATACCACCTAATGATCCACCAGTGTCATTGCATGTATGTTCTTCTCACAATCCACACATGGATCCACTAGTGAAATTGCATGTGTGTTATTTTTACTAACAACAACCAGTGTCATTGCATGTGTGTTCTCTTCACAATCCACACGGATCCACCAGTGTCATTGCATGCGTGTTCTTTTTAGTAACAACAACTAGTGTCATTGCATGTGTGTTCTCTTCAGAGACCACACATGGATCCACCGGTGTCATTGCATGTATCTTATTTTCACTAACAACAACTGGAGTCACTTCATGCGTGTTCTTTTCATATACCACATATGGATCTACCAGTGTCATTGAAATGTGTGCTCTTTTCACAATCCACCTATGGATCCACTAGTGTCATTGCATGTGTGTTCTTTTTACTAACAACAACCAGAGTCATTTCATGGCTGTTCTTCTCACATACCACCTATGGATCCACCAGTGTCATTGCATGTGTGTTCTCTTCACAATCCACACATGGATACACTAGTGTCATTGCATGTGTGTTCTTTTTACTAACAACAATCAGCGTCATTGCATGTGTGTTCTCTTCAAAGACCACACATGGATCCACCGGTGTCATTGCATACGTGTTCTTTTTAGTAACGACAACCGGTGTCATTGCATGTGTGTTCTCTTTAGAGACCACACATGGATCCACCGGTGTCATTGCATGTATGTTCTTTTCACTAACAACAACTGGAGTCATTGCATGTGTGTTCTTTTCACATACCACATATGGATCCACCAGTGTCATTGCATGTGTGCTCTTTTCACAATCCACCCATGGATCCACCAGTGTGATTGCATGTGTGTTATTTTTAGTAACAATAACCAGAGTCATTAAAATGTGTGTTCTTTTCACATACCACCTATGGATCCACCAGTGTCATTGCATGTGTGTTCTTTTCACTAACAACAAACAGAGTCATTGCATGTGTGTTCTTTTCACTAACAACAACCAGAGTCATTGCATGTGTGTTCTTTTCACATACCACATATCGATCCACCAGTGTCATTGAAATGTGTGTTCTCTACAAATACCACACATGGATCCACTAGTGTCATTGCATGTATGTTCTTTTCACTAACAACAACTGGAGTCATTGCATGTGTGTTCTTTTCACATACCACATATGGATCCACCAGTGTCATTGCATGTGTGCTGTTTTCACAATCCACCCATGGATCCACCAGTGACATTGCATGTGTGTTATTTTTATTAATAACAACCAGAGTCATTGAAATGTGTGTTCTTTTCACATACCACCTATGGATCCACCAGTGTCATTGCATGTGTGTTCTTTTCACTAACAACAACCAACGTCATTGCATGTGTGTTATTTTCACATACCACATATGGATCCACCAGTGTCATTGAAATGTGTGTTCTCTACAGAGACCACACATGGATCCACTAGTCTCATTGCATGTGTGTTATTTTTAGTAACAACAACCAGAGTCATTGAAATGTGTGTTCTTTTCACATACCACATATGGACCCACAAGTGTCATTGCATGTGTGTTCTTTTCACAATCTACCCATGGATCCACCAGTGTCATTACATGTGTGTTCTTTTTAGTAACAACAACCAGAGTCATTGGAATGTGTGTTCTTTTCACTAACAACAACTGGAGTCATTGCATGTGTGCTCTTTTCACAATCCACCTATGGATCCACCAGTGTCATTGCATGTGTGTTCTTTTTAATAACAACAACCAGATTCATTTCATGGCTGTTCTTCTCACATACCACCTATGGATCCACCAGTGTCATTGCATGTCTGTTCTTCTCACAATCCACACATGGATCCACCAGTGTCATTGCATGTGTGTTCTTTTTACTAACAACAACCAGTGTCATTGCATGTGTGTTCTCTTCACAATCCACACATGGATCCACCAGTGTTATTGCATGTGTGTTCTTTTTAGTAACAACAACCAGTGTCATTGCATGTGTGTTCTCTTCAGAGACCACACATGGATCCACCGATGTCATTGCATGTATGTTCTTTTCACTAACAACAACTAGAGTCATTGCATGTGTGTTATTTTCACATACCACATATGGATCCACCAGTATCATTGCTTGTGTGCTCTTTTCACAATCCACCCATGGATCCACCAGTGTCATTGCATGTGTGTTATTTTTAGTAACAACAATCAGAGTCATTGAAATGTGTGTTCTTTTCACATACCACCTATGGATCCACCAGTGTCATTGCATGTGTGTTCATTTCACTAACAACAACTAGAGTCATTGCATGTGTGTTCTTTTCACATACCACATATGGATCCACCAGTGTCATTGAAATGTGTGTTCTCTACAGAGACCACACATGGATCCACCAGTGTCATTGCATGTGTGTTCTTTTTAGTAACAACAACCATAGTCATTGAAATGTGTGTTCTTTTCACATATACCACATATGGATCCACCAATGTCATTGCATGTGTGTTCTTTTCACAATCCACCCATGGATCCACCAATGTCATTGCATGTGTGTTCTTTTTAGTAACAACAACCAGAGTCATTGAAATGTGTGTTCTTTTCACATACCACCTATGGATCCACCAGTGTCATTGCATGTGTGTTCTTTTCACTAACAACAACCAGAGTCATTGCACGTGTGTTTTTTTCACATACCACATATGGATCCACCAGTGTCATTGAAATGTGTGTTCTCTACAGAGACCACCCGTGGATCCACCAGTGTCATTGCTTGTATGTTCTTCTCACTAACAACAAGTAGAGTCATTGCATGTGTGCTCTTTTCACAATCCACACATCGATCCACCAGTGTCATTGCATGTGTGTTCTTTTTACTAACAACAACTGGAGTCATTGCATGTGTGCTCTTTTCACAATCCACCTATGGATCCACCAGTGTCATTGCATGTGTGTTCTTTTTACTGACAACAACCAGTGTCATTGCATGTGTGTTCTTTTCACTAACAACAACTGGAGTCATTGCATGTGTGCTCTTTTCACAATCCACCTATGGATCCACCAGTGTCATTGCATGTGTGTTCTTTTTACTAACAACAACCAGAGTCATTTCATGGCTGTTATTCACACATACCACCTATGGATCCACCAGTGTCATTGCATGTCTGTTCTTCTCACAATCCACACATGGATCCACCAGTGTCATTGCATGTGTGTTCTTTTTACTAACAACAACCAGTGTCATTGCATGTGTGTTCTCTTCACAATCCACACATGGATCCACCAGTGTTATTGCATGTGTGTTCTTTTTAGTAACAACAACCAGTGTCATTGTATGTGTGTTCTCTTCAGAGACCACACATGGATCCACCGGTGTCGTTGCATGTGTGTTCTTTTCACTAACAACTACTGGAGTCATTGCATGTGTTTTCTTTTCACTAACAACAACTGGAGTCATTGCATGTGTGTTCTTTTTACTAACAACAACCAGAGTCATTTCATGGTTGTTCTTCTCACATACCACCTTTGGATCCACCAGTGTCATTGCATGTGTGTTCTCTTCACAATCCACACATGGATCCACCAGTGTCATTGCATGTGTGCTCCTTTTAGTAACAACAGCCAGTGTCATTGCATGTGTGTTCTCCGCAGAGACCACACATGGATCCACGAGTGTCATTGCATGTGTGTTCTTTTTACTAGCAACAACCAGAGTCATTGAAATGTGTGCTCTCTTTAGAGACCACACATGGATCCACCGGTGTCATTGCATGTATATTCTTTTCACTAACAATAAGTAGAGTCATTGCATGTGTGTGTTTTCACTAACAACAACTGGAGTCATTGTATGTGTGTTCTTTTTACTAACAACAACCAGAGTCATTGAAATGTCTACTCTCTTCAGAGACCACACATGGATCCACCGGTGTCATTGCATGTGTGCTCTTTTCACTAACAACAACTGGAGTCATTGCATGTGTGTTCTTTTCACATACCACATATCGATCCACCAGTGTCATTGCATGTGTGCTCTTTTCACAATCCACCCATGGATCCACCAGTGTGATTGCATGTGTGTTATTTTTAGTAACAACAACCAGAGTCATTGAAATGTGTGTTCTTTTCACATACCACCTATGGATCCACTAGTGTCATTGCATCTGTGTTCTTTTCACTAACAACAACCAGAGTCATTGCATGTGTGTTCTTTTCACATACCACATATCGATCCACCAGTATCATTGAAATGTGTGTTCTCTACAAAGACCACACATGGATCCACAAGTGTCATTGCATGTATGTTCTTTTCACTAACAACAACTGGAGTCATTGCATGTGTGTTCTTTTCACATACCACATATGGATCCACCAGTGTCATTGCATGTGTGCTCTTTTCACAATCCACCCATGGATCCACCAGTGTCATTGCATGTGTGTTATTTTTAGTAACAACAACCAGAGTCATTGAAATGTGTGTTCTTTTCACATACCACCTATGGATCCACCAGTGTCATTGCATGTGTGTTCTTTTCACTAACAACAACCAGCGTCATTGCATGTGTGTTCTTTTCACATACCACATATGGATCCACCAGTGTCATTGAAATGTGTGTTCTCTACAGAGACCACACATGGATCCACCAGTGTCATTGCATGTGTGTTCTTTTTAGTAACAACAACCAGAGTCATTGAAATGTGTGTTCTTTTCACATACCACATATGGATCCACCAGTGTCATTGCATGTGTGTTCTTTTCACAATCCACCCATGGATCCACCAGTGTCATTGCATGTGTGTTCTTTTTAGTAACAACAACCAGAGTCATTGGAATGTGTGTTCTTTTCACTAACAACAACTGGAGTCATTGCATGTGTGCTCTTTTCACAATCCACCTATGGATCCACCAGTGTCATTGCATGTGTGTTCTTTTCACTAACAACAACCAGACATTTCATGGCTGTTCTTCTCACATACCACCTAATGATCCACCAGTGTCATTGCATGTATGTTCTTCTCACAATCCACACATGGATCCACTAGTGAAATTGCATGTGTGTTATTTTTACTAACAACAACCAGTGTCATTGCATGTGTGTTCTCTTCACAATCCACACGGATCCACCAGTGTCATTGCATGCGTGTTCTTTTTAGTACCAACAACTAGTGTCATTGCATGTGTGTTCTCTTCAGAGACCACACATGGATCCACCGGTGTCATTGCATGTATCTTATTTTCACTAACAACAACTGGAGTCACTTCATGTGTGTTCTTTTCATATACCACATATGGATCAACCAGTGTCATTGAAATGTGTGCTCTTTTCACAATCCACCTATGGATCCACTACTGTCATTGCATGTGTGTTCTTTTTACTAACAACAACCAGAGTCATTTCATGGCTGTTCTTCTCACATACCACCTATGGATCCACCAGTGTCATTGCATGTGTGTTCTCTTCACAATCCACACATGGATACACTAGTGTCATTGCATGTGTGTTCTTTTTACTAACAACAATCAGCGTCATTGCATGTGTGTTCTCTTCAAAGACCACACATGGATCCACCGGTGTCATTGCATACGTGTTCTTTTTAGTAACGACAACCGGTGTCATTGCATGTGTGTTCTCTTTAGAGACCACACATGGATCCACCGGTGTCATTGCTTGTATGTTCTTTTCACTAACAACAACTGGAGTCATTGCATGTGTGTTCTTTTCACATACCACATATGGATCCACCAGTGTCATTGCATGTGTGCTCTTTTCACAATCCACCCATGGATCCACCAGTGTGATTGCATGTGTGTTATTTTTAGTAACAACAACCAGAGTCATTAAAATGTGTGTTCTTTTCACATACCACCTATGGATCCACCAGTGTCATTGCATGTGTGTTCTTTTCACTAACAACAAACAGAGTCATTACATGTGTGTTCTTTTCACTAACAACAACCAGAGTCATTGCATGTGTGTTCTTTTCACATACCACATATCGATCCACCAGTGTCATTGAAATGTGTGTTCTCTACAAAGACCACACATGGATCCACTAGTGTCATTGCATGTATGTTCTTTTCACTAACAACAACTGGAGTCATTGCATGTGTGTTCTTTTCACATACCACATATGGATCCACCAGTGTCATTGCATGTGTGCTGTTTTCACAATCCACCCATGGATCCACCAGTGTCATTGCATGTGTGTTATTTTTATTAATAACAACCAGAGTCATTGAAATGTGTGTTCTTTTCACATACCACCTATGGATCCACCAGTGTCATTGCATGTATGTTCTTTTCACTAACAACAACCAGCGTCATTGCATGTTTGTTCTTTTCACATACCACATATGGATCCACCAGTGTCATTGAAATGTGTGTGTTCTCTACAGAGACCACACATGGATCCACTAGTGTCATTGCATGTGTGTTATTTTTAGTAACAACAACCAGAGTCATTGAAATGTGTGTTCTTTTCACATACCACATATGGACCCACAAGTGTCATTGCATGTGTGTTCTTTTCACAATCTACCCATGGATCCACCAGTGTCATTACATGTGTGTTCTTTTTAGTAACAACAACCAGAGTCATTGGAATGTGTGTTCTTTTCACTAACAACAACTGGAGTCATTGCATGTGTGCTCTTTTCACAATCCACCTATGGATCCACCAGTGTCATTGCATGTGTGTTCTTTTTAATAACAACAACCAGATTCATTTCATGGTTGTTCTTCTCACATACCACGTATGGATCCACCAGTGTCATTGCATGTCTGTTCTTCTCACAATCCACACATGGATCCACCAGTGTCATTGCATGTGTGTTCTTTTTACTAACAACAACTAGTGTCATTGCATGTGTGTTCTCTTCACAATCCACACATGGATCCACCAGTGTTATTGCATGTGTGTTCTTTTTAGTAACAACAACCAGTGTCATTGCATGTGTGTTCTCTTCAGAGACCACACATGGATCCACCGATGTCATTGCATGTATGTTCTTTTCACTAACAACAACTAGAGTCATTGCATGTGTGTTATTTTCACATACCACATATGGATCCACCAGTATCATTGCTTGTGTGCTCTTTTCACAATCCACCCATGGATCCACCAGTGTCATTGCATGTGTGTTATTTTTAGTAACAACAATCAGAGTCATTGAAATGTGTGTTCTTTTCACATACCACCTATGGATCCACCAGTGTCATTGCATGTGTGTTCATTTCACTAACAACAACTAGAGTCATTGCATGTGTGTTCTTTTCACATACCACATATGGATCCACCAGTGTCATTGAAATGTGTGTTCTCTACAGAGACCACACATGGATCCACCAGTGTCATTGCATGTGTGTTCTTTTTAGTAACAACAACCATAGTCATTGAAATGTGTGTTCTTTTCACATACCACATATGGATCCACCAATGTCATTGCATGTGTGTTCTTTTCACAATCCACCCATGGATCCACCAATGTCATTGCATGTGTGTTCTTTTTAGTAACAACAACCAGAGTCATTGAAATGTGTGTTCTTTTCACATACCACCTATGGATCCACCAGTGTCATTGCATGTGTGTTCTTTTCACTAACAACAACCAGAGTCATTGCACGTGTGTTTTTTTCACATACCACATATGGATCCACCAGTGTCATTGAAATGTGTGTTCTCTACAGAGACCAACCGTGGATCCACCAGTGTCATTGCTTGTATGTTCTTCTCACTAACAACAAGTAGAGTCATTGCATGTGTGCTCTTTTCACAATCCACACATCGATCCACCAGTGTAATTGCATGTGTGTTCTTTTTACTAACAACAACTGGAGTCATTGCATGTGTGCTCTTTTCACAATCCACCTATGGATCCACCAGTGTCATTGCATGTGTGTTCTTTTTACTGACAACAACCAGTGTCATTGCATGTGTGTTCTTTTCACTAACAACAACTGGAGTCATTGCATGTGTGCTCTTTTCACAATCCACCTATGGATCCACCAGTGTCATTGCATGTGTGTTCTTTTTACTAACAACAACCAGAGTCATTTCATGGCTGTTATTCACACATACCACCTATGGATCCACCAGTGTCATTGCATGTCTGTTCTTCTCACAATCCACACATGGATCCACCAGTGTCATTGCATGTGTGTTCTTTTTACTAACAACAACCAGTGTCATTGCATGTGTGTTCTCTTCACAATCCACACATGGATCCACCAGTGTTATTGCATGTGTGTTCTTTTTAGTAACAACAACCAGTGTCATTGTATGTGTGTTCTCTTCAGAGACCACACATGGATCCACCGGTGTCGTTGCATGTGTGTTCTTTTCACTAACAACTACTGGAGTCATTGCATGTGTTTTCTTTTCACTAACAACAACTGGAGTCATTGCATGTGTGTTCTTTTTACTAACAACAACCAGAGTCATTTCATGGTTGTTCTTCTCACATACCACCTTTGGATCCACCAGTGTCATTGCATGTGTGTTCTCTTCACAATCCACACATGGATCCACCAGTGTCATTGCATGTGTGCTCCTTTTAGTAACAACAGCCAGTGTCATTGCATGTGTGTTCTCCGCAGAGACCACACATGGATCCACGAGTGTCATTGCATGTGTGTTCTTTTTACTAGCAACAACCAGAGTCATTGAAATGTGTGCTCTCTTTAGAGACCACACATGGATCCACCGGTGTCATTGCATGTATATTCTTTTCACTAACAATAAGTAGAGTCATTGCATGTGTGTGTTTTCACTAACAACAACTGGAGTCATTGTATGTGTGTTCTTTTTACTAACAACAACCAGAGTCATTGAAATGTCTACTCTCTTCAGAGACCACACATGGATCCACCGGTGTCATTGCATGTGTGCTCTTTTCACTAACAACAACTGGAGTCATTGCATGTGTGTTCTTTTCACATACCACATATCGATCCACCAGTGTCATTGCATGTGTGCTCTTTTCACAATCCACCCATGGATCCACCAGTGTGATTGCATGTGTGTTATTTTTAGTAACAACAACCAGAGTCATTGAAATGTGTGTTCTTTTCACATACCACCTATGGATCCACTAGTGTCATTGCATCTGTGTTCTTTTCACTAACAACAACCAGAGTCATTGCATGTGTGTTCTTTTCACATACCACATATCGATCCACCAGTATCATTGAAATGTGTGTTCTCTACAAAGACCACACATGGATCCACAAGTGTCATTGCATGTATGTTCTTTTCACTAACAACAACTGGAGTCATTGCATGTGTGTTCTTTTCACATACCACATATGGATCCACCAGTGTCATTGCATGTGTGCTCTTTTCACAATCCACCCATGGATCCACCAGTGTCATTGCATGTGTGTTATTTTTAGTAACAACAACCAGAGTCATTGAAATGTGTGTTCTTTTCACATACCACCTATGGATCCACCAGTGTCATTGCATGTGTGTTCTTTTCACTAACAACAACCAGCGTCATTGCATGTGTGTTCTTTTCACATACCACATATGGATCCACCAGTGTCATTGAAATGTGTGTTCTCTACAGAGACCACACATGGATCCACCAGTGTCATTGCATGTGTGTTCTTTTTAGTAACAACAACCAGAGTCATTGAAATGTGTGTTCTTTTCACATACCACATATGGATCCACCAGTGTCATTGCATGTGTGTTCTTTTCACAATCCACCCATGGATCCACCAGTGTCATTGCATGTGTGTTCTTTTTAGTAACAACAACCAGAGTCATTGGAATGTGTGTTCTTTTCACTAACAACAACTGGAGTCATTGCATGTGTGCTCTTTTCACAATCCACCTATGGATCCACCAGTGTCATTGCATGTGTGTTCTTTTCACTAACAACAACCAGACATTTCATGGCTGTTCTTCTCACATACCACCTAATGATCCACCAGTGTCATTGCATGTATGTTCTTCTCACAATCCACACATGGATCCACTAGTGAAATTGCATGTGTGTTATTTTTACTAACAACAACCAGTGTCATTGCATGTGTGTTCTCTTCACAATCCACACGGATCCACCAGTGTCATTGCATGCGTGTTCTTTTTAGTACCAACAACTAGTGTCATTGCATGTGTGTTCTCTTCAGAGACCACACATGGATCCACCGGTGTCATTGCATGTATCTTATTTTCACTAACAACAACTGGAGTCACTTCATGTGTGTTCTTTTCATATACCACATATGGATCAACCAGTGTCATTGAAATGTGTGCTCTTTTCACAATCCACCTATGGATCCACTACTGTCATTGCATGTGTGTTCTTTTTACTAACAACAACCAGAGTCATTTCATGGCTGTTCTTCTCACATACCACCTATGGATCCACCAGTGTCATTGCATGTGTGTTCTCTTCACAATCCACACATGGATACACTAGTGTCATTGCATGTGTGTTCTTTTTACTAACAACAATCAGCGTCATTGCATGTGTGTTCTCTTCAAAGACCACACATGGATCCACCGGTGTCATTGCATACGTGTTCTTTTTAGTAACGACAACCGGTGTCATTGCATGTGTGTTCTCTTTAGAGACCACACATGGATCCACCGGTGTCATTGCTTGTATGTTCTTTTCACTAACAACAACTGGAGTCATTGCATGTGTGTTCTTTTCACATACCACATATGGATCCACCAGTGTCATTGCATGTGTGCTCTTTTCACAATCCACCCATGGATCCACCAGTGTGATTGCATGTGTGTTATTTTTAGTAACAACAACCAGAGTCATTAAAATGTGTGTTCTTTTCACATACCACCTATGGATCCACCAGTGTCATTGCATGTGTGTTCTTTTCACTAACAACAAACAGAGTCATTACATGTGTGTTCTTTTCACTAACAACAACCAGAGTCATTGCATGTGTGTTCTTTTCACATACCACATATCGATCCACCAGTGTCATTGAAATGTGTGTTCTCTACAAAGACCACACATGGATCCACTAGTGTCATTGCATGTATGTTCTTTTCACTAACAACAACTGGAGTCATTGCATGTGTGTTCTTTTCACATACCACATATGGATCCACCAGTGTCATTGCATGTGTGCTGTTTTCACAATCCACCCATGGATCCACCAGTGTCATTGCATGTGTGTTATTTTTATTAATAACAACCAGAGTCATTGAAATGTGTGTTCTTTTCACATACCACCTATGGATCCACCAGTGTCATTGCATGTATGTTCTTTTCACTAACAACAACCAGCGTCATTGCATGTTTGTTCTTTTCACATACCACATATGGATCCACCAGTGTCATTGAAATGTGTGTGTTCTCTACAGAGACCACACATGGATCCACTAGTGTCATTGCATGTGTGTTATTTTTAGTAACAACAACCAGAGTCATTGAAATGTGTGTTCTTTTCACATACCACATATGGACCCACAAGTGTCATTGCATGTGTGTTCTTTTCACAATCTACCCATGGATCCACCAGTGTCATTACATGTGTGTTCTTTTTAGTAACAACAACCAGAGTCATTGGAATGTGTGTTCTTTTCACTAACAACAACTGGAGTCATTGCATGTGTGCTCTTTTCACAATCCACCTATGGATCCACCAGTGTCATTGCATGTGTGTTCTTTTTAATAACAACAACCAGATTCATTTCATGGTTGTTCTTCTCACATACCACGTATGGATCCACCAGTGTCATTGCATGTCTGTTCTTCTCACAATCCACACATGGATCCACCAGTGTCATTGCATGTGTGTTCTTTTTACTAACAACAACTAGTGTCATTGCATGTGTGTTCTCTTCACAATCCACACATGGATCCACCAGTGTTATTGCATGTGTGTTCTTTTTAGTAACAACAACCAGTGTCATTGCATGTGTGTTCTCTTCAGAGACCACACATGGATCCACCGATGTCATTGCATGTATGTTCTTTTCACTAACAACAACTAGAGTCATTGCATGTGTGTTATTTTCACATACCACATATGGATCCACCAGTATCATTGCTTGTGTGCTCTTTTCACAATCCACCCATGGATCCACCAGTGTCATTGCATGTGTGTTATTTTTAGTAACAACAATCAGAGTCATTGAAATGTGTGTTCTTTTCACATACCACCTATGGATCCACCAGTGTCATTGCATGTGTGTTCATTTCACTAACAACAACTAGAGTCATTGCATGTGTGTTCTTTTCACATACCACATATGGATCCACCAGTGTCATTGAAATGTGTGTTCTCTACAGAGACCACACATGGATCCACCAGTGTCATTGCATGTGTGTTCTTTTTAGTAACAACAACCATAGTCATTGAAATGTGTGTTCTTTTCACATACCACATATGGATCCACCAATGTCATTGCATGTGTGTTCTTTTCACAATCCACCCATGGATCCACCAATGTCATTGCATGTGTGTTCTTTTTAGTAACAACAACCAGAGTCATTGAAATGTGTGTTCTTTTCACATACCACCTATGGATCCACCAGTGTCATTGCATGTGTGTTCTTTTCACTAACAACAACCAGAGTCATTGCACGTGTGTTTTTTTCACATACCACATATGGATCCACCAGTGTCATTGAAATGTGTGTTCTCTACAGAGACCACCCGTGGATCCACCAGTGTCATTGCTTGTATGTTCTTCTCACTAACAACAAGTAGAGTCATTGCATGTGTGCTCTTTTCACAATCCACACATCGATCCACCAGTGTAATTGCATGTGTGTTCTTTTTACTAACAACAACTGGAGTCATTGCATGTGTGCTCTTTTCACAATCCACCTATGGATCCACCAGTGTCATTGCATGTGTGTTCTTTTTACTGACAACAACCAGTGTCATTGCATGTGTGTTCTTTTCACTAACAACAACTGGAGTCATTGCATGTGTGCTCTTTTTACTAACAACAACCGGAGTCATTTCATGGCTGTTATTCACACATACCACCTATGGATCCACCAGTGTCATTGCATGTCTGTTCTTCTCACAATCCACACATGGATCCACCAGTGTCATTGCATGTGTGTTCTTTTTACTAACAACAACCAGTGTCATTGCATGTGTGTTCTCTTCACAATCCACACATGGATCCACCAGTGTTATTGCATGTGTGTTCTTTTTAGTAACAACAACCAGTGTCATTGTATGTGTGTTCTCTTCAGAGACCACACATGGATCCACCGGTGTCATTGCATGTGTGTTCTTTTCACTAACAACTACTGGAGTCATTGCATGTGTTTTCTTTTCACTAACAACAACTGGAGTCATTGCATGTGTGTTCTTTTTACTAACAACAACCAGAGTCATTTCATGGTTGTTCTTCTCACATACCACCTTTGGATCCACCAGTGTCATTGCATGTGTGTTCTCTTCACAATCCACACATGGATCCACCAGTGTCATTGCATGTGTGCTCCTTTTAGTAACAACAGCCAGTGTCATTGCATGTGTGTTCTCTTCAGAGACCACACATGGATCCACGAGTGTCATTGCATGTGTGTTCTTTTTACTAGCAACAACTAGAGTCATTGAAATGTGTGCTCTCTTTAGAGACCACACATGGATCCACCGGTGTCATTGCATGTATATTCTTTTCACTAACAATAAGTAGAGTCATTGCATGTGTGTGTTTTCACTAACAACAACTGGAGTCATTGCATGTGTGTTCTTTTTACTAACAACAACCAGAGTCATTGAAATGTCTGCTCTCTTCAGAGACCACACATGGATCCACCGGTGTCATTGCATGTGTGCTCTTTTCACTAACAACAACTGGAGTCATTGCATGTGTGTTCTTTTCACATACCACATATGGATCCACCAGTGTCATTGCATGTGTGCTCTTTTCACAATCCACCCATGGATCCACCAGTGTGATTGCATGTGTGTTATTTTTAGTAACAACAACCAGAGTCATTGAAATGTGTGTTCTTTTCACATACCACCTATGGATCCACCAGTGTCATTGCATCTGTGTTCTTTTCACTAACAACAACCAGAGTCATTGCATGTGTGTTCTTTTCACATACCACATATCGATCCACCAGTATCATTGAAATGTGTGTTCTCTACAAAGACCACACATGGATCCACTAGTGTCATTGCATGTATGTTCTTTTCACTAACAACAACTGGAGTCATTGCATGTGTGTTCTTTTCACATACCACATATGGATCCACCAGTGTCATTGCATGTGTGCTGTTTTCACAATCCACCCATGGATCCACTAGTGTCATTGCATGTGTGTTATTTTTAGTAACAACAACCAGAGTCATTGAAATGTGTGTTCTTTTCACATACCACCTATGGATCCACCAGTGTCATTGCATGTGTGTTCTTTTCACTAACAACAACCAGCGTCATTGCATGTGTGTTCTTTTCACATACCACATATGGATCCACCAGTGTCATTGAAATGTGTGTTCTCTAAAGAGACCACACATGGATCCACCAGTGTCATTGCATGTGTGTTATTTTTAGTAACAACAACCAGGGTCATTGAAATGTGTGTTCTTTTCACATACCACATATGGATCCACCAGTGTCATTGCATGTGTGATCTTTTCCCAATCTACCCATGGATCCACCAGTGTCATTGCATGTGTGTTCTTTTTAGTAACAACAACCAGAGTCATTGGAATGTGTGTTCTTTTCACTAACAACAACTGGAGTCATTGCATGTCTGCTCTTTTCACAATCCACCTATGGATCCACCAGTGTCATTGCATGTGTGTTCTTTTTAATAACAACAACCAGATTCATTTCATGGCTGTTCTTCTCACATACCACCTATGGATCCACCAGTGTCATTGCATGTCTGTTCTTCTCACAATCCACACATGGATCCACCAGTGTCATTGCATGTGTGTTCTTTTTACTAACAACAACTAGTGTCATTGCATGTGTGTTCTCTTCACAATCCACACATGGATCCACCAGTGTTATTGCATGTGTGTTCTTTTTAGTAACAACAACCAGTGTCATTGCATGTGTGTTCTCTTCAGAGACCACACATGGATCCACCGATGTCATTGCATGTATGTTCTTTTCACTAACAACAACTAGAGTCATTGCATGTGTGTTATTTTCACATACCACATATGGATCCACCAGTATCATTGCTTGTGTGCTCTTTTCACAATCCACCCATGGATCCACCAGTGTCATTGCATGTGTGTTATTTTTAGTAACAACAATCAGAGTCATTGAAATGTGTGTTCTTTTCACATACCACCTATGGATCCACCAGTGTCATTGCATGTATGTTCATTTCACTAACAACAACTAGAGTCATTGCATGTGTGTTCTTTTCACATACCACATATGGATCCACCAGTGTCATTGAAATGTGTGTTCTCTACAGAGACCACACATGGATCCACCAGTGTCATTGCATGTGTGTTCTTTTTAGTAACAACAACCAGAGTCATTGAAATGTGTGTTCGTTTCACATACCACATATGGATTCACCAATGTCATTGCATGTGTGTTCTTTTCACAATCCACCCATGGATCCACCAATGTCATTGCATGTGTGTTCTTTTTAGTAACAACAACCAGAGTCATTGAAATGAGTTCTTTTCACATACCACCTATGGATCCACCAGTGTCATTGCATGTGTGTTCTTTTCACTAACAACAACCAGAGTCATTGCATGTGTTTTTTTTTCACATACCACATATGGATCCACCAGTGTCATTGTAATGTGTGTTCTCTACAGAAACCACCCGTGGATCCACCAGTGTCATTGCATGTATGTTCTTTTCACTAACAACAACTAGAGTCATTGCATGTGTGCTCTTTTCACAATCCACACATCGATCCACCAGTGTCATTGCATGTGTGTTCTTTTTAGTAACAACAACCAGTGTCATTGCATGTGTGTTCTTTTTAGTAACAACAACCAGAGTCATTGAAATGTGTGTTCTTTTCACATACCACCTATGGATCCACCAGTGTCATTGCATGTGTGTTCTTTTCACTAACAACAACCAGAGTTATTGCATGTGTGTTCTTTTCACATACCACATATGGATCCACCAGTGTCATTGAAATGTGTGTTCTCTCCAAAGACCACACATGGATCCACTGGTGTCATTGCATGTATGTTCTTTTCACTAACAACAACTGGAGTCATTGCATGTGTGCTCTTTTCACAATCCACACATGGATACACCAGTGTCATTGCATGTGTGTTCTTTTTAGTAACAACTAGTGTCATTGCATGTGTGTTCTTTTCACTAACAACAACTGGAGTCATTGCATGTGTGCTCTTTTCACAATCAAACTATGGATCCACCAGTGTCATTGCATGTGTGTTCTTTTTACTAACAACAACTAGAGTCATTTCATGGCTATTCTTCTCACATACCACCTATGGATCCACCAGTGTCATTGCATGTCTGTTCTTCTCACAATCCACACATGGAACCACCAGTGTCATTGCATGTGTGTTCTTTTTACTAATAACAACCAGTATTATTGCATGTGTGTTCTTCTCACAATCCACACATGGATCCACCAGTGTCATTGCATGTGTGTTCTTTTTAGTAACAACAACCAGTGTCATTGCATGTGTGTTCTCTTCAGAGACCACACATGGATCCACCGGTGTCATTGCATGTATGTTATTTTCACTAACAACAACTGGAGTCATTGCATGCGTGTTCTTTTCACATACCACATATGGATCCACCAGTGTCATTGCATGTGTGCTCTTTTCCTAATCCACCCATGGATCCACCAGTGTCATTGCATGCGTGTTATTTTTAGTAACAACCAGAGTCATTGAAATGTGTGTTCTTTTCACATACCACATATGGATCCACCAGTATCATTGCATGTGTGTTCTTTTCACAATCCACCCATGGATCCACCAGTGTCATTGCATGTGTGTTCTTTTTAGTAACAACAACCAGAGTCATTGGAATGTGTGTTCTTTTCACTAACAACAACTGGAGTCATTGCATGTGTGCTCTTTTCACAATCCACCTATGGATCCACCAGTGTCATTGCATGTGTGTTCTTTTCACTAACAACAACCAGAGTCATTTCATGGCTGTTCTTCTCACATACCACCTACTGATCCACCAGTGTCATTGCATGTCTGTTCTTCTCACAATCCACACATGGATCCACTAGTGAAATTGCATGTGTGTTATTTTTACTAACAACAACCAGTATCATTGCATGTGTGTTCTCTTCACAATCCACACATGGATCCACCAGTGTCATTGCATGTGTGTTCTTTTTAGTAACAACAACTAGTGTCATTGCATGTGTGTTCTCTTCAGAGACCACACATGGATCCACCGGTGTCATTGCATGTATGTTATTTTCACTAACAACAACTGGAGTCACTTCATCTGTGTTCTTTTCATATACCACATATGGATCCACCAGTGTCATTGAAATGTGTGCTCTTTTCACAATCCACCTATGGATCCACTAGTGTCATTGCATGTGTGTTCTTTTTACTAACAACAACTAGAGTCATTTCATGGCTGTTCTTCTCACATACCACCTATGGATCCACCAGTGTCATTGCATGTGTGTTCTCTTCACAATCCACACATGGATACACTAGTGTCATTGCATGTGTGTTCTTTTTACTAACAACAATCAGTGTCATTGCATGTGTGTTCTCTTCAAAGACCACACATGGATCCACCGGTGTCATTGCATACGTGTTCTTTTTAGTAACGACAACCGGTGTCATTGCATGTGTGTTCTCTTTAGAGACCACACCTGGATCCACCGGTGTCATTGCATGTATGTTCTTTTCACTAACAACAACTGGAGTCATTGCATGTGTGTTCTTTTCACATACCACATATGGATCCACCAGTGTCATTGCATGTGTGCTCTTTTCACAATCCACCCATGGATCCACCAGTGTGATTGCATGTGTGTTAATTTTAGTAACAACAACCAGAGTCATTAAAATGTGTGTTCTTTTCACATACCACCTATGGATCCACCAATGTCATTGCATGTGTGTTCTTTTCACTAACAACAAACAGAGTCATTGCATGTGTGTTCTTTTCACTAACAACAACCAGAGTCATTGCATGTGTGCTCTTTTCACATACCACATATCGATCCACCAGTGTCATTGAAATGTGTGTTCTCTACAAAGACCACACATGGATCCACTAGTGTCATTGCATGTATGTTCTTTTCACTAACAACAACTGGAGTCATTGCATGTGTGTTCTTTTCACATACCACATATGGATCCACCAGTGTCATTGCATGTGTGCTGTTTTCACAATCCACCCATGGATCCACCAGTGTCATTGCATGTGTGTTATTTTTATTAATAACAACCAGAGTCATTGAAATGTGTGTTCCTTTCACATACCACCTATGGATCCACCAGTGTCATTGCATGTGTGTTCTTTTCACTAACAACAACCAGCGTCATTGCATGTGTGTTCTTTTCACATACCACATATGGATCCACCAGTGTCATTGAAATGTGTGTTCTCTACAGAGACCACACATGGATCCACCAGTGTCATTGCATGTGTGTTATTTTTAGTAACAACAACCAGAGTCATTGAAATGTGTGTTCTTTTCACATACCACATATGGATCCACCAGTGTCATTGCATGTGTGTTCTTTTCACAATCTACCCATGGATCCACAAGTGTCATTACATGTGTTTTCTTTTTAGTAACAACAACCAGAGTCATTGGAATGTGTGTTCTTTTCACTAACAACAACTGGAGTCATTGCATGTGTGCTCTTTTCACAATCCACCTATGGATCCACCAGTGTCATTGCATGTGTGTTCTTTTTTACTAACAACAACCAGATTCATTTCATGGCTGTTCTTCTCACATACCACCTATGGATCCACCAGTGTCATTGCATGTGTGTTCTTTTTACTAACAACAACCAGTGTCATTGCATGTGTGTTCTCTTCACAATCCACACATGGATCCACCAGTGTTATTGCATGTGTGTTCTTTTTAGTAACAACAACCAGTGTGATTGCATGTGTGTTATTTTTAGTAACAACAACCAGAGTCATTAAAATGTGTGTTCTTTTCACATACCACCTATGGATCCACCAATGTCATTGCATGTGTGTTCTTTTCACTAACAACAAACAGAGTCATTGCATGTGTGTTCTTTTCACTAACAACAACTAGAGTCATTGCATGTGTGTTCTTTTCACATACCACATATCGATCCACCAGTGTAATTGAAATGTGTGTTCTCTACAAAGACCACACATGGATCCACTAGTGTCATTGCATGTATGTTCTTTTCACTAACAACAACTGGAGTCATTGCATGTGTGTTCTTTTCACATACCACATATGGATCCACCAGTGTCATTGCATGTGTACTGTTTTCACAATCCACCCATGGATCCACCAGTGTCATTGCATGTGTGTTATTTTTATTAATAACAACCAGAGTCATTGAAATGTGTGTTCTTTTCACATACCACCTATGGATCCACCAGTGTCATTGCATGTGTGTTCTTTTCACTAACAACAACCAGCGTCATTGCATGTGTGTTCTTTTCACATACCACATATGGATCCACCAGTGTCATTGAAATGTGTGTTCTCTACAGAGACCACACATGGATCCACCAGTGTCATTGCATGTGTGTTATTTTTAGTAACAACAACCAGAGTCATTGAAATGTGTGTTCTTTTCACATACCACATATGGATCCACCAGTGTCATTGCATGTGTGTTTTTTTCACAATCTACCCATGGATCCACAAGTGTCATTACATGTGTTTTCTTTTTAGTAACAACAACCAGAGTCATTGGAATGTGTGTTCTTTTCACTAACAACAACTGGAGTCATTGCATGTGTGCTCTTTTCACAATCCACCTATGGATCCACCAGTGTCATTGCATGTGTGTTCTTTTTTACTAACAACAACCAGATTCATTTCATGGCTGTTCTTCTCACATACCACCTATGGATCCACCAGTGTCATTGCATGTGTGTTCTTTTTACTAACAACAACCAGTGTCATTGCATGTGTGTTCTCTTCACAATCCACACATGGATCCACCAGTATTATTGCATGTGTGTTCTTTTTAGTAACAACAACCAGTGTCATTGCATGTGTGTTCTCTTCAGAGACCACACATGGATCCACCGATGTCATTGCATGTATGTTCTTTTCACTAACAACAACTAGAGTCATTGCATGTGTGTTATTTTCACATACCACATATGGATCCACCAGTATCATTGCTTGTGTGCTCTTTTCACAATCCACCCATGGATCCACCAGTGTCATTGCATGTGTGTTATTTTTAGTAACAACAATCAGAGTCATTGAAATGTGTGTTCTTTTGACATACCACCTATGGATCCACCAGTGTCATTGCATGTGTGTTCATTTCACTAACAACAACTAGAGTCATTGCATGTGTGTTCTTTTCACATACCACATATGGATCCACCAGTGTCATTGAAATGTGTGTTCTCCATAGAGACCACACATGGATCCACCAGTTTCATTGCATGTGTGTTCTTTTTAGTAACAACAACCATAGTCATTGAAATGTGTGTTCTTTTCACATACCACATATGGATCCACCAATGTCATTGCATGTGTGTTCTCTTTCACAATCCACCCATGGATCCAGCAATGTCATTGCATGTGTGTTCTTTTTAGTAACAACAACCAGAGTCATTGAAATGTGTGTTCTTTTCACATACCACCTATGGATCCACCAGTGTCATTGCATGTGTGTTCTTTTCACTAACAACAACCAGAGTCATTGCACGTGTGTTTTTTTCACATACCACATATGGATCCACCAGTGTCATTGAAAAGTGTGTTCTCTATAGAGACCACCCGTGGATCCACCAGTGTCATTGCTTGTATGTTCTTCTCACTAACAACAACTAGAGTCATTGCATGTGTGCTCTTTTCACAATCCACACATCGATCCACCAGTGTCATTGCATGTGTGTTTGTTTTTACTAACAACAACTGGAGTCATTGCATGTGTGCTCTTTTCACAATCCACCTATGGATCCACCAGTGTCATTGCATGTGTGTTCTTTTTACTGACAACAACTAGTGTCATTGCATGTGTGTTCTTTTCACTAACAACAACTGGAGTCATTGCATGTGTGCTCTTTTCACAATCCACCTATGGATCCACCAGTGTCATTGCATGTGTGTTCTCTTTACTAACAACAACCAGAGTCATTTCATGGCTGTTATTCACACATACCACCTATGGATCCACCAGTGTCATTGCATGGCTGTTCTTCTCACAATCCACACATGGATCCACCAGTGTCATTGCATGTGTGTTCTTTTTACTAACAACAACCAGTGTCATTGCATGTGTGTTCTCTTCACAATCGACACATGGATCCACCAGTGTTATTGCATGTGTGTTCTTTTTAGTAACAACAACCAGTGTCATTGTATGTGTGTTCTCTTCAGAGACCACACATGGATCCACCGGTGTCATTGCATGTGTGTTCTTTTCACTAACAACTACTGGAGTCATTGCATGTGTTTTCTTTTCACTAACAACAACTGGAGTCATTGCATGTGTGTTCTTTTTACTAACAACAACCAGAGTCATTTCATGGTTGTTCTTCTCACATACCACCTTTGGATCCACCAGTGTCATTGCATGTGTGTTCTCTTCACAATCCACACATGGATCCACCAGTGTCATTGCATGTGTGCTCCTTTTAGTAACAACAGCCAGTGTCATTGCATGTGTGTTCTCTTCAGAGACCACACATGGATCCACGAGTGTCATTGCATGTGTGTTCTTTTTACTAGCAACAACCAGACTCATTGAAATGTGTGCTCTCTTTAGAGACCACACATGGATCCACCGGTGTCATTGCATGTATATTCTTTTCACCAGCAACAAGTAGAGTCATTGCATGTGTGTGTTTTCACTAACAACAACTGGAGTCATTGCATGTGTGTTCTTTTTACTAACAACAACCAGAGTCATTGAAATGTCTGCTCTCTTCAGAGACCACACATGGATCCACCGGTGTCATTGCATGTGTGTTCTTTTCACTAACTACAACTGGAGTCATTGCATGTGTGTTCTTTTCACATACCACATATGGATCCACCAGTGTCATTGCATGTGTGCTCTTTTCACAATCCACCCATGGATCCACCAGTGTGATTGCATGTGTGTTATTTTTAGTAACAACAACCAGAGTCATTGAAATGTGTGTTGTTTTCACATACCACCTATGGATCCACCAGTGTCATTGCATGTGTGTTCTTTCCACTAACAACAACCAGCGTCATTGCATGTGTGTTCTTTTCACATACCACATATGGATCCACCAGTGTCATTGCATGTGTGTTCTTTTCACAATCCACCCATGGATCCACCAATGTCATTGCATGTGTGTTATTTTTAGTAACAACAACCAGAGTCATTGAAATGTGTGTTCTTTTCACATACCACATATGGATCCACCAGTGTCATTGCATGTGTGTTTTTTTCACAATCTACCCATGGATCCACAAGTGTCATTACATGTGTTTTCTTTTTAGTAACAACAACCAGAGTCATTGGAATGTGTGTTCTTTTCACTAACAACAACTGGAGTCATTGCATGTGTGCTCTTTTCACAATCCACCTATGGATCCACCAGTGTCATTGCATGTGTGTTCTTTTTTACTAACAACAACCAGATTCATTTCATGGCTGTTCTTCTCACATACCACCTATGGATCCACCAGTGTCATTGCATGTGTGTTCTTTTTACTAACAACAACCAGTGTCATTGCATGTGTGTTCTCTTCACAATCCACACATGGATCCACCAGTGTTATTGCATGTGTGTTCTTTTTAGTAACAACAACCAGTGTCATTGCATGTGTGTTCTCTTCAGAGACCACACATGGATCCACCGATGTCATTGCATGTATGTTCTTTTCACTAACAACAACTAGAGTCATTGCATGTGTGTTATTTTCACATACCACATATGGATCCACCAGTATCATTGCTTGTGTGCTCTTTTCACAATCCACCCATGGATCCACCAGTGTCATTGCATGTGTGTTATTTTTAGTAACAACAATCAGAGTCATTGAAATGTGTGTTCTTTTGACATACCACCTATGGATCCACCAGTGTCATTGCATGTGTGTTCATTTCACTAACAACAACTAGAGTCATTGCATGTGTGTTCTTTTCACATACCACATATGGATCCACCAGTGTCATTGAAATGTGTGTTCTCCATAGAGACCACACATGGATCCACCAGTTTCATTGCATGTGTGTTCTTTTTAGTAACAACAACCATAGTCATTGAAATGTGTGTTCTTTTCACATACCACATATGGATCCACCAATGTCATTGCATGTGTGTTCTCTTTCACAATCCACCCATGGATCCAGCAATGTCATTGCATGTGTGTTCTTTTTAGTAACAACAACCAGAGTCATTGAAATGTGTGTTCTTTTCACATACCACCTATGGATCCACCAGTGTCATTGCATGTGTGTTCTTTTCACTAACAACAACCAGAGTCATTGCACGTGTGTTTTTTTCACATACCACATATGGATCCACCAGTGTCATTGAAAAGTGTGTTCTCTATAGAGACCACCCGTGGATCCACCAGTGTCATTGCTTGTATGTTCTTCTCACTAACAACAACTAGAGTCATTGCATGTGTGCTCTTTTCACAATCCACACATCGATCCACCAGTGTCATTGCATGTGTGTTTGTTTTTACTAACAACAACTGGAGTCATTGCATGTGTGCTCTTTTCACAATCCACCTATGGATCCACCAGTGTCATTGCATGTGTGTTCTTTTTACTGACAACAACTAGTGTCATTGCATGTGTGTTCTTTTCACTAACAACAACTGGAGTCATTGCATGTGTGCTCTTTTCACAATCCACCTATGGATCCACCAGTGTCATTGCATGTGTGTTCTCTTTACTAACAACAACCAGAGTCATTTCATGGCTGTTATTCACACATACCACCTATGGATCCACCAGTGTCATTGCATGGCTGTTCTTCTCACAATCCACACATGGATCCACCAGTGTCATTGCATGTGTGTTCTTTTTACTAACAACAACCAGTGTCATTGCATGTGTGTTCTCTTCACAATCGACACATGGATCCACCAGTGTTATTGCATGTGTGTTCTTTTTAGTAACAACAACCAGTGTCATTGTATGTGTGTTCTCTTCAGAGACCACACATGGATCCACCGGTGTCATTGCATGTGTGTTCTTTTCACTAACAACTACTGGAGTCATTGCATGTGTTTTCTTTTCACTAACAACAACTGGAGTCATTGCATGTGTGTTCTTTTTACTAACAACAACCAGAGTCATTTCATGGTTGTTCTTCTCACATACCACCTTTGGATCCACCAGTGTCATTGCATGTGTGTTCTCTTCACAATCCACACATGGATCCACCAGTGTCATTGCATGTGTGCTCCTTTTAGTAACAACAGCCAGTGTCATTGCATGTGTGTTCTCTTCAGAGATCACACATGGATCCACGAGTGTCATTGCATGTGTGTTCTTTTTACTAGCAACAACCAGACTCATTGAAATGTGTGCTCTCTTTAGAGACCACACATGGATCCACCGGTGTCATTGCATGTATATTCTTTTCACCAGCAACAAGTAGAGTCATTGCATGTGTGTGTTTTCACTAACAACAACTGGAGTCATTGCATGTGTGTTCTTTTTACTAACAACAACCAGAGTCATTGAAATGTCTGCTCTCTTCAGAGACCACACATGGATCCACCGGTGTCATTGCATGTGTGTTCTTTTCACTAACTACAACTGGAGTCATTGCATGTGTGTTCTTTTCACATACCACATATGGATCCACCAGTGTCATTGCATGTGTGCTCTTTTCACAATCCACCCATGGATCCACCAGTGTGATTGCATGTGTGTTATTTTTAGTAACAACAACCAGAGTCATTGAAATGTGTGTTGTTTTCACATACCACCTATGGATCCACCAGTGTCATTGCATGTGTGTTCTTTCCACTAACAACAACCAGCGTCATTGCATGTGTGTTCTTTTCACATACCACATATGGATCCACCAGTGTCATTGCATGTGTGTTCTTTTCACAATCCACCCATGGATCCACCAATGTCATTGCATGTGTGTTCTTTTTAGTAACAACAACCAGAGTCATTGAAATGTGTGTTCTTTTCACATACCACCTATGGATCCACCAGTGTCATTGCATGTGTGTTCTTTTCACTAACAACAACCAGAGTCATTGCACGTGTGTTTTTTTCACATACCACATATGGATCCACCAGTGTCATTGAAAAGTGTGTTCTCTATAGAGACCACCCGTGGATCCACCAGTGTCATTGCTTGTATGTTCTTCTCACTAACAACAACTAGAGTCATTGCATGTGTGCTCTTTTCACAATCCACACATCGATCCACCAGTGTCATTGCATGTGTGTTTGTTTTTACTAACAACAACTGGAGTCATTGCATGTGTGCTCTTTTCACAATCCACCTATGGATCCACCAGTGTCATTGCATGTGTGTTCTTTTTACTGACAACAACTAGTGTCATTGCATGTGTGTTCTTTTCACTAACAACAACTGGAGTCATTGCATGTGTGCTCTTTTCACAATCCACCTATGGATCCACCAGTGTCATTGCATGTGTGTTCTCTTTACTAACAACAACCAGAGTCATTTCATGGCTGTTATTCACACATACCACCTATGGATCCACCAGTGTCATTGCATGGCTGTTCTTCTCACAATCCACACATGGATCCACCAGTGTCATTGCATGTGTGTTCTTTTTACTAACAACAACCAGTGTCATTGCATGTGTGTTCTCTTCACAATCGACACATGGATCCACCAGTGTTATTGCATGTGTGTTCTTTTTAGTAACAACAACCAGTGTCATTGTATGTGTGTTCTCTTCAGAGACCACACATGGATCCACCGGTGTCATTGCATGTGTGTTCTTTTCACTAACAACTACTGGAGTCATTGCATGTGTTTTCTTTTCACTAACAACAACTGGAGTCATTGCATGTGTGTTCTTTTTACTAACAACAACCAGAGTCATTTCATGGTTGTTCTTCTCACATACCACCTTTGGATCCACCAGTGTCATTGCATGTGTGTTCTCTTCACAATCCACACATGGATCCACCAGTGTCATTGCATGTGTGCTCCTTTTAGTAACAACAGCCAGTGTCATTGCATGTGTGTTCTCTTCAGAGAACACACATGGATCCACGAGTGTCATTGCATGTGTGTTCTTTTTACTAGCAACAACCAGACTCATTGAAATGTGTGCTCTCTTTAGAGACCACACATGGATCCACCGGTGTCATTGCATGTATATTCTTTTCACCAGCAACAAGTAGAGTCATTGCATGTGTGTGTTTTCACTAACAACAACTGGAGTCATTGCATGTGTGTTCATTTTACTAACAACAACCAGAGTCATTGAAATGTCTGCTCTCTTCAGAGACCACACATGGATCCACCGGTGTCATTGCATGTGTGCTCTTTTCACTAACTACAACTGGAGTCATTGCATGTGTGTTCTTTTCACATACCACATATGGATCCACCAGTGTCATTGCATGTGTGCTCTTTTCACAATCCACCCATGGATCCACCAGTGTGATTGCATGTGTGTTATTTTTAGTAACAACAACCAGAGTCATTGAAATGTGTGTTGTTTTCACATACCACCTATGGATCCACCAGTGTCATTGCATGTGTGTTCTTTCCACTAACAACAACCAGCGTCATTGCATGTGTGTTCTTTTCACATACCACATATGGATCCACCAGTTTCATTTAAATGTGTGTTCTCTATAGAGACCACACATGGATCCACCAGTGTCATTGCATGTGTGTTATTTTTAGTAACAACAACCAGAGTCATTGAAATGTGTGTTCTTTTCACATACCACATATGGATCCACCAGTGTCGTTGCATTTGTGTTCTTTTCACAATCTACCCATGGATCCACCAGTGTCATTGCATGTGTGTTCTTTTTAGTAACAACAACCAGAGTCATTGGAATGTGTGTTCTTTTCACTAACAACAACTGGAGTCATTGCATGTGTGCTCTTTTCACAATCCACCTATGGATCCACCAGTGTCATTGCATGTGTGTTCTTTTTACTAACGGCAACCAGACTCATTTCATGGCTGTTCTTCTCACATACCACCTATGGATCCACCAGTGTCATTGCATGTCTGTTCTTCTCACAATCCACACATGGATCTATTAGTGTCATTGCATGTGTGTTCTTTTTACTAACAACAACCAGTGTCATTGCATGTGTGTTCTCTTCACAATCCACACATGGATCCAACAGTGTTATTGCATGTGTGTTCTTTTTAGTAACAACAACCAGTGTCATTGCATGTGTGTTCTCTTCAGAGACCACACATGGATCCACCAGTGTCATTGCATGTATGTTCTTTTCACTAACAACAACTAGAGTCATTGCATGTCTGTTCTTTTCACATACCACATGAGGATCCACCAGTATCATTGCCTGTGTGCTCTTTTCACAATCCACCCATGGATCCACCAGTGTCATTGCATGTGTGTTATTTTTAGTAACAACAATCAGAGTCATTAAAATGTGTGTTCTTTTCACATACCACCTATGGATCCACCAGTGTCATTGCATGTGTGTTCATTTCACTAACAACAACTAGAGTCATTGCATGTGTGTTCTTTTCACATACCACATATGGATCCACCAGTGTCATTGAAATGTGTGTTCTCTACAGAGACCACACATGGATCCACCAGTGTCATTGCATGTGTGTTATTTTTAGTAACAACAACCAGAGTCATTGAAATGTGTGTTCTTTTCACATACCACATATGGATTCACCAATGTCATTGCATGTGTGTTCTTTTCACAATCCACCCATGGATCCACCAATGTCATTGCATGTGTGTTCTTTTTAGTAACAACAACCAGAGTCATTGAAATGTGTGTTCTTTTCACATACCACCTATGGATCCACCAGTGTCATTGCATGTGTGTTCTTTTCACTAACAACAACCAGAGTCATTGCATGTGTGTTTTTTTCACATACCACATATGGATCCACCCGTATCATTGAAATGTGTGTTCTATACAAAGACCACACATGGATCCACCAGTGTCATTGCATGTATGTTCTTTTCACTAACAACAACTAGAGTCATTGCATGTTTGCTCTTTTCACATACCACATATGGATCCACCAGTGTCATTGCATGTGTGCTGTTTTCACAATCCACCCACGGATCCACCAGTGTCATTGCATGTGTGTTATTTTTAGTAACAACAACCAGAGTCATTGAAATGTGTGTTCTTTTCACATACCACCTATGGATCCACCAGTGTCATTGCATGTGTGTTCTTTTCACTAACAACAACCAGCGTCATTGCATGTGTGTTCTTTTCACATACCACATATGGATCCACCAGTGTCATTGAAATGTTTGTTCTCTACAGAGACCACACATGGATCCACCAGTGTCATTGCATGTGTGTTATTTTTAGTAACAACAAAACCAGAGTCATTGAAATGTGTGTTATTTTCACATACCACCTATGGATCCACTAGTGTCATTGCATGTGTGTTCTTTTCACTAACAACAACCAGAGTCATTGCATCTGTGTTTTTTTCACAATCCACCTATGGATCCACCAGTATCATTGAAATGTGTGTTCTCTACAAAGACCACACATGGATCCACTAGTGTCATTGCATGTATGTTCTTTTCACTAACAACAACTGGAGTCATTGCATGTGTGTTCTTTTCACATACCACATATGGATCCACCAGTGTCATCGCATGTGTGCTGTTTTCCCATGGATCCACCAGTGTCATTGCATGTGTGTTATTTTTAGTAACAACAACCAGAGTCATTGAAATGTGTGTTCTTTTCACATACCACCTATGGATCCACCAGTGTCATTGCATGTGTGTTCTTTTCACTAACAACAACCAGCGTCATTGCATGTGTGTTCTTTTCACATACCACATATGGATCCACCAGTGTCATTGAAATGTGTGTTCTCTACAGAGACCACACATGGATCCACCAGTGTCATTGCATGTGTGTTATTTTTAGTAACAACAACCAGAGTCATTGAAATGTGTGTTCTTTTCACATACCGCCTATGGATCCACCAGTGTCATTGCATGTGTGTTCTTTTTAGTAACAACAACCAGAGTCATTGAAATGTGTGTTCTTTTCACATACCACCTATGGATCCACCAGTGTCATTGCATGTGTGTTCTTTTCACTAACAACAACCAGAGTCATTGCATGTGTGTTTTTTTCACAATCCACCTATGGATCCACCAGTATCATTGAAATGTGTGTTCTCTACAAAGACCACACATGGATCCACCGGTGTCATTGCATGTATGTTCTTTTCACTAACAACAACTAGAGTCATTGCATGTGTGTTCTTTTCACATACCACATATGGATCCACCAGTGTCATTGCATGTGTGCTGTTTTCACAAATCACCCATGGATCCACCAGTGTCATTGCATGTGTGTTATTTTTAGTAACAATAACCAGAGTCATTGAAATGTGTGTTCTTTTCAGATACCACCTATGGATCCACCAGTGTTATTGCATGTGTGTTCTTTTCACTAACAACAACCAGCGTCATTGCATGTGTGTTCTTTTCACATACCACATATGGATCCACCAGTGTCATTGAAATGTGTGTTCTCTACAGAGACCGCACATGGATCCACCAGTGTCATTGCATGTGTGTTATTTTTAGTAACAACAACCAGAGTCATTGAAATGTGTGTTCTTTTCACATACCACCTATGGATCCACCAGTGTCATTGCATGTGTGTTCTTTTCACAATCCACCCATGGATCCACCAATGTCATTGCATGTGTGTTCTTTTTAGTAACAATAACCAGAGTCATTGAAATGTGTGTTCTTTTCACATACCACCTATGGATCCACCAGTGTCATTGCATGTGTGTTATTTTCACTAATAACAAGCAGAGTCATTGCATGTGTTTTTTTTTCACTATCCACCAGTGTCATTGAAATGTGTGTTCTCTATAGAGACCACACATGGATCCACCAGTGTCATTGCATGTGTGTTCTTTTTAGTAACAACAACCATAGTCATTGAAATGTGTGTTCTTTTCACATACCACATATGGATCCACCAATGTCATTGCATGTGTGTTCTTTTCACAATCCACCCATGGATCCACCAATGTCATTGCATGTGTGTTCTTTTCAGTAACAACCAGAGTCATTGAAATGCGTGTTCTTTTCACATACCACCTATGGATCCACCAGTGTCATTGCATGTGTGTTCTTTTCACTAACAACAACCAGAGTCATTGCATGTGTTTTTTTTCACATACCACATATGGATCCACCAGTGTCATTGAAATGTGTGTTCTCTACAGAGACCACCCGTGGATCCACCAGTGTCATTGCATGTATGTTCTTCTCACTAACAACAACTAGAGTCATTGCATGTGTGCTCTTTTCACAATCCACACATCGATCCACCAGTGTCATTGCATGTGTGTTCTTTTTACTAACAACAACTGGAGTCATTGCATGTGTGCTCTTTTCACAATCCACCTATGGATCCACCAGTGTCATTGCATGTGTGTTCTTTTTAATAACAACAACCAGTGTCATTGCATGTGTGTTCTTTTCACTAACAACAACTGGAGTCATTGCATGTGTGCTCTTTTCACAATCCACCTATGGATCCACCAGTGTCATTGCATGTGTGTTCTTATTACTAACAACAACCAGAGTCATTTCATGGCTGTTATTCACACATACCACCTATGGATCCACCAGTGTCATTGCATGTCTATTCTTCTCACAATCCGCACATGGATCCACCAGTGTCATTGCATGTGTGTTCTTTTTACTAACAACAATCAGTGTCATTGCATGTGTGTTCTCTTCACAATCCAAATATGGATCCACCAGTGTCATTGCATGTGTGTTCTTTTTAGTAACAACAACAAGTGTCATTGCATGTGTGTTCTCTTCAGAGACCACACATGGATCCACCGGTGTCATTGCATGTGTGTTCTTTTCACTAACAACTACTGGAGTCATTGCATGTGTTTTCTTTTCACTAACAACAACTGGAGTCATTGCATGTGTGTTCTTTTTACTAACAACAACCAGAGTCATTTCATGGTTGTTCTTCTCACATACCACCTTTGGATCCACCAGTGTCATTGCATGTGTGTTCTCTTCACAATCCACACATGGATCCACCAGTGTCATTGCATGTGTGCTCCTTTTAGTAACAACAGCCAGTGTCATTGCATGTGTATTCTCTTCAGAGACCACACATGGATCCACGAGTGTCATTGCATGTGTGTTCTTTTTACTAGCAACAACCAGAGTCATTGAAATGTGTGCTCTCTTTAGAGACCACACATGGATCCACCGGTGTCATTGCATGTATATTCTTTTCACTAACAACAAGTAGAGTCATTGCATGTGTGTGTTTTCACTAACAACAACTGGAGTCATTGCATGTGTGTTCTTTTTACTAACAACAACCAGAGTCATTGAAATGTCTGCTCTCTTTAGAGACCACACATGGATCCACCGGTTTCATTGCATGTGTGCTCTTTTCACTAACAACAACTGGAGTCATTGCATGTGTGTTCTTTTCACATACAACATATGGATCCACCAGTGTCATTGCATGTGTGCTCTTTTCACAATCCACCCATGGATCCACCAGTGTGATTGCATGTGTGTTATTTTTAGTAACAACAACCAGAGTCATTGAAATGTGTGTTCTTTTCACATACCTCCTATGGATCCACCAGTGTCATTACATGTGTGTTCTTTTCACTAACAACAACCAGCGTCATTGCATGTGTGTTCTTTTCACATACCACATATGGATCCACCAGTGTCATTGAAATGTGTGTTCTCTACAGAGACCACACATGGATCCACCAGTGTCATTGCATGTGTGTTATTTTTAGTAACAACAACCAGAGTCATTGAAATGTGTGTTCTTTTCACATACCACCTATGGATCCACCAGTGTCATTGCATGTGTGTTCTTTTTAGTAACAACAACTAGAGTCATTGAAATGTGTGTTCTTTTCACATACCACCTATGGATCCACCAGAGTCATTGCATGTGTGTTCTTTTCACAATCCACCCATGGATCCACCAATGTCATTGCATGTGTGTTCTTTTTAGTAACAACAACCAGAGTCATTGAAACGTGTGTTCTTTTCACATACCACCTATGGATCCACCAGTGTCATTGCATGTGTGTTTTTTCACTAACAACAACTAGAGTCATTGCATGTGTGTTTTTTCACAATCCACCAGTGTCATTGAAATGTGTGTTCTATACAGAGACCACACATGGATCCACCAGTGTCATTGCATGTGTGTTCTTTTTAGTAACAACAACCATAGTCATAGAAATGTGTGTTCTTTTCACATACCACATATGGATCCACCAATGTCATTGCATGTGTGTTCTTTTCACAATCCACCCATGGATCCACCAATGTCATTGCATGTGTGTTCTTTTTAGTAACAACAACCAGAGTCATTGAAATGCGTGTTCTTTTCACATACCGACTATGGATCCACCAGTGTCATTGCATGTGTGTTCTTTTCACTAACAACAACCAGAGTCATTGCATGTGTTTTTTTTCACATACCACATATGGATCCACCAGTGTCATTGAAATGTGTGTTCTCTATAGAGACCACCCGTGGATCCACCAGTGTCATTGCATGTATGTTCTTCTCACTAACAACAACTAGAGTCATTGCATGTGTGCTCTTTTCACAATCCACACATCGATCCACCAGTGTCATTGCATGTGTGTTCTTTTTACTAACAACAACTGGAGTCATTGCATGTGTGCTCTTTTCACAATCCACCTATGGATCCACCAGTGTCATTGCATGTGTGTTCTTTTTAATAACAACAACCAGTGTCATTGCATGTGTGTTCTTTTCACTAACAACAACTGGAGTCATTGCATGTGTGCTCTTTTCACAATCCACCTCTGGATCCACCAGTGTCATTGCATGTGTGTTCTTTTTACTAACAACAACCAGAGTCATTTCATGACTGTTATTCACACATACCACCTATGGATCCACCAGTGTCATTGCATGTCTATTCTTCTCACAATCCACACATGGATCCACCAGTGTCATTGCATGTGTGTTCTTTTTACTAACAACAATCAGTGTCATTGCATGTGTGTTCTCTTCACAATCCAAATATGGATCCACCAGTGTCATTGCATGTGTGTTGTTTTTAGTAACAACAACAAGTGTCATTGCATGTGTGTTCTCTTCAGAGACCACACATGGATCCACCGGTGTCATTGCATGTGTGTTCTTTTCACTAACAACTACTGGAGTCATTGCATGTGTTTTCTTTTCACTAACAACAACTGGAGTCATTGCATGTGTGTTCTTTTCACATACCACATATGGATCCACCAGTGTCATTTAAATGTGTGTTCTCTACAGAGACCACACATGGATCCACCAGTGTCATTGCATGTGTGTTATTTTTAGTAACAACAACCAGAGTCATTGAAATGTGTGTTCTTTTCACATACCACATATGGATCCACCAGTGTCGTTGCATTTGTGTTCTTTTCACAATCTACCCATGGATCCACCAGTGTCATTGCATGTGTGTTCTTTTTAGTAACAACAACCAGAGTCATTGGAATGTGTGTTCTTTTCACTAACAACAACTGGAGTCATTGCATGTGTGCTCTTTTCATAATCCACCTATGGATCCACCAGTGTCATTGCATGTGTGTTCTTTTTACTAACGGCAACCAGACTCATTTCATGGCTGTTCTTCTCACATACCACCTATGGATCCACCAGTGTCATTGCATGTCTGTTCTTCTCACAATCCACACATGGATCCATTAGTGTCATTGCATGTGTGTTCTTTTTACTAACAACAACCAGTGTCATTGCATGTGTGTTCTCTTCACAATCCACACATGGATCCACCAGTGTTATTGCATGTGTGTTCTTTTTAGTAACAACAACCAGTGTCATTGCATGTGTGTTCTCTTCAGAGACTACACATGGATCCACCAGTGTCATTGCATGTATGTTCTTTTCACTAACAACAACTAGAGTCATTGCATGTGTGTTCTTTTCACATACCACATGAGGATCCACCAGTATCATTGCTTGTGTGCTCTTTTCACAATCCACCCATGGATCCACCAGTGTCATTGCATGTGTGTTATTTTTAGTAACAACAATCAGAGTCATTAAAATGTGTGTTCTTTTCACATACCACCTATGGATCCACCAGTGTCATTGCATGTGTGTTCATTTCACTAACAACAACTAGAGTCATTGCATGTGTGTTCTTTTCACATACCACATATGGATCCACCAGTGTCATTGAAATGTGTGTTCTCTACAGAGACCACACATGGATCCACCAGTGTCATTGCATGTGTGTTATTTTTAGTAACAACAACCAGAGTCATTGAAATGTGTGTTCTTTTCACATACCACATATGGATTCACCAATGTCATTGCATGTGTGTTCTTTTCACAATCCACCCATGGATCCACCAATGTCATTGCATGTGTGTTCTTTTTAGTAACAACAACCAGAGTCATTGAAATGTGTGTTCTTTTCACATACCACCTATGGATCCACCAGTGTCATTGCATGTGTGTTCTTTTCACTAACAACAACCAGAGTCATTGCATGTGTGTTTTTTTCACATACCACATATGGATCCACCCGTATCATTGAAATGTGTGTTCTATACAAAGACCACACATGGATCCACCAGTGTCATTGCATGTATGTTCTTTTCACTAACAACAACTAGAGTCATTGCATGTGTGCTCTTTTCACATACCACATATGGATCCACCAGTGTCATTGCATGTGTGCTGTTTTCACAATCCACCCATGGATCCACCAGTGTCATTGCATGTGTGTTATTTTTAGTAACAACAACCAGAGTCATTGAAATGTGTGTTCTTTTCACATACCACCTATGGATCCACCAGTGTCATTGCATGTGTGTTCTTTTCACTAACAACAACCAGCGTCATTGCATGTGTGTTCTTTTCACATACCACATATGGATCCACCAGTGTCATTGAAATGTTTGTTCTCTACAGAGACCACACATGGATCCACCAGTGTCATTGTATGTGTGTTATTTTTAGTAACAACAAAACCAGAGTCATTGAAATGTGTGTTATTTTCACATACCACCTATGGATCCACTAGTGTCATTGCATGTGTGTTCTTTTCACTAACAACAACCAGAGTCATTGCATCTGTGTTTTTTTCACAATCCACCTATGGATCCACCAGTATCATTGAAATGTGTGTTCTCTACAAAGACCACACATGGATCCACTAGTGTCATTGCATGTATGTTCTTTTCACTAACAACAACTGGAGTCATTGCATGTGTGTTCTTTTCACATACCACATATGGATCCACCAGTGTCATCGCATGTGTGCTGTTTTCACAATCCACCCATGGATCCACCAGTGTCATTGCATGTGTGTTATTTTTAGTAACAACAACCAGAGTCATTGAAATGTGTGTTCTTTTCACATACCACCTATGGATCCACCAGTGTCATTGCATGTGTGTTCTTTTCACTAACAACAACCAGCGTCATTGCATGTGTCTTCTTTTCACATACCACATATGGATCCACCAGTGTCATTGAAATGTGTGTTCTCTACAGAGACCACACATGGATCCACCAGTGTCATTGCATGTGTGTTATTTTTAGTAACAACAACCAGAGTCATTGAAATGTGTGTTCTTTTCACATACCGCCTATGGATCCACCAGTGTCATTGCATGTGTGTTCTTTTTAGTAACAACAACCAGAGTCATTGAAATGTGTGTTCTTTTCACATACCACCTATGGATCCACCAGTGTCATTGCATGTGTGTTCTTTTCACTAACAACAACCAGAGTCATTGCATGTGTGTTTTTTTCACAATCCACCTATGGATCCACCAGTATCATTGAAATGTGTGTTCTCTACAAAGACCACACATGGATCCACCGGTGTCATTGCATGTATGTTCTTTTCACTAACAACAACTAGAGTCATTGCATGTGTGTTCTTTTCACATACCACATATGGATCCACCAGTGTCATTGCATGTGTGCTGTTTTCACAAATCACCCATGGATCCACCAGTGTCATTGCATGTGTGTTATTTTTAGTAACAATAACCAGAGTCATTGAAATGTGTGTTCTTTTCAGATACCACCTATGGATCCACCAGTGTCATTGCATGTGTGTTCTTTTCACTAACAACAACCAGCGTCATTGCATGTGTGTTCTTTTCACATACCACATATGGATCCACCAGTGTCATTGAAATGTGTGTTCTCTACAGAGACCGCACATGGATCCACCAGTGTCATTGCATGTGTGTTATTTTTAGTAACAACAACCAGAGTGATTGAAATGTGTTTTCTTTTCACATACCACCTATGGATCCACCAGTGTCATTGCATGTGTGTTCTTTTCACAATCCACCCATGGATCCACCAATGTCATTGCATGTGTGTTCTTTTTAGTAACAACAACCAGAGTCATTGAAATGTGTGTTCTTTTCACATACCACCTATGGATCCACCAGTGTCATTGCATGTGTGTTATTTTCACTAACAACAAGCAGAGTCATTGCATGTGTGTTTTTTTCACTATCCACCAGTGTCATTGAAATGTGTGTTCTCTATAGAGACCACACATGGATCCACCAGTGTCATTGCATGTGTGTTCTTTTTAGTAACAACAACCATAGTCATTGAAATGTGTGTTCTTTTCACATACCACATATGGATCCACCAATGTCATTGCATGTGTGTTCTTTTCACAATCCACCCATGGATCCACCAATGTCATTGCATGTGTGTTCTTTTCAGTAACAACCAGAGTCATTGAAATGCGTGTTCTTTTCACATACCACCTATGGATCCACCAGTGTCATTGCATGTGTGTTCTTTTCACTAACAACAACCAGAGTCATTGCATGTGTTTTTTTTTCACATACCACATATGGATCCACCAGTGTCATTGAAATGTGTGTTCTCTACAGAGACCACCCGTGAATCCACCAGTGTCATTGCATGTATGTTCTTCTCACTAACAACAACGAGAGTCATTGCATGTGTGCTCTTTTCACAATCCACACATCGATCCACCAGTGTCATTGCATGTATGTTCTTTTTACTAACAACAACTGGAGTCATTGCATGTGTGCTCTTTTCACAATCCACCTATGGATCCACCAGTGTCATTGCATGTGTGTTCTTTTTAATAACAACAACCAGTGTCATTGCATGTGTGTTCTTTTCACTAACAACAACTGGAGTCATTGCATGTGTGCTCTTTTCACAATCCACCTATGGATCCACCAGTGTCATTGCATGTGTGTTCTTTTTACTAACAACAACCAGAGTCATTTCATGGCTGTTATTCACACATACCACCTATGGATCCACCAGTGTCATTGCATGTCTATTCTTCTCACTATCCACACATGGATCCACCAGTGTCATTGCATGTGTGTTCTTTTTACTAACAACAATCAGTGTCATTGCATGTGTGTTCTCTTCACAATCCAAATATGGATCCACCAGTGTCATTGCATGTGTGTTCTTTTTAGTAACAACAACAAGTGTCATTGCATGTGTGTTCTCTTCAGAGACCACACATGGATCCACCGGTGTCATTGCATGTGTGTTCTTTTCACTAACAACTACTGGAGTCATTTCATGTGTTTTCTTTTCACTAACAACAACTGGAGTCATTGCATGTGTGTTCTTTTTACTAACAACAACTAGAGTCATTTCATGGTTGTTCTTCTCACATACCACCTTTGGATCCACCAGTGTCATTGCATGTGTGTTTTCTTCACAATCCACACATGGATCCACCAGTGTCATTGCATGTGTGCTCCTTTTAGTAACAACAGCCAGTGTCATTGCATGTGTGTTCTCTTCAGAGACCACACATGGATCCACGAGTGTCATTGCATGTGTGTTCTTTTTACTAGCAACAACCAGAGTCATTGAAATGTGTGCTCTCTTTAGAGACCACACATGGATCCACCGGTGTCATTGCATGTATATTCTTTTCACTAACAACAAGTAGAGTCATTGCATGTGTGTGTTTTCACTAACAACAACTGGAGTCATTGCATGTGTGTTCTTTTTACTAACAACAACCAGAGTCATTGAAATGTCTGCTCTCTTCAGAGACCACACGTGGATCCACCGGTTTCATTGCATGTGTGCTCTTTTCACTAACAACAACTGGAGTCATTGCATGAGTGTTCTTTTCACATACAACATATGGATCCACCAGTGTCATTGCATGTGTGCTCTTTTCACAATCCACCCATGGATCCACCAGTGTGATTGCATGTGTGTTATTTTTAGTAACAACAACCAGAGTCATTGAAATGTGTGTTCTTTTCACATACCTCCTATGGATCCACCAGTGTCATTACATGTGTGTTCTTTTCACTAACAACAACCAGCGTCATTGCATGTGTGTTCTTTTCACATACCACATATGGATCCACCAGTGTCATTGAAATGTGTGTTCTCTACAGAGACCACACATGGATCCACCAGTGTCATTGCATGTGTGTTATTTTTAGTAACAACAACCATAGTCATTGAAATGTGTGTTCTTTTCACATACCACATATGGATCCACCAATGTCATTGCATGTGTGTTCTTTTCACAATCCACCCATGGATCCACCAATGTCATTGCATGTGTGTTCTTTTTAGTAACAACAACCAGAGTCATTGAAATGTGTGTTCTTTTCACATACCACCTATGGATCCACCAGTGTCATTGCATGTGTGTTATTTTCACTAATAACAAGCAGAGTCATTGCATGTGTTTTTTTTTCACTATCCACCAGTGTCATTGAAATGTGTGTTCTCTATAGAGACCACACATGGATCCACCAGTGTCATTGCATGTGTGTTCTTTTTAGTAACAACAACCATAGTCATTGAAATGTGTGTTCTTTTCACATACCACATATGGATCCACCAATGTCATTGCATGTGTGTTCTTTTCACAATCCACCCATGGATCCACCAATGTCATTGCATGTGTGTTCTTTTCAGTAACAACCAGAGTCATTGAAATGCGTGTTCTTTTCACATACCACCTATGGATCCACCAGTGTCATTGCATGTGTGTTCTTTTCACTAACAACAACCAGAGTCATTGCATGTGTTTTTTTTCACATACCACATATGGATCCACCAGTGTCATTGAAATGTGTGTTCTCTACAGAGACCACCCGTGGATCCACCAGTGTCATTGCATGTATGTTCTTCTCACTAACAACAACTAGAGTCATTGCATGTGTGCTCTTTTCACAATCCACACATCGATCCACCAGTGTCATTGCATGTGTGTTCTTTTTACTAACAACAACTGGAGTCATTGCATGTGTGCTCTTTTCACAATCCACCTATGGATCCACCAGTGTCATTGCATGTGTGTTCTTTTTAATAACAACAACCAGTGTCATTGCATGTGTGTTCTTTTCACTAACAACAACTGGAGTCATTGCATGTGTGCTCTTTTCACAATCCACCTATGGATCCACCAGTGTCATTGCATGTGTGTTCTTATTACTAACAACAACCAGAGTCATTTCATGGCTGTTATTCACACATACCACCTATGGATCCACCAGTGTCATTGCATGTCTATTCTTCTCACAATCCGCACATGGATCCACCAGTGTCATTGCATGTGTGTTCTTTTTACTAACAACAATCAGTGTCATTGCATGTGTGTTCTCTTCACAATCCAAATATGGATCCACCAGTGTCATTGCATGTGTGTTCTTTTTAGTAACAACAACAAGTGTCATTGCATGTGTGTTCTCTTCAGAGACCACACATGGATCCACCGGTGTCATTGCATGTGTGTTCTTTTCACTAACAACTACTGGAGTCATTGCATGTGTTTTCTTTTCACTAACAACAACTGGAGTCATTGCATGTGTGTTCTTTTTACTAACAACAACCAGAGTCATTTCATGGTTGTTCTTCTCACATACCACCTTTGGATCCACCAGTGTCATTGCATGTGTGTTCTCTTCACAATCCACACATGGATCCACCAGTGTCATTGCATGTGTGCTCCTTTTAGTAACAACAGCCAGTGTCATTGCATGTGTATTCTCTTCAGAGACCACACATGGATCCACGAGTGTCATTGCATGTGTGTTCTTTTTACTAGCAACAACCAGAGTCATTGAAATGTGTGCTCTCTTTAGAGACCACACATGGATCCACCGGTGTCATTGCATGTATATTCTTTTCACTAACAACAAGTAGAGTCATTGCATGTGTGTGTTTTCACTAACAACAACTGGAGTCATTGCATGTGTGTTCTTTTTACTAACAACAACCAGAGTCATTGAAATGTCTGCTCTCTTTAGAGACCACACATGGATCCACCGGTTTCATTGCATGTGTGCTCTTTTCACTAACAACAACTGGAGTCATTGCATGTGTGTTCTTTTCACATACAACATATGGATCCACCAGTGTCATTGCATGTGTGCTCTTTTCACAATCCACCCATGGATCCACCAGTGTGATTGCATGTGTGTTATTTTTAGTAACAACAACCAGAGTCATTGAAATGTGTGTTCTTTTCACATACCTCCTATGGATCCACCAGTGTCATTACATGTGTGTTCTTTTCACTAACAACAACCAGCGTCATTGCATGTGTGTTCTTTTCACATACCACATATGGATCCACCAGTGTCATTGAAATGTGTGTTCTCTACAGAGACCACACATGGATCCACCAGTGTCATTGCATGTGTGTTATTTTTAGTAACAACAACCAGAGTCATTGAAATGTGTGTTCTTTTCACATACCACCTATGGATCCACCAGTGTCATTGCATGTGTGTTCTTTTTAGTAACAACAACTAGAGTCATTGAAATGTGTGTTCTTTTCACATACCACCTATGGATCCACCAGAGTCATTGCATGTGTGTTCTTTTCACAATCCACCCATGGATCCACCAATGTCATTGCATGTGTGTTCTTTTTAGTAACAACAACCAGAGTCATTGAAACGTGTGTTCTTTTCACATACCACCTATGGATCCACCAGTGTCATTGCATGTGTGTTTTTTCACTAACAACAACTAGAGTCATTGCATGTGTGTTTTTTCACAATCCACCAGTGTCATTGAAATGTGTGTTCTATACAGAGACCACACATGGATCCACCAGTGTCATTGCATGTGTGTTCTTTTTAGTAACAACAACCATAGTCATAGAAATGTGTGTTCTTTTCACATACCACATATGGATCCACCAATGTCATTGCATGTGTGTTCTTTTCACAATCCACCCATGGATCCACCAATGTCATTGCATGTGTGTTCTTTTTAGTAACAACAACCAGAGTCATTGAAATGCGTGTTCTTTTCACATACCGACTATGGATCCACCAGTGTCATTGCATGTGTGTTCTTTTCACTAACAACAACCAGAGTCATTGCATGTGTTTTTTTTCACATACCACATATGGATCCACCAGTGTCATTGAAATGTGTGTTCTCTATAGAGACCACCCGTGGATCCACCAGTGTCATTGCATGTATGTTCTTCTCACTAACAACAACTAGAGTCATTGCATGTGTGCTCTTTTCACAATCCACACATCGATCCACCAGTGTCATTGCATGTGTGTTCTTTTTACTAACAACAACTGGAGTCATTGCATGTGTGCTCTTTTCACAATCCACCTATGGATCCACCAGTGTCATTGCATGTGTGTTCTTTTTAATAACAACAACCAGTGTCATTGCATGTGTGTTCTTTTCACTAACAACAACTGGAGTCATTGCATGTGTGCTCTTTTCACAATCCACCTCTGGATCCACCAGTGTCATTGCATGTGTGTTCTTTTTACTAACAACAACCAGAGTCATTTCATGACTGTTATTCACACATACCACCTATGGATCCACCAGTGTCATTGCATGTCTATTCTTCTCACAATCCACACATGGATCCACCAGTGTCATTGCATGTGTGTTCTTTTTACTAACAACAATCAGTGTCATTGCATGTGTGTTCTCTTCACAATCCAAATATGGATCCACCAGTGTCATTGCATGTGTGTTGTTTTTAGTAACAACAACAAGTGTCATTGCATGTGTGTTCTCTTCAGAGACCACACATGGATCCACCGGTGTCATTGCATGTGTGTTCTTTTCACTAACAACTACTGGAGTCATTGCATGTGTTTTCTTTTCACTAACAACAACTGGAGTCATTGCATGTGTGTTCTTTTCACATACCACATATGGATCCACCAGTGTCATTTAAATGTGTGTTCTCTACAGAGACCACACATGGATCCACCAGTGTCATTGCATGTGTGTTATTTTTAGTAACAACAACCAGAGTCATTGAAATGTGTGTTCTTTTCACATACCACATATGGATCCACCAGTGTCGTTGCATTTGTGTTCTTTTCACAATCTACCCATGGATCCACCAGTGTCATTGCATGTGTGTTCTTTTTAGTAACAACAACCAGAGTCATTGGAATGTGTGTTCTTTTCACTAACAACAACTGGAGTCATTGCATGTGTGCTCTTTTCATAATCCACCTATGGATCCACCAGTGTCATTGCATGTGTGTTCTTTTTACTAACGGCAACCAGACTCATTTCATGGCTGTTCTTCTCACATACCACCTATGGATCCACCAGTGTCATTGCATGTCTGTTCTTCTCACAATCCACACATGGATCCATTAGTGTCATTGCATGTGTGTTCTTTTTACTAACAACAACCAGTGTCATTGCATGTGTGTTCTCTTCACAATCCACACATGGATCCACCAGTGTTATTGCATGTGTGTTCTTTTTAGTAACAACAACCAGTGTCATTGCATGTGTGTTCTCTTCAGAGACTACACATGGATCCACCAGTGTCATTGCATGTATGTTCTTTTCACTAACAACAACTAGAGTCATTGCATGTGTGTTCTTTTCACATACCACATGAGGATCCACCAGTATCATTGCTTGTGTGCTCTTTTCACAATCCACCCATGGATCCACCAGTGTCATTGCATGTGTGTTATTTTTAGTAACAACAATCAGAGTCATTAAAATGTGTGTTCTTTTCACATACCACCTATGGATCCACCAGTGTCATTGCATGTGTGTTCATTTCACTAACAACAACTAGAGTCATTGCATGTGTGTTCTTTTCACATACCACATATGGATCCACCAGTGTCATTGAAATGTGTGTTCTCTACAGAGACCACACATGGATCCACCAGTGTCATTGCATGTGTGTTATTTTTAGTAACAACAACCAGAGTCATTGAAATGTGTGTTCTTTTCACATACCACATATGGATTCACCAATGTCATTGCATGTGTGTTCTTTTCACAATCCACCCATGGATCCACCAATGTCATTGCATGTGTGTTCTTTTTAGTAACAACAACCAGAGTCATTGAAATGTGTGTTCTTTTCACATACCACCTATGGATCCACCAGTGTCATTGCATGTGTGTTCTTTTCACTAACAACAACCAGAGTCATTGCATGTGTGTTTTTTTCACATACCACATATGGATCCACCCGTATCATTGAAATGTGTGTTCTATACAAAGACCACACATGGATCCACCAGTGTCATTGCATGTATGTTCTTTTCACTAACAACAACTAGAGTCATTGCATGTGTGCTCTTTTCACATACCACATATGGATCCACCAGTGTCATTGCATGTGTGCTGTTTTCACAATCCACCCATGGATCCACCAGTGTCATTGCATGTGTGTTATTTTTAGTAACAACAACCAGAGTCATTGAAATGTGTGTTCTTTTCACATACCACCTATGGATCCACCAGTGTCATTGCATGTGTGTTCTTTTCACTAACAACAACCAGCGTCATTGCATGTGTGTTCTTTTCACATACCACATATGGATCCACCAGTGTCATTGAAATGTTTGTTCTCTACAGAGACCACACATGGATCCACCAGTGTCATTGTATGTGTGTTATTTTTAGTAACAACAAAACCAGAGTCATTGAAATGTGTGTTATTTTCACATACCACCTATGGATCCACTAGTGTCATTGCATGTGTGTTCTTTTCACTAACAACAACCAGAGTCATTGCATCTGTGTTTTTTTCACAATCCACCTATGGATCCACCAGTATCATTGAAATGTGTGTTCTCTACAAAGACCACACATGGATCCACTAGTGTCATTGCATGTATGTTCTTTTCACTAACAACAACTGGAGTCATTGCATGTGTGTTCTTTTCACATACCACATATGGATCCACCAGTGTCATCGCATGTGTGCTGTTTTCACAATCCACCCATGGATCCACCAGTGTCATTGCATGTGTGTTATTTTTAGTAACAACAACCAGAGTCATTGAAATGTGTGTTCTTTTCACATACCACCTATGGATCCACCAGTGTCATTGCATGTGTGTTCTTTTCACTAACAACAACCAGCGTCATTGCATGTGTCTTCTTTTCACATACCACATATGGATCCACCAGTGTCATTGAAATGTGTGTTCTCTACAGAGACCACACATGGATCCACCAGTGTCATTGCATGTGTGTTATTTTTAGTAACAACAACCAGAGTCATTGAAATGTGTGTTCTTTTCACATACCGCCTATGGATCCACCAGTGTCATTGCATGTGTGTTCTTTTTAGTAACAACAACCAGAGTCATTGAAATGTGTGTTCTTTTCACATACCACCTATGGATCCACCAGTGTCATTGCATGTGTGTTCTTTTCACTAACAACAACCAGAGTCATTGCATGTGTGTTTTTTTCACAATCCACCTATGGATCCACCAGTATCATTGAAATGTGTGTTCTCTACAAAGACCACACATGGATCCACCGGTGTCATTGCATGTATGTTCTTTTCACTAACAACAACTAGAGTCATTGCATGTGTGTTCTTTTCACATACCACATATGGATCCACCAGTGTCATTGCATGTGTGCTGTTTTCACAAATCACCCATGGATCCACCAGTGTCATTGCATGTGTGTTATTTTTAGTAACAATAACCAGAGTCATTGAAATGTGTGTTCTTTTCAGATACCACCTATGGATCCACCAGTGTCATTGCATGTGTGTTCTTTTCACTAACAACAACCAGCGTCATTGCATGTGTGTTCTTTTCACATACCACATATGGATCCACCAGTGTCATTGAAATGTGTGTTCTCTACAGAGACCGCACATGGATCCACCAGTGTCATTGCATGTGTGTTATTTTTAGTAACAACAACCAGAGTGATTGAAATGTGTTTTCTTTTCACATACCACCTATGGATCCACCAGTGTCATTGCATGTGTGTTCTTTTCACAATCCACCCATGGATCCACCAATGTCATTGCATGTGTGTTCTTTTTAGTAACAACAACCAGAGTCATTGAAATGTGTGTTCTTTTCACATACCACCTATGGATCCACCAGTGTCATTGCATGTGTGTTATTTTCACTAACAACAAGCAGAGTCATTGCATGTGTGTTTTTTTCACTATCCACCAGTGTCATTGAAATGTGTGTTCTCTATAGAGACCACACATGGATCCACCAGTGTCATTGCATGTGTGTTCTTTTTAGTAACAACAACCATAGTCATTGAAATGTGTGTTCTTTTCACATACCACATATGGATCCACCAATGTCATTGCATGTGTGTTCTTTTCACAATCCACCCATGGATCCACCAATGTCATTGCATGTGTGTTCTTTTCAGTAACAACCAGAGTCATTGAAATGCGTGTTCTTTTCACATACCACCTATGGATCCACCAGTGTCATTGCATGTGTGTTCTTTTCACTAACAACAACCAGAGTCATTGCATGTGTTTTTTTTTCACATACCACATATGGATCCACCAGTGTCATTGAAATGTGTGTTCTCTACAGAGACCACCCGTGAATCCACCAGTGTCATTGCATGTATGTTCTTCTCACTAACAACAACGAGAGTCATTGCATGTGTGCTCTTTTCACAATCCACACATCGATCCACCAGTGTCATTGCATGTATGTTCTTTTTACTAACAACAACTGGAGTCATTGCATGTGTGCTCTTTTCACAATCCACCTATGGATCCACCAGTGTCATTGCATGTGTGTTCTTTTTAATAACAACAACCAGTGTCATTGCATGTGTGTTCTTTTCACTAACAACAACTGGAGTCATTGCATGTGTGCTCTTTTCACAATCCACCTATGGATCCACCAGTGTCATTGCATGTGTGTTCTTTTTACTAACAACAACCAGAGTCATTTCATGGCTGTTATTCACACATACCACCTATGGATCCACCAGTGTCATTGCATGTCTATTCTTCTCACAATCCACACATGGATCCACCAGTGTCATTGCATGTGTGTTCTTTTTACTAACAACAATCAGTGTCATTGCATGTGTGTTCTCTTCACAATCCAAATATGGATCCACCAGTGTCATTGCATGTGTGTTCTTTTTAGTAACAACAACAAGTGTCATTGCATGTGTGTTCTCTTCAGAGACCACACATGGATCCACCGGTGTCATTGCATGTGTGTTCTTTTCACTAACAACTACTGGAGTCATTTCATGTGTTTTCTTTTCACTAACAACAACTGGAGTCATTGCATGTGTGTTCTTTTTACTAACAACAACTAGAGTCATTTCATGGTTGTTCTTCTCACATACCACCTTTGGATCCACCAGTGTCATTGCATGTGTGTTTTCTTCACAATCCACACATGGATCCACCAGTGTCATTGCATGTGTGCTCCTTTTAGTAACAACAGCCAGTGTCATTGCATGTGTGTTCTCTTCAGAGACCACACATGGATCCACGAGTGTCATTGCATGTGTGTTCTTTTTACTAGCAACAACCAGAGTCATTGAAATGTGTGCTCTCTTTAGAGACCACACATGGATCCACCGGTGTCATTGCATGTATATTCTTTTCACTAACAACAAGTAGAGTCATTGCATGTGTGTGTTTTCACTAACAACAACTGGAGTCATTGCATGTGTGTTCTTTTTACTAACAACAACCAGAGTCATTGAAATGTCTGCTCTCTTCAGAGACCACACGTGGATCCACCGGTTTCATTGCATGTGTGCTCTTTTCACTAACAACAACTGGAGTCATTGCATGAGTGTTCTTTTCACATACAACATATGGATCCACCAGTGTCATTGCATGTGTGCTCTTTTCACAATCCACCCATGGATCCACCAGTGTGATTGCATGTGTGTTATTTTTAGTAACAACAACCAGAGTCATTGAAATGTGTGTTCTTTTCACATACCTCCTATGGATCCACCAGTGTCATTACATGTGTGTTCTTTTCACTAACAACAACCAGCGTCATTGCATGTGTGTTCTTTTCACATACCACATATGGATCCACCAGTGTCATTGAAATGTGTGTTCTCTACAGAGACCACACATGGATCCACCAGTGTCATTGCATGTGTGTTATTTTTAGTAACAACAACCAGAGTCATTGAAATGTGTGTTCTTTTCACATACCACCTATGGATCCACCAGTGTCATTGCATGTGTGTTCTTTTTAGTAACAACAACCAGAGTCATTGAAATGTGTGTTCTTTTCACATACCACCTATGGATCCACCAGAGTCATTGCATGTGTGTTCTTTTCACAATCCACCCATGGATCCACCAATGTTATTGCATGTGTGTTCTTTTTAGTAACAACAACCAGAGTCATTGAAACGTGTGTTCTTTTCACATACCACCTATGGATCCACCAGTGTCATTGCATGTGTGTTTTTTCACTAACAACAACCAGAGTCATTGCATGTGTGTTTTTTCACAATCCACCAGTGTCATTGAAATGTGTGTTCTCTACAGATACCACACATGGATCCACCAGTGTCATTGCATGTGTGTTCTTTTTAGTAACAACAACCATAGTCATAGAAATGTGTGTTCTTTTCACATACCACATATGGATCCACCAATGTCATTGCATGTGTGTTCTTTTCACAATCCACCCATGGATCCACCAATGTCATTGCATGTGTGTTCTTTTTAGTAACAACAACCAGAGTCATTGAAATGCGTGTTCTTTTCACATACCGACTATGGATCCACCAGTGTCATTGCATGTGTGTTCTTTTCACTAACAACAACCAGAGTCATTGCATGTGTTTTTTTTCACATACCACATATGGATCCACCAGTGTCATTGAAATGTGTGTTCTCTACAGAGACCACCCGTGGATCCACCAGTGTCATTGCATGTATGTTCTTCTCACTAACAACAACTAGAGTCATTGCATGTGTGCTCTTTTCACAATCCACACATCGATCCACCAGTGTCATTGCATGTGTGTTCTTTTTACTAACAACAACTGGAGTCATTGCATGTGTGCTCTTTTCACAATCCACCTATGGATCCACCAGTGTCATTGCATGTGTGTTCTTTTTAATAACAACAACCAGTGTCATTGCATGTGTGTTCTTTTCACTAACAACAACTGGAGTCATTGCATGTGTGCTCTTTTCACAATCCACCTATGGATCCACCAGTGTCATTGCATGTGTGTTCTTTTTACTAACAACAACCAGAGTCATTTCATGACTGTTATTCACACATACCACCTATGGATCCACCAGTGTCATTGCATGTCTATTCTTCTCACAATCCACACATGGATCCACCAGTGTCATTGCATGTGTGTTCTTTTTACTAACAACAATCAGTGTCATTGCATGTGTGTTCTCTTCACAATCCAAATATGGATCCACCAGTGTCATTGCATGTGTGTTCTTTTTAGTAACAACAACAAGTGTCATTGCATGTGTGTTCTCTTCAGAGACCACACATGGATCCACCGGTGTCATTGCATGTGTGTTCTTTTCACTAACAACTACTGGAGTCATTGCATGTGTTTTCTTTTCACTAACAACAACTGGAGGCATTGCATGTGTGTTCTTTTTACTAACAACAACCAGAGTCATTTCATGGTTGTTCTTCTCACATACCACCTTTGGATCCACCAGTGTTATTGCATGTGTGTTCTCTTCACAATCCACACATGGATCCACCAGTGTCATTGCATGTGTGCTCCTTTTAGTAACAACAGCCAGTGTCATTGCATGTGTGTTCTCTTCAGAGACCACACATGGATCCACGAGTGTCATTGCATGTGTGTTCTTTTTACTAGCAACAACCAGAGTCATTGAAATGTGTGCTCTCTTTAGAGACCACACATGGATCCACCGGTGTCATTGCATGTATATTCTTTTCACTAACAACAAGTAGAGTCATTGCATGTGTGTGTTTTCACTAACAACAACTGGAGTCATTGCATGTGTGTTCTTTTTACTAACAACAACCAGAGTCATTGAAATGTCTGCTCTCTTCAGAGACCACACATGGATCCACCGGTTTCATTGCATGTGTGCTCTTTTCACTAACAACAACTGGAGTCATTGCATGTGTGTTCTTTTCACATACCACGTATGGATCCACCAGTGTCATTGCATGTGTGCTCTTTTCACAATCCACCCATGGATCCACCAGTGTGATTGCATGTGTGTTATTTTTAGTAACAACAACCAGAGTCATTGAAATGTGTGTTCTTTTCACATACCACCTATGGATCCACCAGTGTCATTGCATGTGTGTTCTTTTCACAATCCACCCATGGATCCACCAATGTCATTGCATGTGTGTTCTTTTTAGTAACAACAACCAGAGTCATTGAAATGTGTGTTCTTTTCACATACCACCTATGGATCCACCAGTGTCTTTGCATGTGTGTTATTTTCACTAACAACAACCAGAGTTATTGCATGTGTGTTTTTTTCACAATCCACCAGTGTCATTGAAATGTGTGTTTTCTATAGAGACCACACATGGATCCACCAGTGTCATTGCATGTGTGTTCTTTTTAGTAACAACAACCATAGTCATTGAAATGTGTGTTCTTTTCACATACCACATATGGATCCACCAATGTCATTGCATGTGTGTTCTTTTCACAATCCACCCATGGATCCACCAATGTCATTGCATGTGTGTTCTTTTTAGTAACAACAACCAGAGTCATTGAAATGTGTGTTCTTTTCACATACCACCTATGGATCCACCAGTGTCATTGCATGTGTGTTCTTTTCACTAACAACAACCAGAGTCATTGCATGTGTTTTTTTTCACATACCACATATGGATCCACCAGTGTCATTGAAATGTGTGTTCTCTACAGAGACCACCCGTGGATCCACCAGTGTCATTGCATGTATGTTCTTCTCACTAACAACAACTAGATTCATTGCATGTGTGCTCTTTTCACAATCCACACATCGATCCACCAGTGTCATTGCATGTGTGTTCTTTTTACTAACAACAACTGGAGTCATTGCATGTGTGCTCTTTTCACAATCCACCTATGGATCCACTAGTGTCATTGCATGTGTGTTCTTTTTACTAACAACAACCAGTGTCATTGCATGTGTGTTCTTTTCACTAACAACAACTGGAGTCATTGCATGTGTGCTCTTTTCACAATCCACCTATGGATCCACCAGTGTCATTGCATGTGTGTTCTTTTTACTAACAACAACCAGAGTCATTTCACGGCTGTTATTCACACATACCACCTATGGATCCACCAGTGTCATTGCATGTCTATTCTTCTCACAATCCACACATGGATCCACCAGTGTCATTGCATGTGTGTTCTTTTTACTAACAACAATCAGTGTCATTGCATGTGTGTTCTCTTCACAATCCAAATATGGATCCACCAGTGTCATTGCATGTGTGTTCTTTTTAGTAACAACAACAAGTGTCATTGCATGTGTGTTCTCTTCAGAGACCACACATGGATCCACCGGTGTCATTGCATGTGTGTTCTTTTCACTAACAACTACTGGAGTCATTGCATGTGTTTTCTTTTCACTAACAACAACTGGAGTCATTGCATGTGTGTTCTTTTTACTAACAACAACCAGAGTCATTTCATGGTTGTTCTTCTCACATACCACCTTTGGATCCACCAGTGTCATTGCATGTGTGTTCTCTTCACAATCCACACATGGATCCACCAGTGTCATTGCATGTGTGCTCCTTTTAGTAACAACAGCCAGTGTCATTGCATGTGTGTTCTCTTCAGAGACCACACATGGATCCACGAGTGTCATTGCATGTGTGTTCTTTTTACTAGCAACAACCAGAGTCATTGAAATGTGTGCTCTCTTTAGAGACCACACATGGATCCACCGGTGTCATTGCATGCATATTCTTTTCACTAACAACAAGTAGAGTCATTGCATGTGTGTGTTTTCACTAACAACAACTGGAGTCATTGCATGTGTGTTCTTTTTACTAACAACAACCAGAGTCATTGAAATGTCTGCTCTCTTCAGAGACCACACATGGATGCACCGGTTTCATTGCATGTGTGCTTTTTTCACTAACAACAACTGGAGTCATTGCATGTGTGTTCTTTTCACATACCACGTATGGATCCACCAGTGTCATTGCATGTGTGCTCTTTTCACAATCCACCCATGGATCCACCAGTGTGATTGCATGTGTGTTATTTTTAGTAACAACAACCAGAGTCATTGAAATGTGTGTTCTTTTCACATACCACCTATGGATCCACCAGTGTCATTGCATGTGTGTTCTTTTCACAATCCACCCATGGATCCACCAATGTCATTGCATGTGTGTTCTTTTTAGTAACAACAACCAGAGTCATTGAAATGTGTGTTCTTTTCACATACCACCTATGGATCCACCAGTGTCATTGCATGTGTGTTATTTTCACTAACAACAACCAGAGTTATTGCATGTGTGTTTTTTTCGCAATCCACCAGTGTCATTGAAATGTGTGTTCTCTACAGAGACCACACATGGATCCACCAGTGTCATTGCATGTGTGTTCTTTTTAGTAACAACAACCATAGTCATTGAAATGTGTGTTCTTATCACATACCACATATGGATCCACCAATGTCATTGCATGTGTGTTCTTTTCACAATCCACCCATGGATCCACCAATGTCATTGCATGTGTGTTCTTTTTAGTAACAACAACCAGAGTCATTGAAATGTGTGTTCTTTTCACATACCACCTATGGATCCACCAGTGTCATTGCATGTGGGTTCTTTTCACTAACAACAACCAGAGTCATTGCATGTGTTTTTTTTTCACATACCACATATGGATCCACCAGTGTCATTGAAATGTGTGTTCTCTACAGAGACCACCCGTGGATCCACCAGTGTCATTGCATGTATGTTCTTCTCACTAACAACTAGAGTCATTGCATGTGTGCTCTTTTCACAATCCACACATCGATCCACCAGTGTCATTGCATGTGTGTTCTTTTTACTAACAACAACTGGAGTCATTGCATGTGTGCTCTTTTCACAATCCACCTATGGATCCACTAGTGTCATTGCATGTGTGTTCTTTTTACTAACAACAACCAGTGTCATTGCATGTGTGTTCTTTTCACTAACAACAACTGGAGTCATTGCATGTGTGCTCTTTTCACAATCCACCTATGGATCCACCAGTGTCATTGCATGTGTGTTCTTTTTACTAACAACAACCAGAGTCATTTCACGGCTGTTATTCACACATACCACCTATGGATCCACCAGTGTCATTGCATGTCTATTCTTCTCACAATCCACACATGGATCCACCAGTGTCATTGCATGTGTGTTCTTTTTACTAACAACAATCAGTGTCATTGCATGTGTGTTCTCTTCACAATCCAAATATGGATCCACCAGTGTCATTGCATGTGTGTTCTTTTTAGTAACAACAACAAGTGTCATTGCATGTGTGTTCTCTTCAGAGACCACACATGGATCCACCGGTGTCATTGCATGTGTGTTCTTTTCACTAACAACTACTGGAGTCATTGCATGTGTTTTCTTTTCACTAACAACAACTGGAGTCATTGCATGTGTGTTCTTTTTACTAACAACAACCAGAGTCATTTCATGGTTGTTCTTCTCACATACCACCTTTGGATCCACCAGTGTCATTGCATGTGTGTTCTCTTCACAATCCACACATGGATCCACCAGTGTCATTGCATGTGTGCTCCTTTTAGTAACAACAGCCAGTGTCATTGCATGTGTGTTCTCTTCAGAGACCACACATGGATCCACGAGTGTCATTGCATGTGTGTTCTTTTTACTAGCAACAACCAGAGTCATTGAAATGTGTGCTCTCTTTAGAGACCACACATGGATCCACCGGTGTCATTGCATGCATATTCTTTTCACTAACAACAAGTAGAGTCATTGCATGTGTGTGTTTTCACTAACAACAACTGGAGTCCTTGCATGTGTGTTCTTTTTACTAACAACAACCAGAGTCATTGAAATGTCTGCTCTCTTCAGAGACCACACATGGATGCACCGGTTTCATTGCATGTGTGCTTTTTTCACTAACAACAACTGGAGTCATTGCATGTGTGTTCTTTTCACATACCACGTATGGATCCACCAGTGTCATTGCATGTGTGCTCTTTTCACAATCCACCCATGGATCCACCAGTGTGATTGCATGTGTGTTATTTTTAGTAACAACAACCAGAGTCATTGAAATGTGTGTTCTTTTCACATACCACCTATGGATCCACCAGTGTCATTGCATGTGTGTTCTTTTCACAATCCACCCATGGATCCACCAATGTCATTGCATGTGTGTTCTTTTTAGTAACAACAACCAGAGTCATTGAAATGTGTGTTCTTTTCACATACCACCTATGGATCCACCAGTGTCATTGCATGTGTGTTATTTTCACTAACAACAACCAGAGTTATTGCATGTGTGTTTTTTTCGCAATCCACCAGTGCCATTGAAATGTGTGTTCTCTACAGAGACCACACATGGATCCACCAGTGTCATTGCATGTGTGTTCTTTTTAGTAACAACAACCATAGTCATTCAAATGTGTGTTCTTTTCACATACCACATATGGATCCACCAATGTCATTGCATGTGTGTTCTTTTCACAATCCACCCATGGATCCACCAATGTCATTGCATATGTGTTCTTTTTAGTAACAACAACCAGAGTCATTGAAATGTGTGTTCTTTTCACATACCACCTATGGATCCACCAGTGTCATTGCATGTGTGTTCTTTTCACTAACAACAACCAGAGTCATTGCATGTGTTTTTTTTTCACATACCACATATGGATCCACCAGTGTCATTGAAATGTGTGTTCTCTACAGAGACCACCCGTGGATCCACCAGTGTCATTGCATGTATGTTCTTCTCACTAACAACAACTAGAGTCATTGCATGTGTGCTCTTTTCACAATCCACACATCGATCCACCAGTGTCATTGCATGTGTGTTCTTTTTACTAACAACAACTGGAGTCATTGCATGTGTGCTCTTTTCACAATCCACCTATGGATCCACTAGTGTCATTGCATGTGTGTTCTTTTTACTAACAACAACCAGTGTCATTGCATGTGTGTTCTTTTCACTAACAACAACTGGAGTCATTGCATGTGTGCTCTTTTCACAATCCACCTATGGATCCACCAGTGTCATTGCATGTGTGTTCTTTTTACTAACAACAACCAGAGTCATTTCACGGCTGTTATTCACACATACCACCTATGGATCCACCAGTGTCATTGCATGTCTATTCTTCTCACAATCCACACATGGATCCACCAGTGTCATTGCATGTGTGTTCTTTTTACTAACAACAATCAGTGTCATTGCATGTGTGTTCTCTTCACAATCCAAATATGGATCCACCAGTGTCATTGCATGTGTGTTCTTTTTAGTAACAACAACAAGTGTCATTGCATGTGTGTTCTCTTCAGAGACCACACATGGATCCACCGGTGTCATTGCATGTGTGTTCTTTTCACTAACAACTACTAGAGTCATTGCATGTGTTTTCTTTTCACTAACAACAACTAGAGTCATTGCATGTGTGTTCTTTTTACTAACAACAACCAGAGTCATTTCATGGTTGTTCTTCTCACATACCACCTTTGGATCCACCAGTGTCATTGCATGTGTGTTCTCTTCACAATCCACACACGGATCCACCAGTGTCATTGCATGTGTGCTCCTTTTAGTAACAACAGCCAGTGTCATTGCATGTGTGTTCTCTTCAGAGACCACACATGGATCCATGAGTGTCATTGCATGTGTGTTCTTTTTACTAGCAACAACCAGAGTCATTGAAATGTGTGCTCTCTTTAGAGACCACACATGGATCCACCGGTGTCATTGCATGTATATTCTTTTCACTAACAACAAGTAGAGTCATTGCATGTGTGTGTTTTCACTAACAACAACTGGATTCATTGCATGTGTGTTCTTTTTACGAACAACAACCAGAGTCATTGAAATGTCCGCTCTCTTCAGAGACCACACATGGATCAACCAGTTTCATTGCATGTGTGCTCTTTTCACTAACAACAACTAGAGTCATTGCATGTGTGTTCTTTTCACATACCACATATGGATCCACCAGTGTCATTGCATGTGTGCTCTTTTCACAATCCACCCATGGATCCACCAGTGTGATTGCATGTGTTTTATTTTTAGTAACGACAACCAGAGTCATTGAAATGTGTGTTCTTTTCACATACCACCTATGGATCCACCAGTGTCATTGCATGTGTGTTCTTTTCACAATCCACCCACGGATCCACCAATGTCATTGCATGTGTGTTCTTTTTAGTAACAACAACCAGAGTCATTGAAATGTGTGTTCTTTTCACATACCACCTATGGATCCACCAGTGTCATTGCATGTGTGTTATTTTCACTAACAACAACCAGAGTTATTGCATGTGTGTTTTTTCACAATCCACCAGTGTCATTGAAATGTGTGTTCTCTACAGAGACCACACATGGATCCACCAGTGTCATTGCATGTGTGTTCTTTTTAGTAACAACAACCATAGTCATTGAAATGTGTGTTCTTTTCACATACCACATATGGATCCACCAATGTCATTGCATGTGTGTTCTTTTCACAATCCACCCATGGATCCACCAATGTCATTGCATGTGTGTTCTTTTTAGTAACAACAACCAGAGTCATTGAAATGTGTGTTCTTTTCACATACCACCTATGGATCCACCAGTGTCATTGCATGTGTGTTCTTTTCACTAACAACAACCAGAGTCATTGCATGTGTTTTTTTTTCACATACCACATATGGATCCACCAGTGTCATTGAAATGTGTGTTCTCTACAGAGACCACCCGTGGATCCACCAGTGTCATTGCATGTATGTTCTTCTCACTAACAACAACTAGAGTCATTGCATGTGTGCTCTTTTCACAATCCACACATTGATCCACCAGTGTCATTGCATGTGTGTTCTTTTTACTAACAACAACTGGAGTCATTGCATGTGTGCTCTTTTCACAATCCACCTATGGATCCACTAGTGTCATTGCATGTGTTTTCTTTTTACTAACAACAACCAGTGTCATTGCATGTGTGTTCTTTTCACTAACAACAACTGGATTCATTGCATGTGTGCTCTTTTCACAATCCACCTATGGATCCACCAGTGTCATTGCATGTGTGTTCTTTTTACTAACAACAACCAGAGTCATTTCACGGCTGTTATTCACACATACCACCTATGGATCCACCAGTGTCATTGCATGTCTATTCTTCTCACAATCCACACATGGATCCACCAGTGTCATTGCATGTGTGTTCTTTTTACTAACAACAATCAGTGTCATTGCATGTGTGTTCTCTTCACAATCCAAATATGGATCCACCAGTGTCATTGCATGTGTGTTCTTTTTAGTAACAACAACAAGTGTCATTGCATGTGTGTTCTCTTCAGAGACCACACATGGATCCACCGGTGTCATTGCATGTGTGTTCTTTTCACTAACAACTACTGGAGTCATTGCATGTGTTTTCTTTTCACTAACAACAACTGGAGTCATTGCATGTGTGTTCTTTTTACTAACAACAACCAGAGTCATTTCATGGTTGTTCTTCTCACATACCACCTTTGGATCCACCAGTGTCATTGCATGTGTGTTCTCTTCACAATCCACACATGGATCCACCAGTGTCATTGCATGTGTGCTCCTTTTAGTAACAACAGCCAGTGTCATTGCATGTGTGTTCTCTTCAGAGACCACACATGGATCCATGAGTGTCATTGCATGTGTGTTCTTTTTACTAGCAACAACTAGAGTCATTGAAATGTGTGCTCTCTTTAGAGACCACACATGGATCCACCGGTGTCATTGCATGTATATTCTTTTCACTAACAACAAGTAGAGTCATTGCATGTGTGTGTTTTCACTAACAACAACTGGATTCATTGCATGTGTGTTCTTTTTACTAACAACAACCAGAGTCATTGAAATGTCCGCTCTCTTCAGAGACCACACATGGATCAACCAGTTTCATTGCATGTGTGCTCTTTTCACTAACAACAACTAGAGTCATTGCATGTGTGTTCTTTTCACATACCACATATGGATCCACCAGTGTCATTGCATGTGTGCTCTTTTCACAATCCACCCATGGATCCACCAGTGTGATTGCATGTGTTTTATTTTTAGTAACGACAACCAGAGTCATTGAAATGTGTGTTCTTTTCACATACCACCTATGGATCCACCAGTGTCATTGCATGTGTGTTCTTTTCACAATCCACCCACGGATCCACCAATGTCATTGCATGTGTGTTCTTTTTAGTAACAACAACCAGAGTCATTGAAATGTGTGTTCTTTTCACATACCACCTATGGATCCACCAGTGTCATTGCATGTGTGTTATTTTCACTAACAACAACCAGAGTTATTGCAGGTGTGTTTTTTCACAATCCACCAGTGTCATTGAAATGTGTGTTCTCTACAGAGACCACACATGGATCCACCAGTGTCATTGCATGTGTGTTCTTTTTAGTAACAACAACCATAGTCATTGAAATGTGTGTTCTTTTCACATACCACATATGGATCCACCAATGTCATTGCATGTGTGTTCTTTTCACAATCCACCCATGGATCCACCAATGTCATTGCATGTGTGTTCTTTTTAGTAACAACAACCAGAGTCATTGAAATGTGTGTTCTTTTCACATACCACCTATGGATCCACCAGTGTCATTGCATGTGTGTTCTTTTCACTAACAACAACCAGAGTCATTGCATGTGTTTTTTTTCACATACCACATATGGATCCACCAGTGTCATTGAAATGTGTGTTCTCTACAGAGACCACCCGTGGATCCACCAGTGTCATTGCATGTATGTTCTTCTCACTAACAACAACTAGAGTCATTGCATGTGTGCTCTTTTCACAATCCACACATCGATCCACCAGTGTCATTGCATGTGTGTTCTTTTTACTAACAACAACTGGAGTCATTGCATGTGTGCTCTTTTCACAATCCACCTATGGATCCACTAGTGTCATTGCATGTGTTTTCTTTTTACTAACAACAACCAGTGTCATTGCATGTGTGTTCTTTTCACTAACAACAACTGGAGTCATTGCATGTGTGCTCTTTTCACAATCCACCTATGGATCCACCAGTGTCATTGCATGTGTGTTCTTTTTACTAACAACAACCAGAGTCATTTCACGGCTGTTATTCACACATACCACCTATGGATCCACCAGTGTCATTGCATGTCTATTCTTCTCACAATCCACACATGGATCCACCAGTGTCATTGCATGTGTGTTCTTTTTACTAACAACAATCAGTGTCATTGCATGTGTGTTCTCTTCACAATCCAAATATGGATCCACCAATGTCATTGCATGTGTGTTCTTTTTAGTAACAACAACAAGTGTCATTGCATGTGTGTTCTCTTCAGAGACCACACATGGATCCACCGGTGTCATTGCATGTGTGTTCTTTTCACTAACAACTACTTGAGTCATTGCATGTGTTTTCTTTTCACTAACAACAACTGGAGTCATTGCATGTGTGTTCTTTTTACTAACAACAACCAGAGTCATTTCATGGTTGTTCTTCTCACATACCACCTTTGGATCCACCAGTGTCATTGCATGTGTGTTCTCTTCACAATCCACACATGGATCCACCAGTGTCATTGCATGTGTGCTCCTTTTAGTAACAACAGCCAGTGTCATTGCATGTGTGTTCTCTTCAGAGACCACACATGGATCCACGAGTGTCATTGCATGTGTGTTCTTTTTACTAGCAACAACCAGAGTCATTGAAATGTGTGCTCTCTTTAGAGACCACACATGGATCCACCGGTGTCATTGCATGTATATTCTTTTCACTAACAACAAGTAGAGTCATTGCATGTGTGTGTTTTCACTAACAACAACTGGATTCATTGCATGTGTGTTCTTTTTACTAACAACAACCAGAGTCATTGAAATGTCCGCTCTCTTCAGAGACCACACATGGATCCACCGGTTTCATTGCATGTGTGCTCTTTTCACTAACAACAACTGGAGTCATTGCATGTGTGTTCTTTTCACATACCACATATGGATCCACCAGTGTCATTGCATGTGTGCTCTTTTCACAATCCACCCATGGATCCACCAGTGTGATTGCATGTGTGTTATTTTTAGTAACGACAACTAGAGTCATTGAAATGTGTGTTCTTTTCACATACCACCTATGGATCCACCAGTGTCATTGCATGTGTGTTCTTTTCACAATCCACCCATGGATCCACCAATGTCATTGCATGTGTGTTCTTTTTAGTAACAACAACCAGAGTCATTGAAATGTGTGTTCTTTTCACATACCACCTATGGATCCACCAGTGTCGTTGCATGTGTGTTATTTTCACTAACAACAACCAGAGTTATTGCATGTGTGTTTTTTTCACAATCCACCAGTGTCATTGAAATGTGTGTTCTCTACAGAGACCACACATGGATCCACCAGTGTCATTGCATGTGTGTTCTTTTTAGTAACAACAACCATAGTCATTGAAATGTGTGTTCTTTTCACATACCACATATGGATCCACCAATGTCATTGCATGTGTGTTCTTTTCACAATCCACCCATGGATCCACCAATGTCATTGCATGTGTGTTCTTTTTAGTAACAACAACCAGAGTCATTGAAATGTGTGTTCTTTTCACATACCATCTATGGATCCACCAGTGTCATTGCATGTGTATTCTTTTCACTAACAACAACCAGAGTCATTGCATGTGTTTTTTTTCACATACCACATATGGATCCACCAGTGTCATTGAAATGTGTGTTCTCTACAGAGACCACCCGTGGATCCACCAGTGTCATTGCATGTATGTTCTTCTCACTAACAACAACTAGAGTCATTGCATGTGTGCTCTTTTCACAATCCACACATCGATCCACCAGTGTCATTGCATGTGTGTTCTTTTTACTAACAACAACTGGAGTCATTGCATGTGTGCTCTTTTCACAATCCACCTATGGATCCACTAGTGTCATTGCATGTGTGTTCTTTTTACTAACAACAACCAGTGTCATTGCATGTGTGTTCTTTTCACTAACAACAACTGTAGTCATTGCATGTGTGCTCTTTTCACAATCCACCTATGGATCCACCAGTGTCATTGCATGTGTGTTCTTTTTACTAACAACAACCAGAGTCATTTCACGGCTGTTATTCACACATACCACCTATGGATCCACCAGTGTCATTGCATGTCTATTCTTCTCACAATCCACACATGGATCCACCAGTGTCATTGCATGTGTGTTCTTTTTACTAACAACAATCAGTGTCATTGCATGTGTGTTCTCTTCACAATCCAAATATGGATCCACCAGTGTCATTGCATGTGTGTTCTTTTTAGTAACAACAACAAGTGTCATTACATGTGTGTTCTCTTCAGAGACCACACATGGATCCACCGGTGTCATTGCATGTGTGTTATTTTCACTAACAACTACTGGAGTCATTGCATGTGTTTTCTTTTCACTAACAACAACTGGAGTCATTGGATGTGTGTTCTATTTACTAACAACAACCAGAGTCATTTCATGGTTGTTCTTCTCACATACCACCTTTGGATCCACCAGTGTCATTGCATGTGTGTTCTCTTCACAATCCACACATGGATCCACCAGTGTCATTGCATGTGTGATCCTTTTAGTAACAACAGCCAGTGTCATTGCATGTGTGTTCTCAGAGACCACACATGGATCCACGAGTGTCATTGCATGTGTGTTCTTTTTACTAGCAACAACCAGAGTCATTGAAATGTGTGCTCTCTTCAGAGACCACACATGGATCCACCGGTGTCATTGCATGTATATTCTTTTCACTAACAACAAGTAGAGTCATTGCATGTGTGTGTTTTCACTAACAACTACTGGAGTCATTGCATGTGTGTTCTTTTTAGTAACAACAACCAGTGTCATTGCATGTGTGTTCTCTTCAGAGACCACACATGGATCCACCGGTGTCATTGCATGTATGTTATTTTCATTAACAACAACTGGAGTCATTGCATGTGTGTTCTTTTCACATACCACATATGGATCCACCAGTGTCATTGCATGTGTGCTCTTTTCCCAATCCACCCATGGATCCACCAGTGTCATTGCATCTGTGTTATTTTTAGTAACAACAACTAGAGTCATTGAAATGTGTGTTCTTTTCACATACCACCTATGGATCCACCAGTGTCATCGAATGCGTGTTCTTTTCACTAACAACAACCAGAGTCATTGCATGTGTTTTTTTTCACATACAACATATGGATCCACCAGTGTCATTGAAATGTGTGTTCTCTATAGAGACCACACATGGATCCACCAGTGTCATTGCATGTGTGTTATTTTTAGTAACAACAACCAGAGTCATTGAAATGTGTGTTCTTTTCACATACCACATATGGATCCACGAGTGTCATTGCATGTGTGTTCTTTTCACAATACACCCATGGATCCACCAGTGTCATTGCATGTGTGTTCTTTTTAGTAACAACAACCAGAGTCATTGGAATGTGTGTTCTTTTCACTAACAACAACTGGAGTCATTGCATGTGTGCTCTTTTCACAATCCACCTATGGATCCACCAGTGTCATTGCATGTGTGTTCTTTTTAATAACAACAACCAGATTCATTTCATGGTTGTTCTTCTCACATACCACCTATGGATCCACCAGTGTCATTGCATGTCTGTTCTTCTCACAATCCACACATGGATCCACCAGTGTCATTGCATGTGTGTTCTTTTTACTAACAACAACTAGTGTCATTGCATGTGTGTTCTCTTCACAATCCACACATGGATCCACCAGTGTTATTGCATGTGTGTTCTTTTTAGTAACAACAACCAGTGTCATTGCATGTGTGTTCTCTTCAGAGACCACACATGGATCCACCGATGTCATTGCATGTATGTTCTTTTCACTAACAACAACTAGAGTCATTGCATGTGTGTTATTTTCACATACCACATATGGATCCACCAGTATCATTGCTTGTGTGCTCTTTTCACAATCCACCCATGGATCCACCAGTGTCATTGCATGTGTGTTATTTTTAGTAACAACAATCAGAGTCATTGAAATGTGTGTTCTTTTCACATACCACCTATGGATCCACCAGTGTCATTGCATGTGTGTTCATTTCACTAACAACAACTAGAGTCATTGCATGTGTGTTCTTTTCACATACCACATATGGATCCACCAGTGTCATTGAAATGTGTGTTCTCTACAGAGACCACACATGGATCCACCAGTGTCATTGCATGTGTGTTCTTTTTAGTAACAACAACCATAGTCATTGAAATGTGTGTTCTTTTCACATACCACATATGGATCCACCAATGTCATTGCATGTGTGTTCTTTTCACAATCCACCCATGGATCCACCAATGTCATTGCATGTGTGTTCTTTTTAGTAACAACAACCAGAGTCATTGAAATGTGTGTTCTTTTCACATACCACCTATGGATCCACCAGTGTCATTGCATGTGTGTTCTTTTCACTAACAACAACCAGAGTCATTGCACGTGTGTTTTTTTCACATACCACATATGGATCCACCAGTGTCATTGAAATGTGTGTTCTCTACAGAGACCACCCGTGGATCCACCAGTGTCATTGCTTGTATGTTCTTCTCACTAACAACAAGTAGAGTCATTGCATGTGTGCTCTTTTCACAATCCACACATCGATCCACCAGTGTAATTGCATGTGTGTTCTTTTTACTAACAACAACTGGAGTCATTGCATGTGTGCTCTTTTCACAATCCACCTATGGATCCACCAGTGTCATTGCATGTGTGTTCTTTTTACTGACAACAACCAGTGTCATTGCATGTGTGTTCTTTTCACTAACAACAACTGGAGTCATTGCATGTGTGCTCTTTTCACAATCCGCCTATGGATCCACCAGTGTCATTGCATGTGTGTTCTTTTTACTAACAACAACCGGAGTCATTTCATGGCTGTTATTCACACATACCACCTATGGATCCACCAGTGTCATTGCATGTCTGTTCTTCTCACAATCCACACATGGATCCACCAGTGTCATTGCATGTGTGTTCTTTTTACTAACAACAACCAGTGTCATTGCATGTGTGTTCTCTTCACAATCCACACATGGATCCACCAGTGTTATTGCATGTGTGTTCTTTTTAGTAACAACAACCAGTGTCATTGTATGTGTGTTCTCTTCAGAGACCACACATGGATCCACCGGTGTCATTGCATGTGTGTTCTTTTCACTAACAACTACTGGAGTCATTGCATGTGTTTTCTTTTCACTAACAACAACTGGAGTCATTGCATGTGTGTTCTTTTTACTAACAACAACCAGAGTCATTTCATGGTTGTTCTTCTCACATACCACCTTTGGATCCACCAGTGTCATTGCATGTGTGTTCTCTTCACAATCCACACATGGATCCACTAGTGTCATTGCATGTGTGCTCCTTTTAGTAACAACAGCCAGTGTCATTGCATGTGTGTTCTCTTCAGAGACCACACATGGATCCACGAGTGTCATTGCATGTGTGTTCTTTTTACTAGCAACAACCAGAGTCATTGAAATGTGTGCTCTCTTTAGAGACCACACATGGATCCACCGGTGTCATTGCATGTATATTCTTTTCACTAACAATAAGTAGAGTCATTGCATGTGTGTGTTTTCACTAACAACAACTGGAGTCATTGCATGTGTGTTCTTTTTACTAACAACAACCAGAGTCATTGAAATGTCTGCTCTCTTCAGAGACCACACATGGATCCACCGGTGTCATTGCATGTGTGCTCTTTTCACTAACAACAACTGGAGTCATTGCATGTGTGTTCTTTTCACATACCACATATGGATCCACCAGTGTCATTGCATGTGTGCTCTTTTCACAATCCACCCATGGATCCACCAGTGTGATTGCATGTGTGTTATTTTTAGTAACAACAACCAGAGTCATTGAAATGTGTGTTCTTTTCACATACCACCTATGGATCCACTAGTGTCATTGCATCTGTGTTCTTTTCACTAACAACAACCAGAGTCATTGCATGTGTGTTCTTTTCACATACCACATATCGATCCACCAGTATCATTGAAATGTGTGTTCTCTACAAAGACCACACATGGATCCACTAGTGTCATTGCATGTATGTTCTTTTCACTAACAACAACTGGAGTCATTGCATGTGTGTTCTTTTCACATACCACATATGGATCCACCAGTGTCATTGCATGTGTGCTGTTTTCACAATCCACCCATGGATCCACTAGTGTCATTGCATGTGTGTTATTTTTAGTAACAACAACCAGAGTCATTGAAATGTGTGTTCTTTTCACATACCACCTATGGATCCACCAGTGTCATTGCATGTGTGTTCTTTTCACTAACAACAACCAGCGTCATTGCATGTGTGTTCTTTTCACATACCACATATGGATCCACCAGTGTCATTGAAATGTGTGTTCTCTAAAGAGACCACACATGGATCCACCAGTGTCATTGCATGTGTGTTATTTTTAGTAACAACAACCAGAGTCATTGAAATGTGTGTTCTTTTCACATACCACATATGGATCCACCAGTGTCATTGCATGTGTGATCTTTTCCCAATCTACCCATGGATCCACCAGTGTCATTGCATGTGTGTTCTTTTTAGTAACAACAACCAGAGTCATTGGAATGTGTGTTCTTTTCACTAACAACAACTGGAGTCATTGCATGTCTGCTCTTTTCACAATCCACCTATGGATCCACCAGTGTCATTGCATGTGTGTTCTTTTTAATAACAACAACCAGATTCATTTCATGGCTGTTCTTCTCACATACCACCTATGGATCCACCAGTGTCATTGCATGTCTGTTCTTCTCACAATCCACACATGGATCCACCAGTGTCATTGCATGTGTGTTCTTTTTACTAACAACAACTAGTGTCATTGCATGTGTGTTCTCTTCACAATCCACACATGGATCCACCAGTGTTATTGCATGTGTGTTCTTTTTAGTAACAACAACCAGTGTCATTGCATGTGTGTTCTCTTCAGAGACCACACATGGATCCACCGATGTCATTGCATGTATGTTCTTTTCACTAACAACAACTAGAGTCATTGCATGTGTGTTATTTTCACATACCACATATGGATCCACCAGTATCATTGCTTGTGTGCTCTTTTCACAATCCACCCATGGATCCACCAGTGTCATTGCATGTGTGTTATTTTTAGTAACAACAATCAGAGTCATTGAAATGTGTGTTCTTTTCACATACCACCTATGGATCCACCAGTGTCATTGCATGTATGTTCATTTCACTAACAACAACTAGAGTCATTGCATGTGTGTTCTTTTCACATACCACATATGGATCCACCAGTGTCATTGAAATGTGTGTTCTCTACAGAGACCACACATGGATCCACCAGTGTCATTGCATGTGTGTTCTTTTTAGTAACAACAACCAGAGTCATTGAAATGTGTGTTCGTTTCACATACCACATATGGATTCACCAATGTCATTGCATGTGTGTTCTTTTCACAATCCACCCATGGATCCACCAATGTCATTGCATGTGTGTTCTTTTTAGTAACAACAACCAGAGTCATTGAAATGTGTTCTTTTCACATACCACCTATGGATCCACCAGTGTCATTGCATGTGTGTTCTTTTCACTAACAACAACCAGAGTCATTGCATGTGTTTTTTTTTCACATACCACATATGGATCCACCAGTGTCATTGTAATGTGTGTTCTCTACAGAAACCACCCGTGGATCCACCAGTGTCATTGCATGTATGTTCTTTTCACTAACAACAACTAGAGTCATTGCATGTGTGCTCTTTTCACAATCCACACATCGATCCACCAGTGTCATTGCATGTGTGTTCTTTTTAGTAACAACAACCAGTGTCATTGCATGTGTGTTCTTTTTAGTAACAACAACCAGAGTCATTGAAATGTGTGTTCTTTTCACATACCACCTATGGATCCACCAGTGTCATTGCATGTGTGTTCTTTTCACTAACAACAACCAGAGTTATTGCATGTGTGTTCTTTTCACATACCACATATGGATCCACCAGTGTCATTGAAATGTGTGTTCTCTCCAAAGACCACACATGGATCCACTGGTGTCATTGCATGTATGTTCTTTTCACTAACAACAACTAGAGTCATTGCATGTGTGCTCTTTTCACAATCCACACATGGATACACCAGTGTCATTGCATGTGTGTTCTTTTTAGTAAAAACTAGTGTCATTGCATGTGTGTTCTTTTCACTAACAACAACTGGAGTCATTGCATGTGTGCTCTTTTCACAATCAAACTATGGATCCACCAGTGTCATTGCATGTGTGTTCTTTTTACTAACAACAACTAGAGTCATTTCATGGCTATTCTTCTCACATACCACCTATGGATCCACCAGTGTCATTGCATGTCTGTTCTTCTCACAATCCACACATGGATCCACCAGTGTCATTGCATGTGTGTTCTTTTTACTAATAACAACCAGTATTATTGCATGTGTGTTCTTCTCACAATCCACACATGGATCCACCAGTGTCATTGCATGTGTGTTCTTTTTAGTAACAACAACCAGTGTCATTGCATGTGTGTTCTCTTCAGAGACCACACATGGATCCACCGGTGTCATTGCATGTATGTTATTTTCACTAACAACAACTGGAGTCATTGCATGCGTGTTCTTTTCACATACCACATATGGATCCACCAGTGTCATTGCATGTGTGCTCTTTTCCTAATCCACCCATGGATCCACCAGTGTCATTGCATGCGTGTTATTTTTAGTAACAACCAGAGTCATTGAAATGTGTGTTCTTTTCACATACCACATATGGATCCACCAGTGTCATTGCATGTGTGTTCTTTTCACAATCCACCCATGGATCCACCAGTGTCATTGCATGTGTGTTCTTTTTAGTAACAACAACCAGAGTCATTGGAATGTGTGTTCTTTTCACTAACAACAACTGGAGTCATTGCATGTGTGCTCTTTTCACAATCCACCTATGGATCCACCAGTGTCATTGCATGTGTGTTCTTTTCACTAACAACAACCAGAGTCATTTCATGGATGTTCTTCTCACATACCACCTACTGATCCACCAGTGTCATTGCATGTCTGTTCTTCTCACAATCCACACATGGATCCACTAGTGAAATTGCATGTGTGTTATTTTTACTAACAACAACCAGTATCATTGCATGTGTGTTCTCTTCACAATCCACACATGGATCCACCAGTGTCATTGCATGTGTGTTCTTTTTAGTAACAACAACTAGTGTCATTGCATGTGTGTTCTCTTCAGAGACCACACATGGATCCACCGGTGTCATTGCATGTATGTTATTTTCACTAACAACAACTGGAGTCACTTCATGTGTGTTCTTTTCATATACCACATATGGATCCACCAGTGTCATTGAAATGTGTGCTCTTTTCACAATCCACCTATGGATCCACTAGTGTCATTGCATGTGTGTTCTTTTTACTAACAACAACTAGAGTCATTTCATGGCTGTTCTTCTCACATACCACCTATGGATCCACCAGTGTCATTGCATGTGTGTTCTCTTCACAATCCACACATGGATACACTAGTGTCATTGCATGTGTGTTCTTTTTACTAACAACAATCAGCGTCATTGCATGTGTGTTCTCTTCAAAGACCACACATGGATCCACCGGTGTCATTGCATACGTGTTCTTTTTAGTAACGACAACCGGTGTCATTGCATGTGTGTTCTCTTTAGAGACCACACCTGGATCCACCGGTGTCATTGCATGTATGTTCTTTTCACTAACAACAACTGGAGTCATTGCATGTGTGTTCTTTTCACATACCACATATGGATCCACCAGTGTCATTGCATGTGTGCTCTTTTCACAATCCACCCATGGATCCACCAGTGTGATTGCATGTGTGTTATTTTTAGTAACAACAACCAGAGTCATTAAAATGTGTGTTCTTTTCACATACCACCTATGGATCCACCAATGTCATTGCATGTGTGTTCTTTTCACTAACAACAAACAGAGTCATTGCATGTGTGTTCTTTTCACTACCAACAACCAGAGTCATTGCATGTGTGTTCTTTTCACATACCACATATCGATCCACCAGTGTCATTGAAATGTGTGTTCTCTACAAAGACCACACATGGATCCACTAGTGTCATTGCATGTATGTTCTTTTCACTAACAACAACTGGAGTCATTGCATGTGTGTTCTTTTCACATACCACATATGGATCCACCAGTGTCATTGCATGTGTGCTGTTTTCACAATCCACCCATGGATCCACCAGTGTCATTGCATGTGTGTTATTTTTATTAATAACAACCAGAGTCATTGAAATGTGTGTTCTTTTCACATACCACCTATGGATCCACCAGTGTCATTGCATGTGTGTTCTTTTCACTAACAACAACCAGCGTCATTGCATGTGTGTTCTTTTCACATACCACATATGGATCCACCAGTGTCATTGAAATGTGTGTTCTCTACAGAGACCACACATGGATCCACCAGTGTCATTGCATGTGTGTTATTTTTAGTAACAACAACCAGAGTCATTGAAATGTGTGTTCTTTTCACATACCACATATGGATCCACCAGTGTCATTGCATGTGTGTTTTTTTCACAATCTACCCATGGATCCACAAGTGTCATTACATGTGTTTTCTTTTTAGTAACAACAACCAGAGTCATTGGAATGTGTGTTCTTTTCACTAACAACAACTGGAGTCATTGCATGTGTGCTCTTTTCACAATCCACCTATGGATCCACCAGTGTCATTGCATGTGTGTTCTTTTTTACTAACAACAACCAGATTCATTTCATGGCTGTTCTTCTCACATACCACCTATGGATCCACCAGTGTCATTGCATGTGTGTTCTTTTTACTAACAACAACCAGTGTCATTGCATGTGTGTTCTCTTCACAATCCACACATGGATCCACCAGTGTTATTGCATGTGTGTTCTTTTTAGTAACAACAACCAGTGTCATTGCATGTGTGTTCTCTTCAGAGACCACACATGGATCCACCGATGTCATTGCATGTATGTTCTTTTCACTAACAACAACTAGAGTCATTGCATGTGTGTTATTTTCACATACCACATATGGATCCACCAGTATCATTGCTTGTGTGCTCTTTTCACAATCCACCCATGGATCCACCAGTGTCATTGCATGTGTGTTATTTTTAGTAACAACAATCAGAGTCATTGAAATGTGTGTTCTTTTGACATACCACCTATGGATCCACCAGTGTCATTGCATGTGTGTTCATTTCACTAACAACAACTAGAGTCATTGCATGTGTGTTCTTTTCACATACCACATATGGATCCACCAGTGTCATTGAAATGTGTGTTCTCCATAGAGACCACACATGGATCCACCAGTTTCATTGCATGTGTGTTCTTTTTAGTAACAACAACCATAGTCATTGAAATGTGTGTTCTTTTCACATACCACATATGGATCCACCAATGTCATTGCATGTGTGTTCTTTTCACAATCCACCCATGGATCCACCAATGTCATTGCATGTGTGTTCTTTTTAGTAACAACAACCAGAGTCATTGAAATGTGTGTTCTTTTCACATACCACCTATGGATCCACCAGTGTCATTGCATGTGTGTTCTTTTCACTAACAACAACCAGAGTCATTGCACGTGTGTTTTTTTCACATACCACATATGGATCCACCAGTGTCATTGAAAAGTGTGTTCTCTATAGAGACCACCCGTGGATCCACCAGTGTCATTGCTTGTATGTTCTTCTCACTAACAACAACTAGAGTCATTGCATGTGTGCTCTTTTCACAATCCACACATCGATCCACCAGTGTCATTGCATGTGTGTTTGTTTTTACTAACAACAACAGGAGTCATTGCATGTGTGCTCTTTTCACAATCCACCTATGGATCCACCAGTGTCATTGCATGTGTGTTCTTTTTACTGACAACAACTAGTGTCATTGCATGTGTGTTCTTTTCACTAACAACAACTGGAGTCATTGCATGTGTGCTCTTTTCACAATCCACCTATGGATCCACCAGTGTCATTGCATGTGTGTTCTCTTTACTAACAACAACCAGAGTCATTTCATGGCTGTTATTCACACATACCACCTATGGATCCACCAGTGTCATTGCATGGCTGTTCTTCTCACAATCCACACATGGATCCACCAGTGTCATTGCATGTGTGTTCTTTTTACTAACAACAACCAGTGTCATTGCATGTGTGTTCTCTTCACAATCGACACATGGATCCACCAGTGTTATTGCATGTGTGTTCTTTTTAGTAACAACAACCAGTGTCATTGTATGTGTGTTCTCTTCAGAGACCACACATGGATCCACCGGTGTCATTGCATGTGTGTTCTTTTCACTAACAACTACTGGAGTCATTGCATGTGTTTTCTTTTCACTAACAACAACTGGAGTCATTGCATGTGTGTTCTTTTTACTAACAACAACCAGAGTCATTTCATGGTTGTTCTTCTCACATACCACCTTTGGATCCACCAGTGTCATTGCATGTGTGTTCTCTTCACAATCCACACATGGATCCACCAGTGTCATTGCATGTGTGCTCCTTTTAGTAACAACAGCCCGTGTCATTGCATGTGTGTTCTCTTCAGAGACCACACATGGATCCACGAGTGTCATTGCATGTGTGTTCTTTTTACTAGCAACAACCAGACTCATTGAAATGTGTGCTCTCTTTAGAGACCACACATGGATCCACCGGTGTCATTGCATGTATATTCTTTTCACCAGCAACAAGTAGAGTCATTGCATGTGTGTTCTTTTTAGTAACAACAACCAGTGTGATTGCATGTGTGTTATTTTTAGCAACAACAACCAGAGTCATTAAAATGTGTGTTCTTTTCACATACCACCTATGGATCCACCAATGTCATTGCATGTGTGTTCTTTTCACTAACAACAAACAGAGTCATTGCATGTGTGTTCTTTTCACTAACAACAACCAGAGTCATTGCATGTGTGTTCTTTTCACATACCACATATCGATCCACCAGTGTCATTGAAATGTGTGTTCTCTACAAAGACCACACATGGATCCACTAGTGTCATTGCATGTATGTTCTTTTCACTAACAACAACTGGAGTCATTGCATGTGTGTTCTTTTCACATACCACATATGGATCCACCAGTGTCATTGCATGTGTGCTGTTTTCACAATCCACCCATGGATCCACGAGTGTCATTGCATGTGTGTTATTTTTATTAATAACAACCAGAGTCATTGAAATGTGTGTTCTTTTCACATACCACCTATGGATCCACCAGTGTCATTGCATGTGTGTTCTTTTCACTAACAACAACCAGCGTCATTGCATGTGTGTTCTTTTCACATACCACATATGGATCCACCAGTGTCATTGAAATGTGTGTTCTCTACATAGACCACACATGGATCCACCAGTGTCATTGCATGTGTGTTATTTTTAGTAACAACAACCAGAGTCATTGAAATGTGTGTTCTTTTCACATACCACATATGGATCCACCAGTGTCATTGCATGTTTGTTTTTTTCACAATCTACCCATGGATCCACAAGTGTCATTACATGTGTTTTCTTTTTAGTAACAACAACCAGAGTCATTGGAATGTGTGTTCTTTTCACTAACAACAACTGGAGTCATTGCATGTGTGCTCTTTTCACAATCCACCTATGGATCCACCAGTGTCATTGCATGTGTGTTCTTTTTTACTAACAACAACCAGATTCATTTCATGGCTGTTCTTCTCACATACCACCTATGGATCCACCAGTGTCATTGCATGTGTGTTCTTTTTACTAACAACAACCAGTGTCATTGCATGTGTGTTCTCTTCACAATCCACACATGGATCCACCAGTGTTATTGCATGTGTGTTCTTTTTAGTAACAACAACCAGTGTCATTGCATGTGTGTTCTCTTCAGAGACCACACATGGATCCACCGATGTCATTGCATGTATGTTCTTTTCACTAACAACAACTAGAGTCATTGCATGTGTGTTATTTTCACATACCACATATGGATCCACCAGTATCATTGCTTGTGTGCTCTTTTCACAATCCACCCATGGATCCACCAGTGTCATTGCATGTGTGTTATTTTTAGTAACAACAATCAGAGTCATTGAAATGTGTGTTCTTTTGACATACCACCTATGGATCCACCAGTGTCATTGCATGTGTGTTCATTTCACTAACAACAACTAGAGTCATTGCATGTGTGTTCTTTTCACATACCACATATGGATCCACCAGTGTCATTGAAATGTGTGTTCTCCATAGAGACCACACATGGATCCACCAGTTTCATTGCATGTGTGTTCTTTTTAGTAACAACAACCATAGTCATTGAAATGTGTGTTCTTTTCACATACCACATATGGATCCACCAATGTCATTGCATGTGTGTTCTTTTCACAATCCACCCATGGATCCACCAATGTCATTGCATGTGTGTTCTTTTTAGTAACAACAACCAGAGTCATTGAAATGTGTGTTCTTTTCACATACCACCTATGGATCCACCAGTGTCATTGCATGTGTGTTCTTTTCACTAACAACAACCAGAGTCATTGCACGTGTGTTTTTTTCACATACCACATATGGATCCACCAGTGTCATTGAAAAGTGTGTTCTCTATAGAGACCACCCGTGGATCCACCAGTGTCATTGCTTGTATGTTCTTCTCGCTAACAACAACTAGAGTCATTGCATGTGTGCTCTTTTCACAATCCACACATCGATCCACCAGTGTCATTGCATGTGTGTTTGTTTTTACTAATAACAACTGGAGTCATTGCATGTGTGCTCTTTTCACAATCCACCTATGGATCCACCAGTGTCATTGCATGTGTGTTCTTTTTACTGACAACAACTAGTGTCATTGCATGTGTGTTCTTTTCACTAACAACAACTGGAGTCATTGCATGTGTGCTCTTTTCACAATCCACCTATGGATCCACCAGTGTCATTGCATGTGTGTTCTCTTTACTAACAACAACCAGAGTCATTTCATGGCTGTTATTCACACATACCACCTATGGATCCACCAGTGTCATTGCATGGCTGTTCTTCTCACAATCCACACATGGATCCACCAGTGTCATTGCATGTGTGTTCTTTTTACTAACAACAACCAGTGTCATTGCATGTGTGTTCTCTTCACAATCGACACATGGATCCACCAGTGTTATTGCATGTGTGTTCTTTTTAGTAACAACAACCAGTGTCATTGTATGTGTGTTCTCTTCAGAGACCACACATGGATCCACCGGTGTCATTGCATGTGTGTTCTTTTCACTAACAACTACTGGAGTCATTGCATGTGTTTTCTTTTCACTAACAACAACTGGAGTCATTGCATGTGTGTTCTTTTTACTAACAACAACCAGAGTCATTTCATGGTTGTTCTTCTCACATACCACCTTTGGATCCACCAGTGTCATTGCATGTGTGTTCTCTTCACAATCCACACATGGATCCACCAGTGTCATTGCATGTGTGCTCCTTTTAGTAACAACAGCCAGTGTCATTGCATGTGTGTTCTCTTCAGAGACCACACATGGATCCACGAGTGTCATTGCATGTGTGTTCTTTTTACTAGCAACAACCAGACTCATTGAAATGTGTGCTCTCTTTAGAGACCACACATGGATCCACCGGTGTCATTGCATGTATATTCTTTTCACCAGCAACAAGTAGAGTCATTGCATGTGTGTGTTTTCACTAACAACAACTGGAGTCATTGCATGTGTGTTCTTTTTACTAACAACAACCAGAGTCATATAAATGTCTGCTCTCTTCAGAGACCACACATGGATCCACCGGTGTCATTGCATGTGTGCTCTTTTCACTAACTACAACTGGAGTCATTGCATGTGTGTTCTTTTCACATACCACATATGGATCCACCAGTGTCATTGCATGTGTGCTCTTTTCACAATCCACCCATGGATCCACCAGTGTGATTGCATGTGTGTTATTTTTAGTAACAACAACCAGAGTCATTGAAATGTGTGTTCTTTTCACATACCACCTATGGATCCACCAGTGTCATTGCATGTGTGTTCTTTCCACTAACAACAACCAGCGTCATTGCATGTGTGTTCTTTTCACATACCACATATGGATCCACCAGTGTCATTTAAATGTGTGTTCTCTACAGAGACCACACATGGATCCACCAGTGTCATTGCATGTGTGTTATTTTTAGTAACAACAACCAGAGTCATTGAAATGTGTGTTCTTTTCACATACCACATATGGATCCACCAGTGTCGTTGCATTTGTGTTCTTTTCACAATCTACCCATGGATCCACCAGTGTCATTGCATGTGTGTTCTTTTTAGTAACAACAACCAGAGTCATTGGAATGTGTGTTCTTTTCACTAACAACAACTGGAGTCATTGCATGTGTGCTCTTTTCACAATCCACCTATGGATCCACCAGTGTCATTGCATGTGTGTTCTTTTTACTAACGGCAACCAGACTTATTTCATGGCTGTTCTTCTCACATACCACCTATGGATCCACCAGTGTCATTGCATGTCTGTTCTTCTCACAATCCACACATGGATCCATTAGTGTCATTGCATGTCTGTTCTTTTTACTAACAACAACCAGTGTCATTGCATGTGTGTTCTCTTCACAATCCACACATGGATCCACCAGTGTTATTGCATGTGTGTTCTTTTTAGTAACAACAACCAGTGTCATTGCATGTGTGTTCTCTTCAGAGACCACACATGGATCCACCAGTGTCATTGCATGTATGTTCTTTTCACTAACAACAACTAGAGTCATTGCATGTGTGTTCTTTTCACATACCACATGAGGATCCACCAGTATCATTGCTTGTGTGCTCTTTTCACAATCCACCCATGGATCCACCAGTGTCATTGCATGTGTGTTATTTTTAGTAACAACAATCAGAGTCATTAAAATGTGTGTTCTTTTCACATACCACCTATGGATCCACCAGTGTCATTGCATGTGTGTTCATTTCACTAACAACAACTAGAGTCATTGCATGTGTGTTCTTTTCACATACCACATATGGATCCACCAGTGTCATTGAAATGTGTGTTCTCTACAGAGACCACACATGGATCCACCAGTGTCATTGCATGTGTGTTATTTTTAGTAACAACAACCAGAGTCATTGAAATGTGTGTTCTTTTCACATACCACATATGGATTCACCAATGTCATTGCATGTGTGTTCTTTTCACAATCCACCCATGGATCCACCAATGTCATTGCATGTGTGTTCTTTTTAGTAACAACAACCAGAGTCATTGAAATGTGTGTTCTTTTCACATACCACCTATGGATCCACCAGTGTCATTGCATGTGTGTTCTTTTCACTAACAACAACCAGAGTCATTGCATGTGTGTTTTTTTCACATACCACATATGGATCCACCCGTATCATTGAAATGTGTGTTCTATACAAAGACCACACATGGATCCACCAGTGTCATTGCATGTATGTTCTTTTCACTAACAACAACTAGAGTCATTGCATGTGTGCTCTTTTCACATACCACATATGGATCCACCAGTGTCATTGCATGTGTGCTGTTTTCACAATCCACCCATGGATCCACCAGTGTCATTGCATGTGTGTTATTTTTAGTAACAACAACCAGAGTCATTGAAATGTGTGTTCTTTTCACATACCACCTATGGATCCACCAGTGTCATTGCATGTGTGTTCTTTTCACTAACAACAACCAGCGTCATTGCATGTGTGTTCTTTTCACATACCACATATGGATCCACCAGTGTCATTGAAATGTTTGTTCTCTACAGAGACCACACATGGATCCACCAGTGTCATTGCATGTGTGTTATTTTTAGTAACAACAAAACCAGAGTCATTGAAATGTGTGTTATTTTCACATACCACCTATGGATCCACTAGTGTCATTGCATGTGTGTTCTTTTCACTAACAACAACCAGAGTCATTGCATCTGTGTTTTTTTCACAATCCACCTATGGATCCACCAGTATCATTGAAATGTGTGTTCTCTACAAAGACCACACATGGATCCACTAGTGTCATTGCATGTATGTTCTTTTCACTAACAACAACTGGAGTCATTGCATGTGTGTTCTTTTCACATACCACATATGGATCCACCAGTGTCATCGCATGTGTGCTGTTTTCACAATCCACCCATGGATCCACCAGTGTCATTGCATGTGTGTTATTTTTAGTAACAACAACCAGAGTCATTGAAATGTGTGTTCTTTTTAGTAACAACAACCAGTGTCATTGTATGTGTGTTCTCTTCAGAGACCACACATGGATCCACCGGTGTCATTGCATGTGTGTTCTTTTCACTAACAACTACTGGAGTCATTGCATGTGTTTTCTTTTCACTAACAACAACTGGAGTCATTGCATGTGTGTTCTTTTTACTAACAACAACCAGAGTCATTTCATGGTTGTTCTTCTCACATACCACCTTTGGATCCACCAGTGTCATTGCATGTGTGTTCTCTTCACAATCCACACATGGATCCACCAGTGTCATTGCATGTGTGCTCCTTTTAGTAACAACAGCCAGTGTCATTGCATGTGTGTTCTCTTCAGAGACCACACATGGATCCACGAGTGTCATTGCATGTGTGTTCTTTTTACTAGCAACAACCAGACTCATTGAAATGTGTGCTCTCTTTAGAGACCACACATGGATCCACCGGTGTCATTGCATGTATATTCTTTTCACCAGCAACAAGTAGAGTCATTGCATGTGTGTGTTTTCACTAACAACAACTGGAGTCATTGCATGTGTGTTCTTTTTACTAACAACAACCAGAGTCATTGAAATGTCTGCTCTCTTCAGAGACCACACATGGATCCACCGGTGTCATTGCATGTGTGCTCTTTTCACTAACTACAACTGGAGTCATTGCATGTGTGTTCTTTTCACATACCACATATGGATCCACCAGTGTCATTGCATGGGTGCTCTTTTCACAATCCACCCATGGATCCACCAGTGTGATTGCATGTGTGTTATTTTTAGTAACAACAACCAGAGTCATTGAAATGTGTGTTCTTTTCACATACCACCTATGGATCCACCAGTGTCATTGCATGTGTGTTCTTTCCACTAACAACAACCAGCGTCATTGCATGTGTGTTCTTTTCACATACCACATATGGATCCACCAGTGTCATTTAAATGTGTGTTCTCTACAGAGACCACACATGGATCCACCAGTGTCATTGCATGTGTGTTATTTTTAGTAACAACAACCAGAGTCATTGAAATGTGTGTTCTTTTCACATACCACATATGGATCCACCAGTGTCGTTGCATTTGTGTTGTTTTCACAATCTACCCATGGATCCACCAGTGTCATTGCATGTGTGTTCTTTTTAGTAACAACAACCAGAGTCATTGGAATGTGTGTTCTTTTCACTAACAACAACTGGAGTCATTGCATGTGTGCTCTTTTCACAATCCACCTATGGATCCACCAGTGTCATTGCATGTGTGTTCTTTTTACTAACGGCAACCAGACTCATTTCATGGCTGTTCTTCTCACATACCACCTATGGATCCACCAGTGTCATTGCATGTCTGTTCTTCTCACAATCCACACATGGATCCATTAGTGTCATTGCATGTCTGTTCTTTTTACTAACAACAACCAGTGTCATTGCATGTGTGTTCTCTTCACAATCCACACATGGATCCACCAGTGTTATTGCATGTGTGTTCTTTTTAGTAACAACAACCAGTGTCATTGCATGTGTGTTCTCTTCAGAGACCACACATGGATCCACCAGTGTCATTGCATGTATGTTCTTTTCACTAACAACAACTAGAGTCATTGCATGTGTGTTCTTTTCACATACCACATGAGGATCCACCAGTATCATTGCTTGTGTGCTCTTTTCACAATCCACCCATGGATCCACCAGTGTCATTGCATGTGTGTTATTTTTAGTAACAACAATCAGAGTCATTAAAATGTGTGTTCTTTTCACATACCACCTATGGATCCACCAGTGTCATTGCATGTGTGTTCATTTCACTAACAACAACTAGAGTCATTGCATGTGTGTTCTTTTCACATACCACATATGGATCCACCAGTGTCATTGAAATGTGTGTTCTCTACAGAGACCACACATGGATCCACCAGTGTCATTGCATGTGTGTTATTTTTAGTAACAACAACCAGAGTCATTGAAATGTGTGTTCTTTTCACATACCACATATGGATTCACCAATGTCATTGCATGTGTGTTCTTTTCACAATCCACCCATGGATCCACCAATGTCATTGCATGTGTGTTCTTTTTAGTAACAACAACCAGAGTCATTGAAATGTGTGTTCTTTTCACATACCACCTATGGATCCACCAGTGTCATTGCATGTGTGTTCTTTTCACTAACAACAACCAGAGTCATTGCATGTGTGTTTTTTTCACATACCACATATGGATCCACCCGTATCATTGAAATGTGTGTTCTATACAAAGACCACACATGGATCCACCAGTGTCATTGCATGTATGTTCTTTTCACTAACAACAACTAGAGTCATTGCATGTGTGCTCTTTTCACATACCACATATGGATCCACCAGTGTCATTGCATGTGTGCTGTTTTCACAATCCACCCATGGATCCACCAGTGTCATTGCATGTGTGTTATTTTTAGTAACAACAACCAGAGTCATTGAAATGTGTGTTCTTTTCACATACCACCTATGGATCCACCAGTGTCATTGCATGTGTGTTCTTTTCACTAACAACAACCAGCGTCATTGCATGTGTGTTCTTTTCACATACCACATATGGATCCACCAGTGTCATTGAAATGTTTGTTCTCTACAGAGACCACACATGGATCCACCAGTGTCATTGCATGTGTGTTATTTTTAGTAACAACAAAACCAGAGTCATTGAAATGTGTGTTATTTTCACATACCACCTATGGATCCACTAGTGTCATTGCATGTGTGTTCTTTTCACTAACAACAACCAGAGTCATTGCATCTGTGTTTTTTTCACAATCCACCTATGGATCCACCAGTATCATTGAAATGTGTGTTCTCTACAAAGACCACACATGGATCCACTAGTGTCATTGCATGTATGTTCTTTTCACTAACAACAACTGGAGTCATTGCATGTGTGTTCTTTTCACATACCACATATGGATCCACCAGTGTCATCGCATGTGTGCTGTTTTCACAATCCACCCATGGATCCACCAGTGTCATTGCATGTGTGTTATTTTTAGTAACAACAACCAGAGTCATTGAAATGTGTGTTCTTTTTAGTAACAACAACCAGTGTCATTGTATGTGTGTTCTCTTCAGAGACCACACATGGATCCACCGGTGTCATTGCATGTGTGTTCTTTTCACTAACAACTACTGGAGTCATTGCATGTGTTTTCTTTTCACTAACAACAACTGGAGTCATTGCATGTGTGTTCTTTTTACTAACAACAACTAGAGTCATTTCATGGTTGTTCTTCTCACATACCACCTTTGGATCCACCAGTGTCATTGCATGTGTGTTCTCTTCACAATCCACACATGGATCCACCAGTGTCATTGCATGTGTGCTCCTTTTAGTAACAACAGCCAGTGTCATTGCATGTGTGTTCTCTTCAGAGACCACACATGGATCCACGAGTGTCATTGCATGTGTGTTCTTTTTACTAGCAACAACCAGACTCATTGAAATGTGTGCTCTCTTTAGAGACCACACATGGATCCACCGGTGTCATTGCATGTATATTCTTTTCACCAGCAACAAGTAGAGTCATTGCATGTGTGTGTTTTCACTAACAACAACTGGAGTCATTGCATGTGTGTTCTTTTTACTAACAACAACCAGAGTCATTGAAATGTCTGCTCTCTTCAGAGACCACACATGGATCCACCGGTGTCATTGCATGTGTGCTCTTTTCACTAACTACAACTGGAGTCATTGCATGTGTGTTCTTTTCACATACCACATATGGATCCACCAGTGTCATTGCATGTGTGCTCTTTTAACAATCCACCCATGGATCCACCAGTGTGATTGCATGTGTGTTATTTTTAGTAACAACAACCAGAGTCATTGAAATGTGTGTTCTTTTCACATACCACCTATGGATCCACCAGTGTCATTGCATGTGTGTTCTTTCCACTAACAACAACCAGCGTCATTGCATGTGTGTTCTTTTCACATACCACATATGGATCCACCAGTGTCATTTAAATGTGTGTTCTCTACAGAGACCACACATGGATCCACCAGTGTCATTGCATGTGTGTTATTTTTAGTAACAACAACCAGAGTCATTGAAATGTGTGTTCTTTTCACATACCACATATGGATCCACCAGTGTCGTTGCATTTGTGTTGTTTTCACAATCTACCCATGGATCCACCAGTGTCATTGCATGTGTGTTCTTTTTAGTAACAACAACCAGAGTCATTGGAATGTGTGTTCTTTTCACTAACAACAACTGGAGTCAGTGCATGTGTGCTCTTTTCACAATCCACCTATGGATCCACCAGTGTCATTGCATGTGTGTTCTTTTTACTAACGGCAACCAGACTCATTTCATGGCTGTTCTTCTCACATACCACCTATGGATCCACCAGTGTCATTGCATGTCTGTTCTTCTCACAATCCACACATGGATCCATTAGTGTCATTGCATGTCTGTTCTTTTTACTAACAACAACCAGTGTCATTGCATGTGTGTTCTCTTCACAATCCACACATGGATCCACCATTGTTATTGCATGTGTGTTCTTTTTAGTAACAACAACCAGTGTCATTGCATGTGTGTTCTCTTCAGAGACCACACATGGATCCACCAGTGTCATTGCATGTATGTTCTTTTCACTAACAACAACTAGAGTCATTGCATGTGTGTTCTTTTCACATACCACATGAGGATCCACCAGTATCATTGCTTGTGTGCTCTTTTCACAATCCACCCATGGATCCACCAGTGTCATTGCATGTGTGTTATTTTTAGTAACAACAATCAGAGTCATTAAAATGTGTGTTCTTTTCACATACCACCTATGGATCCACCAGTGTCATTGCATGTGTGTTCATTTCACTAACAACAACTAGAGTCATTGCATGTGTGTTCTTTTCACATACCACATATGGATCCACCAGTGTCATTGAAATGTGTGTTCTCTACAGAGACCACACATGGATCCACCAGTGTCATTGCATGTGTGTTATTTTTAGTAACAACAACCAGAGTCATTGAAATGTGTGTTCTTTTCACATACCACATATGGATTCACCAATGTCATTGCATGTGTGTTCTTTTCACAATCCACCCATGGATCCACCAATGTCATTGCATGTGTGTTCTTTTTAGTAACAACAACCAGAGTCATTGAAATGTGTGTTCTTTTCACATACCACCTATGGATCCACCAGTGTCATTGCATGTGTGTTCTTTTCACTAACAACAACCAGAGTCATTGCATGTGTGTTTTTTTCACATACCACATATGGATCCACCCGTATCATTGAAATGTGTGTTCTATACAAAGACCACACATGGATCCACCAGTGTCATTGCATGTATGTTCTTTTCACTAACAACAACTAGAGTCATTGCATGTGTGCTCTTTTCACATACCACATATGGATCCACCAGTGTCATTGCATGTGTGCTGTTTTCACAATCCACCCATGGATCCACCAGTGTCATTGCATGTGTGTTATTTTTAGTAACAACAACCAGAGTCATTGAAATGTGTGTTCTTTTCACATACCACCTATGGATCCACCAGTGTCATTGCATGTGTGTTCTTTTCACTAACAACAACCAGCGTCATTGCATGTGTGTTCTTTTCACATACCACATATGGATCCACCAGTGTCATTGAAATGTTTGTTCTCTACAGAGACCACACATGGATCCACCAGTGTCATTGCATGTGTGTTATTTTTAGTAACAACAAAACCAGAGTCATTGAAATGTGTGTTATTTTCACATACCACCTATGGATCCACTAGTGTCATTGCATGTGTGTTCTTTTCACTAACAACAACCAGAGTCATTGCATCTGTGTTTTTTTCACAATCCACCTATGGATCCACCAGTATCATTGAAATGTGTGTTCTCTACAAAGACCACACATGGATCCACTAGTGTCATTGCATGTATGTTCTTTTCACTAACAACAACTGGAGTCATTGCATGTGTGTTCTTTTCACATACCACATATGGATCCACCAGTGTCATCGCATGTGTGCTGTTTTCACAATCCACCCATGGATCCACCAGTGTCATTGCATGTGTGTTATTTTTAGTAACAACAACCAGAGTCATTGAAATGTGTGTTCTTTTTAGTAACAACAACCAGTGTCATTGTATGTGTGTTCTCTTCAGAGACCACACATGGATCCACCGGTGTCATTGCATGTGTGTTCTTTTCACTAACAACTACTGGAGTCATTGCATGTGTTTTCTTTTCACTAACAACAACTGGAGTCATTGCATGTGTGTTCTTTTTACTAACAACAACCAGAGTCATTTCATGGTTGTTCTTCTCACATACCACCTTTGGATCCACCAGTGTCATTGCATGTGTGTTCTCTTCACAATCCACACATGGATCCACCAGTGTCATTGCATGTGTGCTCCTTTTAGTAACAACAGCCAGTGTCATTGCATGTGTGTTCTCTTCAGAGACCACACATGGATCCACGAGTGTCATTGCATGTGTGTTCTTTTTACTAGCAACAACCAGACTCATTGAAATGTATGCTCTCTTTAGAGACCACACATGGATCCACCGGTGTCATTGCATGTATATTCTTTTCACCAGCAACAAGTAGAGTCATTGCATGTGTGTGTTTTCACTAACAACAACTGGAGTCATTGCATGTGTGTTCTTTTTACTAACAACAACCAGAGTCATTGAAATGTCTGCTCTCTTCAGAGACCACACATGGATCCACCGGTGTCATTGCATGTGTGCTCTTTTCACTAACTACAACTGGAGTCATTGCATGTGTGTTCTTTTCACATACCACATATGGATCCACCAGTGTCATTGCATGTGTGCTCTTTTCACAATCCACCCATGGATCCACCAGTGTGATTGCATGTGTGTTATTTTTAGTAACAACAACCAGAGTCATTGAAATGTGTGTTCTTTTCACATACCACCTATGGATCCACCAGTGTCATTGCATGTGTGTTCTTTCCACTAACAACAACCAGCGTCATTGCATGTGTGTTCTTTTCACATACCACATATGGATCCACCAGTGTCATTTAAATGTGTGTTCTCTACAGAGACCACACATGGATCCACCAGTGTCATTGCATGTGTGTTATTTTTAGTAACAACAACCAGAGTCATTGAAATGTGTGTTCTTTTCACATACCACATATGGATCCACCAGTGTCGTTGAATTTGTGTTCTTTTCACAATCTACCCATGGATCCACCAGTGTCATTGCATGTGTGTTCTTTTTAGTAACAACAACCAGAGTCATTGGAATGTGTGTTCTTTTCACTAACAACAACTGGAGTCATTGCATGTGTGCTCTTTTCACAATCCACCTATGGATCCACCAGTGTCATTGCATGTGTGTTCTTTTTACTAACGGCAACCAGACTCATTTCATGGCTGTTCTTCTCACATACCACCTATGGATCCACCAGTGTCATTGCATGTCTGTTCTTCTCACAATCCACACATGGATCCATTAGTGTCATTGCATGTCTGTTCTTTTTACTAACAACAACCAGTGTCATTGCATGTGTGTTCTCTTCACAATCCACACATGGATCCACCAGTGTTATTGCATGTGTGTTCTTTTTAGTAACAACAACCAGTGTCATTGCATGTGTGTTCTCTTCAGAGACCACACATGGATCCACCAGTGTCATTGCATGTATGTTCTTTTCACTAACAACAACTAGAGTCATTGCATGTGTGTTCTTTTCACATACCACATGAGGATCCACCAGTATCATTGCTTGTGTGCTCTTTTCACAATCCACCCATGGATCCACCAGTGTCATTGCATGTGTGTTATTTTTAGTAACAACAATCAGAGTCATTAAAATGTGTGTTCTTTTCACATACCACCTATGGATCCACCAGTGTCATTGCATGTGTGTTCATTTCACTAACAACAACTAGAGTCATTGCATGTGTGTTCTTTTCACATACCACATATGGATCCACCAGTGTCATTGAAATGTGTGTTCTCTACAGAGACCACACATGGATCCACCAGTGTCATTGCATGTGTGTTATTTTTAGTAACAACAACCAGAGTCATTGAAATGTGTGTTCTTTTCACATACCACATATGGATTCACCAATGTCATTGCATGTGTGTTCTTTTCACAATCCACCCATGGATCCACCAATGTCATTGCATGTGTGTTCTTTTTAGTAACAACAACCAGAGTCATTGAAATGTGTGTTCTTTTCACATACCACCTATGGATCCACCAGTGTCATTGCATGTGTGTTCTTTTCACTAACAACAACCAGAGTCATTGCATGTGTGTTTTTTTCACATACCACATATGGATCCACCCGTATCATTGAAATGTGTGTTCTATACAAAGACCACACATGGATCCACCAGTGTCATTGCATGTATGTTCTTTTCACTAACAACAACTAGAGTCATTGCATGTGTGCTCTTTTCACATACCACATATGGATCCACCAGTGTCATTGCATGTGTGCTGTTTTCACAATCCACCCATGGATCCACCAGTGTCATTGCATGTGTGTTATTTTTAGTAACAACAACCAGAGTCATTGAAATGTGTGTTCTTTTCACATACCACCTATGGATCCACCAGTGTCATTGCATGTGTGTTCTTTTCACTAACAACAACCAGCGTCATTGCATGTGTGTTCTTTTCACATACCACATATGGATCCACCAGTGTCATTGAAATGTTTGTTCTCTACAGAGACCACACATGGATCCACCAGTGTCATTGCATGTGTGTTATTTTTAGTAACAACAAAACCAGAGTCATTGAAATGTGTGTTATTTTCACATACCACCTATGGATCCACTAGTGTCATTGCATGTGTGTTCTTTTCACTAACAACAACCAGAGTCATTGCATCTGTGTTTTTTTTCACAATCCACCTATGGATCCACCAGTATCATTGAAATGTGTGTTCTCTACAAAGACCACACATGGATCCACTAGTGTCATTGCATGTATGTTCTTTTCACTAACAACAACTGGAGTCATTGCATGTGTGTTCTTTTCACATACCACATATGGATCCACCAGTGTCATCGCATGTGTGCTGTTTTCACAATCCACCCATGGATCCACCAGTGTCATTGCATGTGTGTTATTTTTAGTAACAACAACCAGAGTCATTGAAATGTGTGTTCTTTTCACATACCACCTATGGATCCACCAGTGTCATTGCATGTGTGTTCTTTTCACTAACAACAACCAGCGTCATTGCATGTGTGTTCTTTTCACATACCACATATGGATCCACCAGTGTCATTGAAATGTGTGTTCTCTACAGAGACCACACATGGATCCACCAGTGTCATTGCATGTGTGTTATTTTTAGTAACAACAACCAGAGTCATTGAAATGTGTGTTCTTTTCACATACCGCCTATGGATCCACCAGTGTCATTGCATGTGTGTTCTTTTTAGTAACAACAACCAGAGTCATTGAAATGTGTGTTCTTTTCACATACCACCTATGGATCCACCAGTGTCATTGCATGTGTGTTCTTTTCACTAACAACAACCAGAGTCATTGCATGTGTGTTTTTTTCACAATCCACCTATGGATCCACCAGTATCATTGAAATGTGTGTTCTCTACAAAGACCACACATGGATCCACCGGTGTCATTGCATGTATGTTCTTTTCACTAACAACAACTAGAGTCATTGCATGTGTGTTCTTTTCACATACCACATATGGATCCACCAGTGTCATTGCATGTGTGCTGTTTTCACAAATCACCCATAGATCCACCAGTGTCATTGCATGTGTGTTATTTTTAGTAACAATAACCAGAGTCATTGAAATGTGTGTTCTTTTCAGATACCACCTATGGATCTACCAGTGTCATTGCATGTGTGTTCTTTTCACTAACAACAACCAGCGTCATTGCATGTGTGTTCTTTTCACATACCACATATGGATCCACCAGTGTCATTGAAATGTGTGTTCTCTACAGAGACCGCACATGGATCCACCAGTGTCATTGCATGTGTGTTATTTTTAGTAACAACAACCAGAGTCATTGAAATGTGTGTTCTTTTCACATACCACCTATGGATCCACCAGTGTCATTGCATGTGTGTTCTTTTCACAATCCACCCATGGATCCACCAATGTCATTGCATGTGTGTTCTTTTTAGTAACAACAACCAGAGTCATTGAAATGTGTGTTCTTTTCACATACCACCTATGGATCCACCAGTGTCATTGCATGTGTGTTATTTTCACTAACAACAAGCAGAGTCATTGCATGTGTTTTTTTTTCACTATCCACCAGTGTCATTGAAATGTGTGTTCTCTATAGAGACCACACATGGATCCACCAGTGTCATTGCATGTGTGTTCTTTTTAGTAACAACAACCATAGTCATTGAAATGTGTGTTCTTTTCACATACCACATATGGATCCACCAATGTCATTGCATGTGTGTTCTTTTCACAATCCACCCATGGATCCACCAATGTCATTGCATGTGTGTTCTTTTCAGTAACAACCAGAGTCATTGAAATGCGTGTTCTTTTCACATACCACCTATGGATCCACCAGTGTCATTGCATGTGTGTTCTTTTCACTAACAACAACCAGAGTCATTGCATGTGTTTTTTTTTCACATACCACATATGGATCCACCAGTGTCATTGAAATGTGTGTTCTCTACAGAGACCACCCGTGGATCCACCAGTGTCATTGCATGTATGTTCTTCCCACTAACAACAACTAGAGTCATTGCATGTGTGCTCTTTTCACAATCCACACATCGATCCACCAGTGTCATTGCATGTGTGTTCTTTTTACTAACAACAACTGGAGTCATTGCATGTGTGCTCTTTTCACAATCCACCTATGGATCCACCAGTGTCATTGCATGTGTGTTCTTTTTAATAACAACAACCAGTGTCATTGCATGTGTGTTCTTTTCACTAACAACAACTGGAGTCATTGCATGTGTGCTCTTTTCACAATCCACCTATGGATCCACCAGTGTCATTGCATGTGTGTTCTTTTTACTAACAACAACCAGAGTCATTTCATGGCTGTTATTCACACATACCACCTATGGATCCACCAGTGTCATTGCATGTCTATTCTTCTCACAATCCACACATGGATCCACCAGTGTCATTGCATGTGTGTTCTTTTTACTAACAACAATCAGTGTCATTGCATGTGTGTTCTCTTCACAATCCAAATATGGATCCACCAGTGTCATTGCATGTGTGTTCTTTTTAGTAACAACAACAAGTGTCATTGAATGTGTGTTCTCTTCAGAGACCACACATGGATCCACCGGTGTCATTGCATGTGTGTTCTTTTCACTAACAACTACTGGAGTCATTGCATGTGTTTTCTTTTCACTAACAACAACTGGAGTCATTGCATGTGTGTTCTTTTTACTAACAACAACCAGAGTCATTTCATGGTTGTTCTTCTCACATACCACCTTTGGATCCACCAGTGTCATTGCATGTGTGTTCTCTTCACAATCCACACATGGATCCACCAGTGTCATTGCATGTGTGCTCCTTTTAGTAACAACAGCCAGTGTCATTGCATGTGTGTTCTCTTCAGAGACCACACATGGATCCACGAGTGTCATTGCATGTGTGTTCTTTTTACTAGCAACAACCAGAGTCATTGAAATGTGTGCTCTCTTTAGAGACCACACATGGATCCACCGGTGTCATTGCATGTATATTCTTTTCACTAACAACAAGTAGAGTCATTGCATGTGTGTGTTTTCACTAACAACAACTGGAGTCATTGCATGTGTGTTCTTTTTACTAACAACAACCAGAGTCATTGAAATGTCTGCTCTCTTCAGAGACCACACATGGATCCACCGGTTTCATTGCATGTGTGCTCTTTTCACTAACAACAACTGGAGTCATTGCATGTGTGTTCTTTTCACATACAACATATGGCTCCACCAGTGTCATTGCATGTGTGCTCTTTTCACAATCCACCCATGGATCCACCAGTGTGATTGCATGTGTGTTATTTTTAGTAACAACAACCATAGTCATTGAAATGTGTGTTCTTTTCACATACCTCCTATGGATCCACCAGTGTCATTACATGTGTGTTCTTTTCACTAACAACAACCAGCGTCATTGCATGTGTGTTCTTTTCACATACCACATATGGATCCACCAGTGTCATTGAAATGTGTGTTCTCTACAGAGACCACACATGGATCCACCAGTGTCATTGCATGTGTGTTATTTTTAGTAACAACAACCAGAGTCATTGAAATGTGTGTTCTTTTCACATACCACCTATGGATCCACCAGTGTCATTGCATGTGTGTTCTTTTTACTAACGGCAACCAGACTCATTTCATGGCTGTTTTTCTCACATACCACCTATGGATCCACCAGTGTCATTGCATGTCTGTTCTTCTCACAATCCACACATGGATCCATTAGTGTCATTGCATGTGTGTTCTTTTTACTAACAACAACCAGTGTCATTGCATGTGTGTTCTCTTCACAATCCACACATGGATCCACCAGTGTTATTGCATGTGTGTTCTTTTTAGTAACAACAACCAGTGTCATTGCATGTGTGTTCTCTTCAGAGACCACACATGGATCCACCAGTGTCATTGCATGTATGTTCTTTTCACTAACAACAACTAGAGTCATTGCATGTCTGTTCTTTTCACATACCACATGAGGATCCACCAGTATCATTGCTTGTGTGCTCTTTTCACAATCCACCCATGGATCCACCAGTGTCATTGCATGTGTGTTATTTTTAGTAACAACAATCAGAGTCATTAAAATGTGTGTTCTTTTCACATACCACCTATGGATCCACCAGTGTCATTGCATGTGTGTTCATTTCACTAACAACAACTAGAGTCATTGCATGTGTGTTCTTTTCACATACCACATATGGATCCACCAGTGTCATTGAAATGTGTGTTCTCTACAGAGACCACACATGGATCCACCAGTGTCATTGCATGTGTGTTATTTTTAGTAACAACAACCAGAGTCATTGAAATGTGTGTTCTTTTCACATACCACATATGGATTCACCAATGTCATTGCATGTGTGTTCTTTTCACAATCCACCCATGGATCCACCAATGTCATTGCATGTGTGTTCTTTTTAGTAACAACAACCAGAGTCATTGAAATGTGTGTTCTTTTCACATACCACCTATGGATCCACCAGTGTCATTGCATGTGTGTTCTTTTCACTAACAACAACCAGAGTCACTGCATGTGTGTTTTTTTCACATACCACATATGGATCCACCCGTATCATTGAAATGTGTGTTCTATACAAAGACCACACATGGATCCACCAGTGTCATTGCATGTATGTTCTTTTCACTAACAACAACTAGAGTCATTGCATGTGTGCTCTTTTCACATACCACATATGGATCCACCAGTGTCATTGCATGTGTGCTGTTTTCACAATCCACCCACGGATCCACCAGTGTCATTGCATGTGTGTTATTTTTAGTAACAACAACCAGAGTCATTGAAATGTGTGTTCTTTTCACATACCACCTATGGATCCACCAGTGTCATTGCATGTGTGTTCTTTTCACTAACAACAACCAGCGTCATTGCATGTGTGTTCTTTTCACATACCACATATGGATCCACCAGTGTCATTGAAATGTTTGTTCTCTACAGAGACCACACATGGATCCACCAGTGTCATTGCATGTGTGTTATTTTTAGTAACAACAAAACCAGAGTCATTGAAATGTGTGTTATTTTCACATACCACCTATGGATCCACTAGTGTCATTGCATGTGTGTTCTTTTCACTAACAACAACCAGAGTCATTGCATCTGTGTTTTTTTCACAATCCACCTATGGATCCACCAGTATCATTGAAATGTGTGTTCTCTACAAAGACCACACATGGATCCACTAGTGTCATTGCATGTATGTTCTTTTCACTAACAACAACTGGAGTCATTGCATGTGTGTTCTTTTCACATACCACATATGGATCCACCAGTGTCATCGCATGTGTGCTGTTTTCACAATCCACCCATGGATCCACCAGTGTCATTGCATGTGTGTTATTTTTAGTAACAACAACCAGAGTCATTGAAATGTGTGTTCTTTTCACATACCACCTATGGATCCACCAGTGTCATTGCATGTGTGTTCTTTTCACATACCACCTATGGATCCACCAGCGTCATTGCATGTGTGTTCTTTTCACATACCACATATGGATCCACCAGTGTCATTGAAATGTGTGTTCTCTAGAGAGACCACACATGGATCCACCAGTGTCATTGCATGTGTGTTATTTTTAGTAACAACAACCAGAGTCATTGAAATGTGTGTTCTTTTCACATACCGCCTATGGATCCACCAGTGTCATTGCATGTGTGTTCTTTTTAGTAACAACAACCAGAGTCATTGAAATGTGTGTTCTTTTCACATACCACCTATGGATCCACCAGTGTCATTGCATGTGTGTTCTTTTCACTAACAACAACCAGAGTCATTGCATGTGTGTTTTTTTCACAATCCACCTATGGATCCACCAGTATCATTGAAATGTGTGTTCTCTACAAAGACCACACATGGATCCACCGGTGTCATTGCATGTATGTTCTTTTCACTAACAACAACTAGAGTCATTGCATGTGTGTTCTTTTCACATACCACATATGGATCCACCAGTGTCATTGCATGTGTGTTGTTTTCACAAATCACCCATGGATCCACCAGTGTCATTGCATGTGTGTTATTTTTAGTAACAATAACCAGAGTCATTGAAATGTGTGTTCTTTTCAGATACCACCTATGGATCCACCAGTGTTATTGCATGTGTGTTCTTTTCACTAACAACAACCAGCGTCATTGCATGTGTGTTCTTTTCACATACCACATATGGATCCACCAGTGTCATTGAAATGTGTGTTCTCTACAGAGACCGCACATGGATCCACCAGTGTCATTGCATGTGTGTTATTTTTAGTAACAACAACCAGAGTCATTGAAATGTGTGTTCTTTTCACATACCACCTATGGATCCACCAGTGTCATTGCATGTGTGTTCTTTTCACAATCCACCCATGGATCCACCAATGTCATTGCATGTGTGTTCTTTTTAGTAACAATAACCAGAGTCATTGAAATGTGTGTTCTTTTCACATACCACCTATGGATCCACCAGTGTCATTGCATGTGTGTTATTTTCACTAATAACAAGCAGAGTCATTGCATGTGTTTTTTTTCACTATCCACCAGTGTCATTGAAATGTGTGTTCTCTATAGAGACCACACATGGATCCACCAGTGTCATTGCATGTGTGTTCTTTTTAGTAACAACAACCATAGTCATTGAAATGTGTGTTCTTTTCACATACCACATATGGATCCACCAATGTCATTGCATGTGTGTTCTTTTCACAATCCACCCATGGATCCACCAATGTCATTGCATGTGTGTTCTTTTCAGTAACAACCAGAGTCATTGAAATGCGTGTTCTTTTCACATACCACCTATGGATCCACCAGTGTCATTGCATGTGTGTTCTTTTCACTAACAACAACCAGAGTCATTGCATGTGTTTTTTTTCACATACCACATATGGATCCACCAGTGTCATTGAAATGTGTGTTCTCTACAGAGACCACCCGTGGATCCACCAGTGTCATTGCATGTATGTTCTTCTCACTAACAACAACTAGAGTCATTGCATGTGTGCTCTTTTCACAATCCACACATCGATCCACCAGTGTCATTGCATGTGTGTTCTTTTTACTAACAACAACTGGAGTCATTGCATGTGTGCTCTTTTCACAATCCACCTATGGATCCACCAGTGTCATTGCATGTGTGTTCTTTTTAATAACAACAACCAGTGTCATTGCATGTGTGTTCTTTTCACTAACAACAACTGGAGTCATTGCATGTGTGCTCTTTTCACAATCCACCTATGGATCCACCAGTGTCATTGCATGTGTGTTCTTTTTACTAACAACAACCAGAGTCATTTCATGGCTGTTATTCACACATACCACCTATGGATCCACCAGTGTCATTGCATGTCTATTCTT